>CM038214.1:211749890-211891872 GCA_021442155.1 Cymbidium sinense
TTGTTAAATGAGGGTCCCAAACATAAAATCAAATTCAAATGAGCACATGGAAGCATCAATTAAGTGCCTCTCCAAAACATTTGAACCCCATTCAACATACCCAAATTTGTTGAATGTGGGTACTAAATTTAAATCAAATTCAAAGTCTCTTCTCCAAAAAAAAACAAAATTCAAAATCTCTAATATTTCAACCCCATTTAGCATACCTAAATTTGTTAAATGAGGGTTCCAATTCAACAATCAAATCAAGCTAACAATTCAAGTCAACAACATTCAAATGAGTCCGATATGGTTCTCTTTGAATGCAAAGATTGTAGCCCTCATGACCATCATAGAGAGGATGTGGCAAGAAGCCACATCTTCGGTTTGACCTACATGATTCGAAGTTTCCACCAAAGGAGAAAGACCATAAAAGTTCCATCAAGAGCCAAGAATAAGATCAATAAGGATTTTTTAGTATGTCATCCATTCTAGATAAGTATGACTCAAATGATTTGAATCCTAATTCCCGAAGACAACTCTCAAAATGACAATCAATAATAATGGTAATCCATAAAATATATGATGTACTTGATGTCTTTAAGGATTCCAACTCGTAGAGATACCCCATTCTAAACTTTCATGGTGTCACTATCGACAAAGAGTTTGAATCATCGATCTAATAGAAAATTTTGGGCACCATAAAAGAGTAGGTAGACATCAATTCTACCTCTCTTTAGAAGATATCACAAGCCAATTGTTAGTGGCACGTTCCTACCACTTTGATCAACACCATAGGAAGAAGCAAACCGGTCATTTGAAATAATCAAATTATATCATTCTTAAGATACACCTCACAATCCAAAATAAGGGCATCAAACTAATTCAAGGTTAATCTTAAGGTCCTAAACTATCTTGGAAGGTTTACCCACTGCTAAATAATGAGTGCACCCTCACCTTCTCAGAAGATAGAAGTTTTTGATTGGAACTTAACCTAATTCTTCCTTGCTCAGTTAGTGACAACCTCCTCAAGTCATACTCAATATAGAATATCCTATGGAAAGGAAAGACTATAAATCCCTTCGAGAGAATACAATATAAACAAAGACTAAAAAAAAAGTAGAGAAATAAAAAAATGAAACAAAAAGAGAAAAGAAAGAAATGGAAAAAATGAAAAAAAAATGAATGAAAAAAAAAGAAGAAGAGAAAGAAAAGAAGAAAAAGAGAAAAAAGTAAAGCACCAATAATACACATTGATTTGGAATCCAAAGGATAAATCATGTAATGTGTAAATAAAAGAAAGGAGATATATATATAAATATAAATAAATAAATATATATATATATATATATATATATATATATATATATATATATATATATATATATATATATATATATATATATATATATATATATATATATATATGAAATAAATTTTGAGTCTCTGTTGACAAGTCTTTGAAGATAATTAAAACAAAGTTCTAAAAGGATAATTCATGAATGATATGACTAGAAACTTAGTGGGTATGCAACATTGACTCAATACTATCTCATGATATTATTATAGGATTGGAAGTTAAGAGTTGCTCTAATATATATATATATATATATATATATATATATATATATATATAATCAAATTTCCACTCCATCTCTTTCTTCAAGCTCAAAAGAGGATTCAACAGTTGTAGATAAACCTTCAAATGAAGTAATTAAATCATCTTTTGCCTAGTCTTCCAACTTTGCTTAAATAATTTAGAAGAATTTCAAGTAGAGGATACACTCCCTGAAGTTGAGAAGAAAATTAGATCATCAACCAATGAGTTTTAAGGGATTAACCTCAGAACATAAAGGTAGTCCACCCACCCTCCCAACATCCATATATGATAAGTTAGAAAGAAAATGCCAATGACTTGGTTAGGTTACTTTTGTAATTTAAAGGTTGGTTTACCTAAGACCATAATGAAGTGCCCAATACATCTCTAAAGGTAGCTACAAACTCAAAATTGAACCTATTGCTATTCCTACTTTGCAAACTTTTGATGCAAACATTTATGCCAAGAAGAAAATCTTTGAAGTCAACCTTGTTGAAAAAGAAAGATACTATCATGATTACCCAACATTATTCCAAGTCAAAAGGAAGGACATTCAAATCCACACATATGTCAATTCTGAAGATTTCAATTATGCATGTCTTGAAGATGAATCCACATTACCTATTTCAAATTTGATAGCAGACATAGCCTCTTTACATGCAGTCTTCTCATTCAAGGATGGGTCAAATGATGCTAGAGGATGAGAGGTCATTTACACTTACAATTTCCATTGGAATTTATCGCTATAAGGTCATGCCTTTCTTTGGTCACTAGGGTTAAAGGAAGACCATCTTTATGATCGAGTAGTTGTCTTTGATTGGTTGACACTTTGAAGTTGAATCCTCTAAAGTATACAATTAGGATGACTTTAGGGGAGTTTCTAAGGCTTGTAGTAAAGCATCATAAGATAACAAGGATTGTTCTAAAATGATATTAAAGTGAAATTAGAGATGCAACCTCAAAGATTCTACTTTATAGGAGAGAGATTTCAATTAAGGTTGAATATAGATGGTTTAAACTCTTTCAAAGTTAGTCTATCTCAAAACTTTTCAAATCAAGATTCTACTTCTGATTGTTGAAAGGCCTACCTTGGTGCTTCAAAGGATGGAAAGTAGTTTAAACCACTATGGTAGGGGAGTGCCCAATGCTTCCAATCAACGGGCTCTATTTAAAGAAATACTATCCTTAAAATAATGTTTGAAAATAATTATCATCAAAAAAATCCTATCTTTCCATTCATCAAATCCCTTCTTCATTGGAAGCATTATTTGCTTGTTTGTGAATCCACCATGACTTGTTTAGGATAGGTGTAAAATAACCCAAGTGGCATCCTATCCTTCATCAACATAAACCCAAACTGCATCTGATTCTCTAGTGCTATTAGGATAGGTGTAAGAGAACCCAAGAGGCATAATTTTTTGACTAGTATAACTAAGTTAGGTGTAAGAGAACTTGACCTACATCCTTTCTTGGTGGAGTCACAATGCCCTTGTGGCACCATTTCATCCATTCTTTGATGTGTTTAGGTAGGTGTAAGGAACCCAAGCGGCATCCTATCCTACATCAACACAACACAAACACATGAACAAATACACATCTTTTGTCTCGGGCAACTTTGATGTGGGATAATGCCCCTGCCCCTCACTCATTAGTTTTGCTATGTCGGTGACATGTTACTAGTGTGTCACCCCAGTGGTCCCTTGTTCAGGAGGATATAAATCTGCTACGCTTTCCTTCTTAACTTGATCGTTGCACACTAATGAGCGCCTTTTTCACATGGTAGGTCTTACTGTGCGATCGGTGTCTTCTTCTTAAACTAGCCATCATGAACTGACTTGGTTGAGCATATCTAACAAACCCACATACACATCTTTTGTCTCGGGCTACTTTGATGTGGGATAATATACACTCACTCATTATGCTCTAGGTTGGTGATGTCTACCAGTGCCTCACCATAGTGGTCCCTTACTTAGGAGGATGTAAGTCTACTACGCTTTCTTTCCTGACTTGACCATTGCACACCGACAAGCACCTTGTTAGCATGGTAGGCCTTATGACATTGTCGGTAAGCTACCTTCATGTTGGCTTCATTTAAGAGGATATAAATCTACAATATGCTTTCTTCTTGGACTAGCCATCGTGAACTGACTTGGTCGAGTAGAGGATTAGGGTAAGGCCCCTGCACCTTTCTTCTTGACTACTTCAAGTCTGAGTCCAGTCCTTCTTTATGACTCCCTACTTAGTAGTCGCCCTTAGGTTGGGTTTGACTAGTTATGCCAATAATGGGACACTCCAGTGGTTGTTTCTCGCTTCAAAAAATGTAAATACAATTTCTTCCTAAGTACATCATTGACACTACGGCCCTAGGTGGTCATCAAGACTATCCCATAATCAGTTCAACTTTAGGAGATATAAGTCTACACACCTTCCTCTAATTATCGCTCGATGAACCTTAGGTTGGTTGGTGTTCACTATCGTGTGACCCACCCAGTGGATACACCACTCATGGTAGATGTAAGTCTGCTATGCTTTCTCCTTGAGTTGGCAACCATACACCTACAGGCTTTCTTTTTTACAGGGTCTAAGATAATGCCCCTAGTGGTACCTCCCTGGGGGGCACACTATTTAGCTCACGTCCTTTATGACCTCATTTATACACAACTCAGGTTACTATTGGATTGGACAGACCTCATTTCCTATTAACCACCCCTGTGGTTAGAGATTCTATTCTGTGGATGCATAGATTCTCACTTGGTCTAGTAAATCTAAGATAGGTCTAAGCCAACAAACTATATATATATATATATATATATATATATATATATATATATATTCTTGTGGATTGGGAATTAATGCCCCTTACCACACTTTTCCCAAGTAGGCATCCTATCTTTAGGGCAGTGTCAGCAAAACTCCCTATAGGAATCATCTAACTACACATGAGTTGAGATAAGTCCCCCATGACACTCTCTCAATAGTCGCCCTTAGGTTAGGTTCAATCTAGTCAGCCACCAATAGGTTACCTCGATGGTCATCCAAGCTTTGGCAAATGTAAGTCTGATATGCATTCTTTTTATACGGCCGTTGCACCTTGTGGGCCCTAAATTCAATTTGTTGCATCCAATGGGTCACCGTAGTTATTCATTTCTTTGGAGATGTAAGTCTACGCTTTTTTCTAGCCATTGCACATGAAAGGCACCACTTAAGTTGGGATTGTCCCTAGATAGACTACCCTTTGGATCGATAAATCTAAGAGAGAGGCCAAAACCCCCTTCTCGATGGTTCATCATAGATGGGATCCATCAAATGAAATTAAATTAAATGAAAACAAACCAATTAAAATTAAAAAAAATTCATTGAAATTAATAAAATTAATCTTAACTACTTTTGAGTTGACATAAGTCCCCTAGTGGCATTCACTCAGTAGTCGCCACTAGGTCAAGTTTAATTTTTTGTAGATCCAATAGATCACCCAAGTGGTTGATCCTTACTTTAAAAGATGTATGTTTACTATGCTTTCTTCCTACGTATAGTCATTGCAATCCAATAGGCAACCACTTAGGTCGGATAGTCCTACCTTATGGCTTGTAGACTATCCCTTTGGATTTGTAAATCTGAGATAGGTCAAGGCCGACATAGCCCCTTCTAAATTGGGTCCATCGTACACCGACAGGGTCCATAATAAACTAAATTTGAAACCAACCTTCCCAGTGGAGTCAAATTAAAACATATTGAACAAACCAAACATTCTCCTTAGCAGGCACAAATCAAATTAATCTCCCAATGGAGCCATAAGAAATACCATCAAACTCTTATCCCAATGGATAGCGAACACACTTCCACGTGGAATGTTCACATTCCCAATCCATAGAAGATTATAGATTCTTATCCCAGTGGATACACACCCAAACAAATCATATTCACAATCAAACTCAAATCCATATCTTCAGTGGATAGCTTGAACCTGCTTCCCTAATGGAAGGTTCACATACTCAATCCCCCATGGATTCCATCTGGCTCTCTTATGCCCTTGGCATAAAGAGAGCTACTTTGCACTCAAATTGTGATTCTATCTACCTTTTGGATTTAGGTATAAATCATTTTCATTAGTGTTTGCAGTCTTTTTGATGTTGTTGATCACCTCGATCAACGCCAATACATGCGGTGTGCCTTGTTAGTTACACCACACCTATTGGGGTGGTCCTTTTGTTGACCTCACTTTTGTAGTGAGTTTTCAACCTCCTCTTCTTAGATTGAGGAGCTTTCAAAACACTAAGGTTTCTTTAGTCATAAGACACTTCTAGAGAGTGGGTGAACACTTTACCTAATCCTAGAGACTTAGAAGGGTTAATCACAGGATTAGGCCATGCCTTAGGGACTTAGAAAAATCACATACCCTATAGCCTAAACCCAATCCATGTACATCTTTTTAAATTCAATTCAAATCCAAATTTTCAAACCTCAAACTCAATTTCAAATCAAAATCAAAGTCCAAACTCAATTCCAAATGATTGAAACCCATGATCAAATCCAAACTTGAAATCCATCCCAAGCTTTTTAATCAACCATCATGAACTTAGCAAAATTTCCATCCAATGCAATTTGAACTCAATTGATTTTTTTTTAAGTCAATTGTACCTTCAATTATCTTCTCAAATATAAATAAAATATAAATTCAAATAGCCAAAACCAAATCCAAAATCAAATCAAAACCCAATTTAAACCCTTTTCATTTCCTTGAACTTGGCCAAAACCCATCTAAATTAAGCCAAAATCAAATGGATTTTCTCTTGAATCAATCATTCCTTCAATCATCTATCCAAATATAAATGAAACCAATCATCAAATCAAAATCACCCAAGTCAAACCCAACCATTTGACTTGAAATATTCAAAAGGAACCAAAACTCATTTGAATCCAAACCAATTGTAGTTGAATTTATATATCAATCTTAAATCTATATAAACTAAACTAAATCAAGCAAACTAAATCATTGGGTTCACTTAAAAAAGTGGTTCATTTAAATTTGGATAGATGATTGAATGACCACCAAACATGAACCAAAATCCAATTCAATCCAAATCAAAGTGAATTAAGCCAATCCAAACTTCATGTCATGATTGTTGATCACCCTAGGATGATCAATTGATATAAATTGGGTCAAAACCATGTAACCTTTAGCCTATATAAACCCAAACTAGCAAAATTACTAAGCCAAATTCATTGAAACCAATGATTTAAATCAACATACATGACTTGACCTTCAATTTAGCCAAACCTATAGTTGGCCCTCTTGACCCAAGTTAACCTAAATTGACATAAAGGGTCAAATTAGACTAAATTAAATCAAACCGAAACCATACAATCCTCTCCAAATAGTAATATAAACTAATCCTTAGTTTGACCCAATTTGACCAATTGGTCAACTAACTCATTTTGACCCAATATGACCCAAATGGGTCAAATTGAGCCAAACCTAACCAAATGAACTCCAAATGAAATGAAATTTGGTCCAACTCACTTTTGACTCATTTCAAATCTGCTAAATCAAATTCAATATCAAATGACCACTCTACCTTTGGGCTAAGGGTATCACATAAGACAAAACACCCATGTAAATGGTCATTTCTCTTCCTTGGCCACTTGGCACTCATCGATTGGTCCACCTAGGCTCCAAATTGTCCCAACCCAAAAAGGGTGGTTGGGTCCATGACTTATGAGGGAGGAAATCACCTCCCTCCATTATTAGAACACTTGGAATGAAGGACCTTTTTCATTTGCTAAGGACACCACTTATCCTTCATAGCAGTCACCTCCCATGCCTTGGGCAACCAAAAATTAAGCCACCTAAGGAGAATCCCAACCACCCCAAGCAAAGGACATCTACTTTGAGCCAAAAATCACCATGAATGAGGTGATTTTCGACCATTGCAAGGAGGCAAAAAATACAGAGGCAAAAACTCTTCCTCGCACACTCATTTCACTCTCCTAGAGCTCCCAAACTAACTTGTAATTGTTCCCACTTAGTTTTTGAGTAAAAGCCATCATAATCAACTGGATTCTGGTGAGGCAATCGCAGCCATTGGTGGATACTTTATTCTAAAGTGAAGTAAGAGCCCAAACCCATTCTAAAGCTTCTTCATCCACTCAAGAGCACGCTCGGATCATCACCACCACAAAAAATCAGTCATGGTGAGATAATACCTAAAACTGTAGCTGGCCTTAGGTTCTTTTGTTTGTAATGGTTTTTACTCAATTTTAGGAATTTTCTTTATATTACCCTTGCATTATTTTTATTTTACATCATCCCCATGCATTTGGAGTGATTTTTAGAGTAGATCACTAGAAAATTGAGCCAAAAATGAAGTTTTTAATTCAATTTATTTACAAGAATCACAAAAATCCTGCCTAGAATAGTGTTCCATCTGTTTGTAGTGCTAGATCGCCTGATAACTATCTGATCCCTCATTTAGGGAGATGGACAGTTTAGATTGTGTGGATCTCACAGCTCTAATCAATTGATCACACAGCTCAGATCATGTGGATCATGCATATCGATCTTGACCGTCTGATCTACGATCACATGGTCGATCGATCCATGCATCCCTATTCACATTCCCACACATCTGCTGAGGCATCGCTCATAACATGCCATGTGGCACTACATGGTCAGTCGGCCTCTGTGACTAGGTTAAGTAAGAAATTAGGGATTTTAGGCTTTTTAAAAATTAATTAAAAACACTTGAAAACTTCAAAAATTCATAAAAAATAAAATACTTAACTAAAAATTGAAAATAAGAGCTCATTTGATTTATCTTTTTGATATGAATCCAATGAATCCAAAAGCCCCAAATTTTACAAAATATTGTGAGCTTAATTTAAGCTTTAGGGAAAATCAAATTTCATTAATTATACCATAAAGACACATCAAATTGATTTGAAATTTTTTTAGATAAAAATTGAATGTAAAATATACCTTCTATAAAAATTTCAAGTCAAAAGGATTTATGAATTGGGAGATATTGCATTCTGAAGTTCTAATAGTTAAAATAAATTAATAGACTTTATAAAAATCATGGAAAATTGTTTAAATCAGCTGAAACTTTGGAAAATTATAACAAATTATAGAAAACTCATAAAAAATCAAGTAAATATTTATTTTAAGGTAATTAAGAAGAAATTCAATTAAAAATGATCCCAATGAATTTTGAATAATAATTTAGGCTTAATTTAAGTTTAATTAAAATTATAATTAGCTTAATTACTCTCTAATTACCTAAGTAATTTATTCTAAACTTTTTGAGATTGATTAATGGGATGACCTCTATGTCCCATAATTTTCTTAGTATTTATTACTTGGTTAATTAGGGAAATTGGTTATCTTAACCTTAATTACTTTCATAATTAATTCAGTAATTAATTAATATTCTAAATAGTAAGAAAATCATTACTTAAGCTTACTAATCATTATGAAATAGTGAATGGGCATGGGGAATGAGATTGGACTTCTTTCCTAATCATTTCCCTAAGTCCATTTCACTTCAATGGAAATTTATTAATTTGGGATTAATTGATGGTTTAATTCATTAATTAAAATGCTTAATTAATCAATTTGAAAATATAATCATATGGAATCTTAATGAATCAATTCATTGGTAATTCTTTAGGTGTTCAATATCCTAAAGATATTTAAGGAAATTATGGTTAACCCACATGTGTGGGAAAACCATGAAAGTACTTAATTAAGTTTCTTAACTTAATTAATCATAGATTATGAGCTAATTGCATTAGGCCTCTTTCATTTATTATGTTTATTGCTGATTTAATTTCCAATGTATGTACATATCATGTTGGACCATAATTACTTGGTTAATTAAATTAAGGCAACATAGGTAAGGGTTAATTAATGTATTAAATGCATAGTACAACCTAATTAACCCATAAAATCAACTAAATTACTTTTCATTAAACCAAATTAAATCCCAAACATGGGAATCAGTTAGGATTAGCAAATTTTCCCTCATTTCTTCAAACCAAATCAAATATGAAATTAAAAGTGATAATTGAAAAGTGTTGGTTTTCTTTAAATGCTTTTATTTGATTTGATTATCCTTAGGAATTAATTTAATTGAATGAAATCACATGTTTATGCTCATTCATTCCTTTTCAATCATGTTAAATGTTGTATGTCATTTGAAATCACACATTCATCTTTTCAAAATTAATTAAGTCAAATGGGATTCCTTTATGTCAAGCTTCCATGTGTTGATTTAATTTATAATATGTGTGGCTATTATCACTATTAAATCCAAAGCTTACAAATGAATGGTTACATATGCTATGAATACAAGTTATAAATACATAGGAGATACATGTGATTATAGCTTAAATGTATGAAGTGAAGCTCCTTTCAATTTATACATGTATTGATTTATATAAATGAGAATGTTAATGGGTATATAGTCTGGACATCCTGAAAATATGAGGCTTTAGTTAGCCCTAAGGAGGTTACGTGATTAGCTCACTTCCCTAGTTTAACAATGGCACGTACTCCATTTGATTTCATTCTTATGTATTTCAATACTAGAATTTGGATGAGGCTTTAATTCATATACCTAAATGAATCAATCAAATTAAATATAAATTTTTTAGCATGATTTTCATTCTCCAAATTATGAATACATGTGTATGTATCTAAAAAAAGTTGTATATAGTCTGGAGATTCTATGAATACGAGGCTTTAGCTAGCCCTAAGGAGGTCATTTGATTACCTCACTTCCCAGGTTTAACAAAGGCATGTACTTGCTTATGTCTTTTATACATACATGTGTGTATTTAATTTGAGAATGGTAATCCTTCCTTTTTAATAAAAATACATGCATTTTCAATTGTTCAAGTGATTGAATTAATTGATCATGTGATTTGGAGCTCTCTTTCTTATGTTCATGCATGTAAATTTACATATGATGTGAATGTAATGGTATATAGTCTAGATATCCTAGGAATATGAGGCTTTAGCTGACTAAGGAGGTCATTTGATTACCTCACTTCCTTGGTGAACAATGACACGTACTTGTTTAATTTCATACCTATGTATTTGTTGCATAAGAATTTAGATAGAGCCTTAAATTAATATGAAAAAATAATTCAATTAGTGGAGAAATATAAAGCTTCAAATGTATATACTCACATCCATCATTCAAGTATGCTAAAACATAGTGTATGTGTAGGTATACTTAAGACTTAATCATATGCATGTTACATGTGATGGAGAGGAATGATTTAGCATGTCATGTGATAGTATCTCAATTAGATTAATCTTAAAATGCATTTCACATTGAATATATTATTTAAAAAGAACCTAAACTTAAGATTAATCTAAAATGTGTAATAAGCCATTCACTAAAGAGAACTAAATCAAATTAGTAGGCTTTAGAAAATTGTTTAAGGTAGGGATGAAAAAGGCCAACCTCTTTTCTTCTCTTTACAACACTTAGTTGCTAAGTGTAGGTTATATGAAACAAAAGAGAACACAAATTAAAACTTGCAAATTAATTAAAGAACTTGAAGTGAAACCACCCTTTAAGTTGAATCTTTCTATACTTAGAAAATCTTGACTCTAAAGCATAGTTAGGACATACCACACAAGCCTTAATACACACACATTAGATTAATTCACCACTTCTAGCTTTATGTTAGGACGGTGCATGGTGTGATGTATGTTTTATTTTGTGATGTATTATTTTAGACTGGATGTTAGGGTGTATGTTTTATAGACTAGATGATAGGCCGTGATTAGCCTAATCATATTTTCTATAAGGGATTATGTTTAAGGGGTCACTTAAAATAAATATAAATGCTCTCTTTACAGGTTGCTTAAGCCCCTAAGCATAATTGAAGTTAGGACAGATGGGCTTGGTTACCCATATGCAGGGTGTTAAGTCCAAATTATAAATATAACTACATGGGTTGTATGTGTCTTTTGCTAACACTTATCTTATAGGTGTAGTTAGATTTACATTTCCTATTTTTAATGTAATTTTACATTAGGAATTAGGATTAGTGCTATGGGGGATAAGGATGAGCATTGGCTAGAAGGCTTTACAATGGGAGGCCATGTGAAGCCATTGAAGTGGAACAAACCAAGTCAAAGAAGAAGTAAGATTCATGAAGACATAAAGACCCCCCATAGCATTTATCTTTTATAAATTATAAATTATTCTTTTATGTACCAGTTGTATAAGGGTAGAGCTTGGCTACTCATTTTTATTTTTGGGTTGTATGGAGGCACCCAATCACATTGGCCTATTATTCTTTTACATTAGCTATAAAATTTATTTGATGTTGTGTTTAAAGTGCATAATTAAGATGGCATGCTTTTCTTAGTTTCTTTATATGTTTGATGATTAAATGTGTGGCCTTGAATGCGATTAGGCTCTTAGAAAAAAAAATTTAACCTTTCTGCCCAACTACAACTCATAACTAAAGTTTTAAACAATTCATAACCTCACATAAAGCCTATGACATGAATCAAGATAATTAAAAGATTTAGTAACCCCTTAGCTGAATGTTAAATGGCCAACAACATGCACATCATATTATTTCACTCTTAAAAATAAGGGATTTTCATCCTTCCAAGATAGAGGAATGCTTGACCTGTGAGGGAATCCTTTATCTTGGAAAACACCCCTTTCTTGCTGATTTAGCCAACAACCTTATTTTCTCATGCATATAGGTATCATAAATTTAAAGGCTTTGTCAGAATGAAGTGTCAAAATAAATAAAATATGAAAATATTTTACATTAGACTAAGTCATATGCTCATACCACTCATGCTCTAGTCTCTTAGGGAGCGGGTTTAAAGATTTTAGTTTCTTTCTAATTAAACAACAGCCTAACTAGTCTTGCAAATCATATGACTAAACTTCTTAGATTTAAAGCATAGGGGGTGTTAGCTGGTTGCCACTCCAGATGGTTGTAAGTCTAGCAGTTGGGTGGTTTATCCTCTTTATGGAGTTAAACCATATGCCTATTTTCACTTAAATTTAGGTTACGCTTTGGCTAAAGCTCCCTATATTTAGGATCCAAGGTGGTTGTTTCTTTGCTACAAGAATAAATCCTCATCTCTTAGACATCTCCAAAATCTTGTGTTGTTGGATTACAAGTCCTAGCTTTCAAATGAAATGTCAACTTTAACAATATTGATCTTCTCTTCAATTTCAAAATTCTAAAGCCCAATTATAGGATAGGTTGAAATACTCACTAGCTTTCTTAGTATTAAGAGCATTCCCTACCCATTTCCTTTGGCTTCAATAATAAGTCTTCTGCTTGAGTTTTCACACTTAATTTTCAAATACAAATAATCCTTTGATAGTTTAGCCTTGAAATTTTTGAGACATTAATTACTACTTTAATCGAGAGTATTCTTAAGATTCACATCCCTTAGGATGTAATATATGAGGCTTGCCTCCATAAGGAACAATGAACATAGCTTAATATAAATGCTAGTTTCCTTTTCCATGTAAAGTAGAAAGATCTCGCATTCAAGAACCATCATGCATTAAGAGTCCTTATTAGGTGATTAGGTCCATTATAGGGTAATGATTTATATCTTTTGAGATAGTGCATCTTTCCTCAATTTCATACCTGATCATTTCAATAAGTACCCCCTAAGATCTACGTGGTGTCCCACATCTCAAAAATAAAACCATACACACCATGTTTTTTGAGACACAAGTGATGACATAGCATGCATAGAGCAAATCAAAATCCTAGATAACTAGAACCATCTCTATTAAAGACACAATTTTATAAAGTAGGCTCAATGTTCTTTAATTTCTTGTTCCATTAGAATGATCAGCCTCTCCGGTGATCACCATTGTATCCTTGATCTCTACCTCCGCCAACACCACGGCTGTAACCTTTCCTCCTCCGCTTCCTTAACCACCACTTTCCACCACCTCCATATCCAAGTACCTCTAGATCCCCACCACCCTTTGCCTCCACCACCATATCTGGAGCCTTATTGATAGTAATGTTCTTGTCTTGGGTTCTTCCTATTCTTAGGGTTTACGTTTGGGTTTAGGTTTACTAAGTTTTAAGGTTTATGTTAATTTCTTAATTTATTTAGTTACTTTAGGTTTAGGGTTTGGGGTTTAGTGTTTAGAATTAGGGTTTAGGGTTTAGGGGTTAGGGTTTAGGGTTTTAGGTTTTATACTTTTAGGGTTTAAGGTTTAGGGTTAGGTTTTAAGGTTTAGGGTTGAGGGTTTAGTGTTTAGGATTAGTTTAGGGTTTAGAGTTTTAGGGTTTATTGTTTAGGGTTTAGGGTTTACAGTTTAGATTTTATGGTTTGTGTTTAGGGTTGAGGGTTTAGGGATTAGGGTTTTATGGTTTAGGATTGTTTACTGTTGTTCAGGGTTTAAGGTTTAGGGTTTAGGATTTAGGGTTTTTAATGGGGGAAACTTAGAATTTCATAACCATAAAAGGAAAACATATAATGTCTTTAAAAGGGGTAAAGTTGTAGATTCAACTACTCTCGAGATACAAGAAACCTAAGAGCTAAACCCCATCTAAGTACATTAGAAAAATAATAGAAAATAAAAGAGCAAATATAACAGCTAAAAATTATAAGAGAAGAAGACATAGAGTAAGACTAAAATAAATGCTGAAAATAGTAAAAGGATGAGTCAGCAGCAATTCATGATTCCTTTGAGAAAGTAAGATAAGCAAGATCCACAACAATAGTGCATAGGTTGATTGAGTAATGGCCATTCCCTCTACAAAGTTTCAACCTATAAAAGAAATCTATAAAACACTACAAAGGCAAAAGTCATAGCTAAAAAGGATAAAGATGGTGAGAGGAAAAGGATAGAGCTGAGAAAGAGAAAGCTCAAGCTCAATTGAGATCATCCCAAGGGCAACAATACGTATGAGCTTCCAAACTTCATAAAGAAGGCTACAATCATATGTAATGATACCAACTAGAGAGAATGAGTAACATTAAAGCCATCATAGCAAGCATACCTGTTATAAGTAAACATCCAAGGCTAGGAGTCTGTAGAGTTCCAGATTCTACACCATTAAACAAAGAGCAACCAACCAGCAACTAGCTAGCATCCAAAACACCAAAAATAAACCACAATAGACTAATCATAATAACCTAGAGAGAGGCTAAAACAAAGTCGAACACCAAATAGCCATTTTCCAAATACCCATCCAAGCTCCAAACCGGAAAACTAAAACAAGCCATCACCAAGCATGAGACCCATGCCAATTAATAATAAAATAGCCAACAAAACCAAGATAGAGCCCTCAAGACAATGTCCCAACTAGTAGCCACCAAGACAAACTAGGGTGAGCAACCACAAATGACTAAACATGTCATAAATGAAACCATCAATTGAAGGAAGCATAAGATGCAACTAGTGAAAATCACCAAGACAAAAAACCACACAAAAGATGGCCAAAGGCAACCACCAACCACGATACCAAAATTCCAATAAAAGGATCAATAAATGTTCGATTAACATAGCAAAAGGTCGCAACAAATTGTCCAAGAAGAAGGAAAAGACCAACAAGAAAAAATCAACCAACCAAGATTCCAAGGATAACTAAAAGTCCTCCAACCAAACCAACTAAGTAAAATAACCATAAGGCAACCACCAGAGACTAGCCCATCATAAGTAACCAACAAAGGAAGCATCCCCAACAGCCAACGAAAAGTTGAAAACCAATAAAGCACCACACAATAGAGGTCCAAAAGAAGCACAACCACCATAGAAAGGCAATAGCAGTAGCTAGCCAGGACTACTCAAAAACCAAACTTCCCCTTCAAAAAAGACTAACCTCATATAAAGCATAATAACAACATAAAACCTATTGCAAACAACGCACCCAGTAGAGGCTAATACTAGGAGAATAACCAAACACAAAACCAAGGCAAAAGAATGATCCATCAATAAATAATAAGGAACTAGGAGGCAATCCCCAAAAAAGTAGCCAAGAAACTCTCCAAAAAAGGCCTAGAAAGGAAACAACCAATAGTAGTTCCCACTAGGAAGGCCACCCATCCAACCATGAAAAACTAGCAAAAAGTAATTCAAGTTCAAGAGGAGAGGCAACAAAACAAATTGTTCAAAAAATAGAATAAAGCTAGCGCAGAAAACATGTCATCCACTAACAACTTGAGTAATAAGGCAGAGAAGATAGTAGCCACCAGACTAAAAAAACCAAGCCACCCAAGCTGAAAAGATAAGAATCACCAGGCCAACCCAGAAGTAAGAGGTCAAAAACATAGCCCAGCTCAGGCTAAAATGTAAAAATAAGTTTAGGGTTTATGGTTTAAGATTTAGGATTTAGGGTTTAGGGTTTAGGGTTTAAGGTTTAGAGTTTAGAGTTCAGTGTTTAAGGTTTAGGGTTAAGTTTTAGGGTTTAGGTTTGTGTTTATTGGGCTTTAGGGTTTAGTTTAGGTTTATTGTAGCATTTAGGGTTCAGGGTTGTAGGGTGATTTAAGGTATATAGTTTTGGGTTTAGGTTAGCTGAGGGTTTAGGATTTGGGGTTTACGATTTACGATTTAGGATTTGGGTTTAACTAATAAAACTTACTAAACTAATAAACTAATAACTAATATAATAAAAAATAAACTAAACTAAAACTAATAATAACTTAAAACACACTAAATAATAATAAAACCTAATAACATAAAACTAACTAAACTAAACTAATAATAATAATAAACTAAATAATAAATAACTAAAACTAAACTGAACTAAACACTAAACTAACTAAACTAATAAATAATAATAAACTAAAAAAAACTAACTAATAAAACTAATAATAACTAACTAATAATATTAAACTAATAATAACTAAACTAACTAAATAAATAACTAATAACTAAATTAACTAAAACTAATAATAATAATAATAATAATAATAATAAAACTAAATAAACTAAACACCCAAAAACCTAAATTAATAAAACTAATAATAATAAAACTAATAATAAAACTAAACTAAAGTCAAATAAAACTAAACAAAAAAAACTAATAATAATAACTAAACAATAACTAAAAAACTAATAAACTAATGAGAAAACTAAACTAAAATTATCTACTAACTAACTAATAAAACCTGATAAACTAATAAATAATAAACTCAAAACCTAATAATAACTAATAAAAAACTAAAACTAATAAAAAACTAAATAAAACTAATAATAAATAACAAATAACCTAAAACTAATAACTAATATAATAAAAACTAATAAACTAAAAAACTAATAAACAAACTAATAAACTAAACTAATAATAATAAAACTAATAAACTAACTAATTAAACTAAATAAGAATAATAAATAATAATAATAAAATAACTAACTAACTAAACTAATAATAAAACTAACTAATAAACTAACTAATAAATAACCAAATAACTAAACCCAAAACCCAAACTAAATAAATAAACTAAACAATAATAATAAAACTATTAATAATAAACATAAACTAATAATAATAATAATAAACTAAAGAAAAAAAACTAAACTAAAATAAAACTATAATAAACCAACTAATTAAACTAATAATAATAATAAATAATAAATAATTAATAAAAAATTATACCATAAAACAAACTAAAAAACATAATAATAATAAACTAATAAACCTAAACCCATAACTAAACTAATAAAACAAATAAACTAAATTAATAAACTAATAAATAAACTAACAAAACTAAACTAATAAAACTAAACCACTAACTAAAAGTAACTAAAACCTAAATAATAATAAAATCAATAATAATAACTAACTAATAAGAACTAAACTAACTAATAATAACTTATAAATAAACTAAGATAAACTAAACCCCAATAAACAAATAAACTAAACCTAACCCCTAACTAAACTAAGCTAAAATAATATTAACTAAAACTAAATTAACTAAACTAAACATAAAACTAATAATAAACTAATAATAACCTAAAACTAATAAAAGCTAATAATAACTAATAAATAAAAACTTAAAACCTAAACCCTATTATTGGGCAATTTTGAGATCTCTTATGTTCTTGGTGGGTTTTTGAGCACCTTTTCTCTTGGATTCCCTATTAATTATCAGCTTGGGCCAATCTCAACCTGTTCTTGTCAAGGCACTGTGACTCATGGCGTCGGCTTCTTCAAATCCATGGGGTAAATCCCACGTGCCGATGGATCCCGCTAGGGCATCAAATTTTTGGGTAATCCTACAACTAAATTACCTGCTATTACTAAATATTTCAAAGAGGCTTTAGCTGGTAAGAATTCCTCCACTGAGCCTCCTCTGAATTTGCATCATATGACTTTTAAAGGTCCTCTGACAATTATGATTTCAGATGAGGATATTGAACGATTAGCTGAGCCTTTTTCTTTTTCTTCGATTGGAAAGTTTTCAATTTAACTACCAAAGATGGATAATATTTGTTCTTTTTTTCATAGCTTAAATTTATTTAGTTCTTTTTCTATTAGGTTGATTGATGTAAGGCATGTTTTGATTAAACTTTCTAATGACCTTGATTATGGAAGAATTTTTTCTAGGCATTCTTACTATGTTTTTAATTATGAAATGTGTATTCTGAAATGGATGCCTATGTTTGATGTTAATGAAGAGTCTCCTATTGTTCCCATTTGGATTTCTTTAGCTAACTTGTAGATTCATCTATTTAATCATTCAATTTTTTATGCTATTGGTTTAAATTTTGGTCTACCTTGCAAGTTGATCAATCAACAACTGCTTCATCTAGACCGTATGTTGCTAGAACTCTTGTAGCGATTGAAATTACAAAAAAATATCTGAAAGAAATTTGGTTGAGTTTGAAGAAATGCGATTATTTTCAAAAGTTGTTTTTGAGAACTTTCCCATTTTTTGTAGTCATTGTAAGATTCATGGGCATGAAATTTCTGAATGTTTTATTACTCATCCCTCTCTTAGGAAGAAAATCGCCAGTAAGAATTTAGTTGTTTAAAAAATTGATGATTCTCTCAAGTTGGATAAAGGAAAATCTAGTTTTCAAAATTTTGATGTTTTGCAAAACCAGATTTCTGAATCTTCTGAAAAAGTTTTACCTATTAATGATTTATCTAATGCGAAAGGTAATTTTGATGTTTTTGAAAAATTTTAACTAATAATCATGCTCTAAGTGTTTCTTTTGATGATTCTCTTAAAGCAAAGACTTTAGAGGCTATGGTTAATGATTCTAATGGTTTGGATGTTGTGCATAAGTCCTTTCATGATGATGGTTTGAATATTGTTGATGCTAACACCATTTCTTCCAATCAGTTGGATGATGTTTATCTTTATCCTATATTAGCTTTAGATCTTGGGAAAGAGACTATTTCTTTCCTTTCTTTGATTTAGAATGGTTGTGAAAAGAATGTTCTTATTTCTAATATTTTAACTTTTGGTCCTGACAATCTTGTTAATATTGGTGATCCTTCTTTTAAAAAATAAAATTTAGATACTTGTGATAACTTTCTCATTTTGAATAGTTATGTTTCAGTTAAAAATGATGATTTTTCTATGGTAATTATGTTTAGAATTTTGGTAATATGCTGTTTCTATGGGATTTGAATCTTATTTTAATCCCTTACATGAAGATTGTATTGAAAATATGGATTATGCTTCTCTTATTTCTTTTATGAGTGAAGACAAGGAGGGGACTCTTCAGATTTTGTTGGAAAGTGAAAATATTCATAATTATCTTCTTAATAATGCTATTCTTGCTCCTTCTTTCACTTCTGATTCTGAAATGCATACTATTTTTGATTTTCCTTTATCTATTATTGTGGATGATTCAGAATGCTCTTCTTTGAAATTGATAGCTTCTACTGATCCCTATGCCTTTTATAATAATACTGATTTATTTTTAAAAGGAGATTTTTTGGAGAAAGGACATGGTTATAAAATTATTTAAAAGAAGAAAAAGAAAAAATGTTCAGATTTATGCCCCTCCTCACTTGCCAAGGATTACTCATTCCAAAGCATTTTGGAAATAATCTCTCCTATCGTTGGGAGGTTTTTGCTTTTTGGGTGGTTTTTCTCTGTTAGTTGAGCTTTTGCTATGTGTTTTCTTGCAAGCTAGAGTATTGGCTTCTAATTTTCATCCCTAGCTTTGATTTTGCTTCTGTTTGGTGGGGTTTTTTGTGCCCTTGGTCGGTTGGTTTTGTGGTGGCTTTGTTCTTATGCCTTTCTTTGGTTAGTGCTTTTGCTCTCTTTGTTGGTGGTAGGTTGGGCTTTATCCTTGGTGTGTGTTTCCTTTCTTTGGTTAGTGCTTTTACTCTCTTTGTTGGTGGTAGGTTGGGCTTTATCCTTGACATGTGTCCATTTGTTGGCTATTTCTTTAGTTCTTTATTTTAGCTTTTTTTGGCCTTCTTCTTTTTTCTATTTGTTGGTTTGGTTCTCTTGCTCTTTCCTTGGCTACATTTCTAGGGTGCTCTATTGTGTGGCTACTCTATTGGTTATTTCCTTTCCTTTAGTTGGTTCTTTGGTGTCTTTGGATTGGTATTTATTGTCTCTGTTGTTTGGTGCCTTGGTGGCTTTTGGATTTCTATTTTATGGGCTCTGGCTTTGTCTGAGGGCTCTTTTCTTTTAGTCGTGAGTTTTTTTCTCCCTTTTTAATAGGTGTTCATAATTGGTTTTATTGGGATTTCCTTCATTAATTTTATTTATTTCTCTCCTCTCTTTTATTTCCTTAGCTCTTTTCTTTGATGGGTGGCTATTATGATAGGTCTGTATTTTCTTTGGTGGGATGGCTATGATGATATGATGGATTTTTACTTTGACATTTTTATGGTGGTGACTTTTCCTATTTATAACACTTCTTTGAACTGGATACACTTAGGATTTGATGCTCCTCATTATTGTGATTATCCTTCTTCCCTATCCGAGCTCGAGTTTTTTTCTCTTTATGTTTTTGATCTCCTTATGGTGAGATTTCTTGCGTTGTAGGTTTTCTTTTCTTCTCTTCTTCTTCTGAGGGAGCTAGAGTCTTCGGTGGTATATTTTTCTTAGATGGTTGGAGTTGTCTTCAGTTGTAGGTTGTAGGTTTCCTTTTCTTATGGATCTTCATCTTTTTAGAGGTTGTTTTGGAACTCCATGGATTCTTCCGCTTTGCTGTCTTTTGCTTGGGTTTTTTATTTTCTCCTTTATTTTTTTCTTTATTGTTTTACCTTTTCCAGTCCCAAGTCCAGATGTGAAAAGGGGAGGATTGTTATAGGTAGTCAACAACCAGTGTAAAACTTGTCAAAATAATCATGACATGAATCCTTTAAATCATTGTGTTAATGTTAGGGCGTCCCTTGCAAGTGATGCGTTGTATGGCTTGAATACAACGAAAATGTGCAAGGGCCACTGCATCGGCACCCGAGTGTGGTGTTAAATAAGCAAGGGTTCCCACTTTATGGAAGGATGCGGGCTAAGAAGTTGGTCCATGAAACTAGAATTAGGTTAGGAACTTGGAATATATATACTCTTACAGGTAAATTAATGGAATTAATAGATACTATGGTTCATGGAAAGATAAATATTTTATGTGTTCAATAAATTAAATGGGTTAGGAGAAGATCGAGGAAATTTGATAGTTTAGGTTTTAATCTTTGGTATTCAAGTAGAAGTCGAACTAGAAATGGTGTAGGTGTGATTATAGATAAAAGTTTGAAGGATAATGTTATAAATATTAGTAGATGTGGAGATATAATTATAGCTTTAAAGATTATTGTTGATACTAAGATTATCAATGTTATAAGTGTTTATGCTCCTCAAGTAGGTTTGAATGTAAGCTCAAAAGAAAATTTTTAGAATGAATTAGGGATTAAAACAAAAGATACCTCTTGAAGAAAAGTATTTTTGGAGGAGATTTAAATGGACATGTTGGTAGAGTGGTAGAAGATTTTAAAAGTATTCATGGTGGTTATGGATTTGGAGTTACCAAGAAGGTAGGACTATATTAGATTTTGCTTTTTTATGATTTTGTAGTTACCAAAACTTTATTTAAGAAAAATGATGAACAAATTATTACTTATAAAAATGGATCTAGTGAAACATTGACTATTCTCTAATAAAAACAAATCCTTTAGATTGTAAAGATTGTAAGTCATTCCAAGTGAAAGTTAAGTACCCAACATCAAGTTTTAGATTTTAAGTTGAAAGTTTGAAAGAGGAAAAATAAATCAAATTATTATCCTAGTATAGATGGAGACACTTAAAGAACAAATAAAAATATTTTAAATAACAAGCTACAAGAACTTAGAATTTGGGATGTTCATAAATAAGCTAATGTTATGTGGGAAAAGTAGCAAGTAAAATTAAATAAGTTGCTAAAAATATGCTTAGAGAATCAAAAGGAAAAGTTTATTTTAATAAAAATAGTTGATGGTGGAGTCAGAATTTGCAAGAAAAGATAAGAAATAAGAAACATTGTTATAAAACTTGGTTTAGATGTAAAAACTCGGAGAATTGGGAAATATATAAAGTGGCCTATGAGATTCTAAGAAAGTAATATATGATGCAAATAATTTAGCTTTTAGTGATATATATATTAGATTAGATACCAAAGAAGGTGAAAGATGTATGTATAAGTTATAACCAAAGAGATAGGAGAAGTAAAGACCCAGTTCAAGTGTATTAAAGATAAAATAATAAAGTACTTTTCTTAGAAAAGGATATTGAAAATAGGTGTATGAGATATTTTGATAAACTTTTCAATGAAGGATCTGAAAGTATGATTAATTTTAGCAACCTTGATACCCTAAACAAAAATAGAGAATTGCAATTTTATCATCGCATTAGTGAATCTGAAGTTAGAGAAGCTTTAAAGAAAATGAAATGTTGAAAAATAGTAGGATCCGATGATATTCCAATAGAAGTGAGGAAATGTTTAGGAGATCAAGGAATTTCTTGGCTTACAAATCCTTTTAATCTTATTTTAAATATTAAAAGATGCCGATGAGTGGAGGAAGAGTTTGTTGGTTCCTATATTTAAGAATAAAGTTGATGCACAAGAGTGTGCAAATTATAGAGGAATTTAGTTAATGTGTCATACATTAAAATTATGGGAGAGAGTAATTGAGCATAGGTTATGATGTGATACAAAAGTTTCTCATAATGAGTTTGGTTACATGGTAGATCCACTATGGATGTTATACATTTGTTAAGAGGTTGACAGAAGTAAGAGAAAGTACGGAGGATCTACATATGATATTTATTGATTTAGAGAAAGCTTATGATAAAATTTCAAGAGATGTTCTTTGGACAGTTCTAGAATAGAAAAGTGTTAATATTGGTTATATCCAAGTCATTAAGGATATTTATACTAGAGCTATTACTTGTGTCCAAACACAAAGAAGATTGATAAAATATTTTCCTATTTCAGTTGGATTACATTAAGGATCAGCTTTAAGCCCATACCTTTTTTGCTTTAGTTATGTATGTTCTTACTAAGCATTTACAAGAAGATTTACCATAGTTTTTTTTCGATGACATTCTTCTTGTTGATAAGACTAGAGGGAGTCCTAGAAACTTGAATTATGGAAGTCAACATTAGAATCTAAAGGTTTTCATTTTAGTAGATCTAACACTGAATATATGGAGTGTAATTTTAGTTATAGAAGTTCTAGTGGTAGTGTTGTGACATTAGGTGAACAATTCATTAATAAGATTGAACGATTCATATTTAGGCTATATTGTTCAAAATGATGGTGAAATAGATGGAGATGTCATTAGTAGAATTCAAGTAGGATGGTTGAAGTGGAGGAATGCATCTGACTTGTTGTGTGATTGAAAAGTTCCACTTAAACTTAAGGGAAAATTTTATAAGATCGTGGTAAGACCAATAATGACTTATGTTGCAAAATGTTGGCGAATAAAAGAAAAGCATAAGACCAAGTTAAGTGTTATAGAGATGAGGATGCTCAGGTGGATGAGTGGATTTACTCTTAGAGATAAAATTCAAAATGAGTATGTTCGGGAAAAAGTTGGAGTAGTTCCAGTGGCAGATATGATTAGAGAGAGTTAGATGATTTTGCCACATAAGTCATCCTGACACATTTAGGAGAGATGCATTAGATTTGCCTTATGTTAAGAATGGTAGAGTAGACCTAAAAAGACTTGGTTAAGATGTATAAAAATGTCCTTAGTATTTTGAATTAAATAAATTTGACACATAATAGGACACAATGGAGACGAAAGATTCATGTAACCGACCTCGCTTAGTGGAATATAGGCTTCTTGTTGTTGTTATTGTTGTTGTTGTTGTTGTTGTTGTTGCTCTTTGATGAATGTTTAAGGACTAAACTCTTTAGGATTCTCTTATAGCTCATTTGAGCAATAATTTTTAATTTTTTTTTGTGTTTAGTCTCTATATGGTCTTCTTGTACTTATTTTTCTCAACAATAAATACCTTTTAGTTAAAAAAAAGAACCCTAAACACCAAACAAAACTAAAAAATAAATTAACATAAGAATTTAAAACCTAAATAAAATAAAATTACACATAAAATAAAAATAAAATAAACCTAAAATAAAATATAAAAAAACTAAATAAAACCTAAAGCTAAAAAATAAAATAAATAAATAAAAAAAACCTAAACCCTAAACCAAAAAAAAAAATAATCCTAAAATAAAAATAAAATAAGCAAAATAAAATAAACCTAAAGCTAAACTAAAATAAACTAAACTAAAATAAATAAAACCTAAACCTAAAACTAAAATAAACTAAACCTAAACCTAAACCTAAACTAAATAAAATAAAATAAACTAAAAATAAACCTAAACCTAAACAAAAAAATAAAACCTAAAAATTAACCTAAAATAAAAAACTAAAACCTAAATCTAAAAAAATAAAATAAAAACCTAAACCTAAAACTACAAATAAAAAATAAAAAAAACCTAAGGTAAAAATAAAATAAAATAAAATGCAACTAAGAAATAAACCTAAACCTAAAAAATAAACTAAAATAAAAACCCTGCTCTAAAAATATATAAACTTAAAATAAATAAACTAAACTAAATAAAATAAAAGATAAACCTAAATAAAAATAAATAAAAAATAAACTAAATAAACCTAAACCTACAAGTTTACTTAATTTTTTGTTAAAAAAAAACCTAATCCCTAAATCCTAAGTCCTAAACCCTAAACCCTAAACCTACAACACTAAGCCTACAACCTACAACCCTAAACCCTAAAAAAATCCTAAACCCAAAACCCTAAACCTTAAACCCTAAACACTAAACCCTAAACCTTAATCCCTAAACCCCAACCCTAAACACTAAACCCTTAAAGCATAAACCCTAAAACTCTAAACCCTGGTTGAGCTGATTTTTATGAAAGGTGATCTTAAAGAAGTCAACGAAGAGGTTGCGAAATACAAAGTTTATTCTCCTACCCATGTTGGTCTTGTTGCACCTACTGATGTTGTGGTTCCTTTAGCAACACCGTCTAGAACCTTCATAGACTTCTTTCTTCCAGGTTCGCAACATCACAACTAGGATCAACAAGGGCATTGTTGAAATTATCACCCTGATTGAACTGATTAAAAAAGGTGATAAGTTGGGATCCTCATAGGCTGCTCTCCTTGCAATGTTGGGGATTAGACCATTCTCTTATGGCCTAAACCCAAAACCCTAAACCTTAAACCCTAAAAACCTAAAAATCTAAAAATCTAAACCTAAACTAAATAAAACCAAAAAAGAAAATAAATAAAAAATATAAACCTAAAAAAATATAAATATAAAATAAAATAAATACCTAAACAAAAACCTAAACCTAAACATAGAAAAAATAAAACAAAAATAAACTAAAATAAATTAAAATGAAGAAAAACCTAAACTAAACTAAAAAAATAAAATCAACCTAAGAATAAAAAACTTTAATAAATTAAAACTAAACAAATAAAAAAAATAAAATAAACCTAAAATTAAATAAAATAAAAAACTAAATAAAACCTAAACCTAAAAAGTAAACCTAAAAAAATAAATCCTAAAAAATAAATAAAAATAAAACCTAAACCCTAATCTAAAAATAAAACTAAACCTAAAATAAAAATAAAATAAAGAAAATAAAAGAAACATCAAGCTAAACTAAAATAAAATAAACTAAACCTAAACCTAAACCTAAAATAAGCTAAACCTAAACCTAAACATAAACTAAATAAAATAAAATAAAATAAAATAAAACCTAACCTAAACAAAACCTAAAATAAACCTCAAATAAAAAACATAAAACCTAAACTTAAAATATAACATAAAACCTAAACCTAAAAAAAATAAAAAATATAACTTAAACCTAAAAAAATAAAATTGAAATAAAACTCAATTAAAACCTAAACCTAAACTTAAAAATAAAAAAAAAATAAAAAACTTTAACTAAAATAAATAAACCTAAAGTAAATTAACTAAACTAAATAAGAATAAAAAATAAACTAAAATAAAAAAATAAACTAAAATAAATAAAAAATAAACTAAATAAACTAAATCTAATTTACTTAATTTAAAAAACTTAAGCCATAAATCCTATACCCTAAACACTAAACACTAAAACTAACCCTAAACCCTAATCCATTAACCTACAACCCTAAACCTAAAACCCTAAACCCTAAACCCTAAACTAATCCTAAACCAACCCATAAAAGTATAAACAAACTAAACCCTAAACATACACCATAAACCCTAAACCCTAAACCATAAACCTAAACCTAAACCTAAAGTAACTAAATAAATTACAAAACCCTAAACTAAAAAATAATAAAGCTAAACCAAATATAATCAATAAATGATGACCTAAACTAAACTAAAAAAAAGAAATGTTGAATCAAAATTTGTTCTATTAAAACCTAAAAAAAAAACAAATAAAACTAACCCTACCTAAAACTAAACTAAACTAAACCTCAAGAACTCTAAACTAAACCTAAACCCAAACCTTAAACCTAAACCTAAATCTAAACACTAAACTCAAACCTAAACCATAAACTAACTAAACCTACAATATAACCTAAACTAAACAAAATAAACCTAAACTTAAACCCTAAACCCCAAACCCTAAGCCCTAATCCCTAAGCCCTAAACTAACCCTAAACTTTAAACCCTAAACTCTAAACCATAATGATAACCCTAAACCCAAAACTTTAAACCCTAAACCACCCTAAAATCCTAAACCCTAAACCCTAAACTAACCTTAAACCCTAAGCTAACCCTAAACCCTAAACCCTCAAAACCCTAAACCCTAAACCTTAAACCCTAACCCTAAACACTAAACCCTAAAACCCTAAACCCTAAAACCCTAATCCCTAAACCCTAACCCTAAACCCTAAACCTTAAAAGCATAAACCTTAAAATCTAAACAATAAACCCTAAACCCTAATACCTAAACTTAAACTTAAAGTAACTAATTAAATTAATAACATAAACCTAAACCCAAAAACCTAATACACTTAAGCCTAAGAATAGTGAACCTTGAAGTAACATTACACAACTGTCTGCCTAGATCTAGCAGAGGTGAAGGGAGGCTGACAGTGGTGATGGGGGGATCTGAGGTGCCGGTAGATATGGAGGTGGTGGTTGGTGGCGGTGGAGGCAAGGAGCCATGAGAGGTTACAAGTATTGGGGAGGGATATGATGGTGGATCCCGCGACTCAAGAGGCCGGCGTTGGTTCTGATGGGAAGTGGAGAAATTAAAGAACGAATGATCCAATCTGCTGCTTATGGAATTGTGTCTTTATAGTAGAGATGGTTCTAGTTATCTAGGGTGTTTGATTTGCTCTATGAGTGCTCATTTTTTATCTATGTTGTTGCTTGTGTCTTAGAAAACCTAGTGTGTTACTTGCTTGATGAATTCAAAAAGAAGAAATGTTGAATTTGAATTTGTTCTCTGTTAAAAAAAAACTAAAAGCCCTAAACCCTAAACAAAAACCTGAACCTTAAACCAAAAACCTAAACCCTAAACCCTAAACTTTAAACCCTTAAAACCCTAAACCTTAAACCCTAAAATCCCTAAACCCTAAACCCTAAACCCTAAACCCTAAACCCTAACCCTAAACCCTAAACCCTAAATCTTAAAAGATAAAAAACTTAAACCTCAACTAAATAAAACTTAAAAATTAAATAAATAATAAATCCTAAAACAAAATAAAATAAAATAAATACCTAAACTAAAACATAAACCTAAACCTAAACCTAAAAAGATAATAAAATAAAAAATACAAACTAAACTAAAATAAAATCAATAAAAACCAAAATTAAACTAAAAAATAAAAATTTAAATAAAATAAAACTAAATAAAAAATAAAACCTAAAAATAAACCTAAAAAATAAATAAAAATTAAAACCTAAACCCTAAAAAAAAAAAAAACTAAAGCTAAATAAAATAAAATAAACCTAAACTAAACTAAAATAAATTAAACTAAAATAAATAAACCTAACATAAACCTAAAATAAACTAAACCTAAACAAAACCTAAACACAAACCTAAAATAAAAAATAATAACCCTAAATTTTAAAACCTAAACCTAAAATAAACAATATAAAGTAAATATAAACCTAAAATAAAATAAACTAAATTAAAATAAATAAAACCTAAATCCTAAACCCTAAACCCTAAAATCCTAAACCCTAAATCAGAACCCTAAACCCTAAACTATAAACCCTAAGAACCTAAAACCTAAACATAAACTAAACAAAACCTAAAAAATAAAATAAATAATAAAACCAACACCTAAATAAAATACTAAAATAAAATAAAACTTAAACAAAAGCCTAAAACCTAAACCTAAACCTAAACTTAAACCTAAAATTAATAATAAAATAAATAAAAAAATAAAAACTAAAATAAAATAAAATAAATAAAAAACTAAACTAAACAAAAAAAATAAAATACACCTAAAAATAAAAAGCCAACATAAAAGAAAAACTAAATGTAATATAAACCTAAAATCAAATAAAATAAATACTAAATAAAAACCTAAACCTAAAAAATAAACTTAAAATAAAACATAAAAATAAATAAAAAATAAAACCTAAACCCTAAGAAAAAGAAACCTAAAATGAACAAAATAAAATAAACATAAACCTAAACTAAAATAAACAAACTAAAAGAAATAAAACCTAAGCTAAACCTACTAATTAAACCCTAAACCTAAACTTAAAAAACCTAAAACCTAAATCCTAAACCCTAAACTCTAAACACCAAACCCTAAACTAACCCTAAATCTTAAACAAAAACCCTAAACAAACCCTAAACCCTAAACCTAAACACTAAAACCCCAAACTAAAATAAAACCCTAAACTTACAACCCTAAACCTTAAACTCTAAACCCCAAACCCTAAACCCTAAACCCTAAACCCTTAACCCTAAACCCTAAACCGTAAACCCACAACACAAAACCCTAAAACCTAAATCTAAATGAAGTAAAACCTAGAAATAACATAAATAAAAAACCTAAGCCTAAATAAATAAAATAAAATAAAAACCTAAACTAAAACCTAAACTTAAACATAAAAAAAAATTATATTCAACTAAAATTAAATAAATAAAAACCTAAGCTAAACTAAAAAAATAAAATAAACCTAAAAACAAAAAACCTAAATAAAAAACCTAAACATAAAATAAAAATAAAATAAACATAAAATAAAGTAAAATTAAAATAAATAAAAACCTAAATCTAAACAATAAACTTAAAAATAAAACCTAAAAATAAATAAAAAAAGCCTAATCCCTAAACTAAAAAAAACTTAAACCTAAAATAAAAATAAAATAAATCTAAACCTAAACTAAAATCATTTAAACTAAAATAAATAAAACCTAAGCTTAAACCTAAAATAAACTAAACCTAAACATTAACCAAAACTAAACAAAATAAAATATACTAAAAATAACAATAAACCTAAACTAAAATTTAAAACCTAAACCTAAAAATAAATAAAAAACCTAAACCATAAAAATAAAATAAAAATAAAACTAAAATAAAAAATAAACATAAACCTAAACTAAATTTAATAAACTAAACTAATAAAAATAAGAAATAAACCTAATTAAAAATATAAATTAAACTAAATAAACCTAAATCTACAAATTTACATAATTTTAAAAAAAACTTAAACCCTAAACCCTAAACCATAAACACGACTCCTAAACCCTAAACTTTGAAACTAACCCTAAACCCTAAACCCTAAACTAACCATAAACCCTAAGCCCTAAACCCTAAATCGTAAACCTTAATCCCTAAACCTTGAACTAAAACCTAAACCTAAAACTAAGTAAACTAAATACCTAAACATAAATTAAATTAAATAAATAAAACTAAAATAAATAAAATAAAACATAAACCTAAACCTAAACTAAACTAAATAAACCCAAATAAACCAAAACCTAAATCTAAAATCTAAACCTAAACCTAAACCTAATCCTAAAAACCTAAACCTAAACCTAAAATAACCCTAAACCTAAACCTGAACAAAACTAATAAATTTAAAACTAAAAAAACTAAGCGTAAGAAACCTAAACCTAAATAATACCTAAACCTAAACTAATTTAAATAAACCTAACCCTAAACCTAAACAATAAAAAAAATCCAAAAACTTAAACCTAAAATAAATAAATAAAAAATAAACCTAAACCTAAACTGAAATGAATAAATAAAATAAACCTAAACCTAATAAAATAAAAACCTAAACTAAAATAAAATAAATAAACCTAAACCTAAACCTAAACCTAACAAAACCTAAACTAAAACCTAAATAAATAAACCTTAAGCTAAAGTAAAATAAATAAAATAAACCTAAAAAATAGAAGTAAAAAAAAACTAAAATAAATAAAAAAATAAAACCTAATCCTAAACCTAAACTAAAATAAAATAAACTAAATAAAATAAATAAAACCTAAACCTAAACCTAAATAAATAAAACTAAAAACTAAACCTAAATCTAATCCTTAACCTAAACCTAAAACTAAACAAAAATAATAAAATCTAAACCTAAACTAAATAAACTAATAAATAAATAAAATAAACCTAAACTAAATAAAAATAAATAAACCTAAACTAAACCTAAAAACCTTAACCTTAACCTAAACCTAAATAAAAACCTAAACAAAAACCTAAACCTATGCTAAACGTAAACCTAAATAAACCTAAACCTAAAATAAATAAATAAAAATAAGAACTAAACTAAATAAAATAAAAATAAACCTAAAACCTAAAACCCTAAACCTAAACAAAAAAAAACCTAAAAACCTAAACCTAAACCTAAACTAAACTAAATAAACCTAAATAGATAAAACTTAAATAAAAAAAATCTAAACTAAATAAACCTAAACCTAAACCTAAACTTAAACCTAAAAATAAACTAAATAAATACAAATAAACCTAAACCAAAAAATAAAACAAAACAAAAAATAAAAAATAAACTAAAACTTAAACCTAACCCTGAACCTAAACCTAAATAAATAAAAAATAAAAAGCTAAATCTAAACTAAATAAATTATACCTAAACCTAAAATAAAAAGGATAAAACTTAAACCTAAACCTAAATAAAAATAAAGCTAAATAAACTAAAATAAATAAATAAACCTAAACCAAAATAAACTAAAACTATGCTTCCCTTGGTATTTTTCTCTCCTTTCTCATTTATCGTTTTGGTCCTCCTGTTTTTTTTCCCTTCATTGTTTGTTTGGCTGGGTGAGTACCATTTCTATTTTTTGGTTTTTTTAATGATCTCTTGGAGGGTTGTGGCTATGCTTGTTGTTGCTTTTTCTACCTATTTTGGGGTCTATTTTGGGTTAACCTTTTGATTTGGCTGACCGCCCCCCTTTTGATATTGGATCCTCTGCTGTTATGGTTGGTTGTTGAGTGGCAGTTGTTGGTCTGTTCAAGATTTGATTAAATTTTGTCTTTTTAATATGTTAGGCTATTTCTCCTGGTTTGTGTTGGAGATTCTTGTTGATTGGCTATTTTCTCTTCTGATTGGCATGAGGACAGCTGCTTTATGGTTTTTCCTTCGACCGTTATGGATGATTTTAATGGTGGTCGATATTTGGTAGCTTTTGTCACGCCACTAGGTTGATGGCATCCTTTTCTCTACCTAGTTTGGTCTGGTGTCTACTGATGGCTGGTTGTGGCTCTCCCTTGCTCAGAACTTTAATATCTATTTGAATGATCATTGTTGTTATTTTTTATTTTGTTTGAATCTCTTTCTAGGCTATTGTATTAGTTTTTTCTATGCTTCTAAATTGGCTTGTCCCTTTCAATTCTACCATGCTGGTGGTGGCTCTATCACTGACCTTGTTATATATTCCTATGTCATTTGTGATTGGTCTCCTATGGTTTTGTTGGTTGTTTGTTATTGGCTAGCCACTTTCTTTGTTTGCTAATACAGGTTCTGGAAGCTTTTGGGTTGCTTTCTTTCGATGTTGGCTTGTATCAGGAATGCTGGCTATGATGGCCATGATGTTACCCATATCTTCACTTTTGGTTGGTAGCATTGCATATGAATGTAACCATCTTAGGATGTTTGGATGCTCATATGCATTGTTACCTCTTGAGATGATCTTAATTGAGACTGAGCCTTTTCTTTCTCACCTCTCTAATTGTATTATTTATCTTTGTTCTTGTTATGACTATTACCTTTGTAGTGTTTTGCAGATTTCTTTTATAAGTTGGAACTTTTCAGATGGAATGATCGTACTCCCAACTCAAGAGTCGCTGATATGGATCTTGCTATCTTGCCTCCCAAAAGAGATCATGAGCCACTACTGACTGGTATTTTGATTATTTTTTTACTTATATTGTGCTAGTCTTATTCTGTGTCTTGTCCTCTTTTGCTTTTTTAGTAGTTGCATTTTCTCTCTATTTTTCCATTGTACATAGATGGCGGTTTAGCTTTTTAGGTTCATTGTACCTCTAAGAGCTGAGATCTTTGAGCTTTAGCCCTATTAAGAACATTGTATCCTTTTATTTTATTATAATGAAATTCTAACCTTTCCTTTAAAAAACCCTAAACCCTAAACCTTAAACACTAACCCTAACCTAAACCCAAATTCCTAAACCGTAAAACCCTAAACACCTAAACCTAAAATAAAATAATAAATTAAAACTAAAACTAAACTAAAATAAAATAAATAAAAACTTAAACTAAACTAAAAAATAAAATAAACATAAAAATAAAACCTAAACATAAAGTAAAAATAAAATCAGCCTAAAATAAAATAAAATAAAAAATAAATAAATACCTAAACCTAAACAATAAACCAAAAAATAAAACCTAAAAATAAATAAAAAATAAAACCTAAACCTAAAATAAAAATAAAAAATAAACTAAACCTAAACTAAAATAAGTAAAACCTAAACTTCAACATAAAATAAACTAAACCTAAACCAAAACCTAAACTAAATAAAATAAAATAAACTAAAAATAAACCTAAACCTAAACTAAAAAAATAAAACCTAAAAATAAAGCTAAATTAAAATCCTAAAACTTAAACCTAAAAAAAGTAAAATAAAAATCTAAACCTAAACCTAAAAATAAAAAATAAAACCTAAACATAAAAATAAAATAAAAATAAAACTAAACTAAGAAAATAAACATAAACATAAACATAAACCTAAACCTAAAAAATAAACTAAAATAAAAACCTAAACTAAACTAAATAAAAATTAAAATAATAAATTACCTAAATAAATTAAATAAACTAAAACCTACAAATTTCTTTAATTAAAAAAAAATTGTAAACCCTAAATATTAAATCCTAAACCCTAAAACCTAAACCCTAAACCCTAAATTCTAAACCTACAACCCTAAACCCTAAACCCTAAAACAACCCTAAAACCTTAAACCCTAAACCTAAGCCCTAAAAACCTAAACTCTAAACCTAAACCCTAAATCATAATAATCTTAAACCTAAACTAAACCTCAAAACCCTAAACTAAAGTTTAAAACTATAAACACTAAAGACTAATCCAACTAAACCTGAACCCTAAACAAAACCACTAAACCCTAAAGCCTAAACACTAAGCCCAAAACCCTAAAACCTAAATTGTAAACAAAAACCCTAAATGATAAAGCCTAAAACTAAACCCAAAACTTTAAAAACTAAACCCTAAGTATAAACCCTACACCCTAAAAACCTAAACCTACAACCCTAAACCCTAAAACATAAAACCCTAAACAGTAAATCCTAAACACAAAACCCAAAATCCTAAACCCTGAACCTTAAAACCCTAAACCCCAAACCCAAAAGCCAAAACCCTAAACCTTAAACCCTAAAAATCTAAAAACCTAAACCTAAACTAAATAAAACCTAACAATAAAATAAATAGAAAAGCCTAAACCTATATAAAATAAAAACCTATATCTAAATAAAATAAAAACCTAAACTAAAACCTAAACCTAAACCTAAATCTAACACTAAACTTTAAATTAACCCTAAACCCTTAACCCTAAACCTTAAAAATCCAAACCCTAAAAACTAAACCCTAAACCAAAACCTAAAACTAAACCCTAAAACACTAAACCTAAACCCTAAACCTAACCTAAACCCTAAACCCTAACCTTAAAACCCTAAACCCTAAATCAGAACCCTAAACCTAAACCTTAAACCCTAAACCCTAAACCCTAAACTCTAAAAATCTAAAAACCTAGGCCTAAACTAAATAAAACCTTAAAATAAAATAAATAAATATACTAAACCTAAATAAAATATACAAATAAAATAAAATAGAAAACTTAAACTAAAACCTAAACCTCAAAATAAAATAAAATAAAATAAAAAATGAAAATAAAATAAATAAAATCTCAAATTAAACTAAAACATAAAATAATCCCAGGAATAAAAAACCTAAATAAAATACAAACTAAACGTACAATAAAAATAAATAAACCTAAAATAAAATAAATAAAAACTAAATATAAACCAAAACCTAAAAAAACATAAAAATAAAACCTAAAAATAAATAAATAATAAAACCTAAACCTTAAAAATAAAATAATTTTAAACATAAACTAAAATAAATGAAACTAAAAAAATAAAACATAAACCTAAACCTAAAATTAATTAAACCTAAACTAAATAAAAAAAAACTAAAATTAAACCTAAACATAAACTAAAAAAAATAAAATGTAAAAATAAAACTAAAATAAAAACCTAAAACTTAAACATAAAAAAATAAAATAAAAACCTAAACCTAAACCTAAAAATAAAAAATAAAACCTAAACCTAAAAACTAAAATAAAAATAAAACTCAACTAAAAATAAACCTAAACCTAAACCTAAACTTGAAAAATAAACTAAAATAGAAAACTTAAAATAAAATAAATAAACCTAAAGTAAATAAAATAAACTAAATAAAACTAAACAATAAACTTAAATAAAAATAATAGATAAAGTAAACTGAAATAAATAAAAAATAAACTAAATATACTAAATAAACCTAAACCTATCGATATACTTAATTTTAAAAAAGAACTTAAATTCTAAATCCTAAACCCTAAACCCTAAACCCTAAACATTAAACCTATAACCCTTAACCTACAACTGTAAACCTACAACCCTAAACCCTAAACCCTGAAAACTAAAAGCAAAATCCCTAAAACCCTAAACCCTAAACCTTAAATACTAAATCCTAACCCTAAACCTTAAACCATAAACCCCATACCCTAAACCTAAACCTAAAGTAACTAAATAAATTAAAAAATAAATCTAAACACTAAAACCTAATAAACTAAACATAAACCAAAATCCTAAGAATTGGCAGAACCTTGACGGCAAGAACATCACCATCAACTAGGGTCAGTCTAGATCTAGAGGTGGAGGTGAAGGTGGAGGCCGTCGTTATTGCAATGGTTGTGGGGGATCTGGACATGCTGGTAGATATGGAGGTGGTGGTGAGCAAAGGACGCATGGAGGCGGTGGAAAAAGAGGTTAAAGCGTGGTGGTGGAGGGAGATATCGGGATATGATGGTTGATCCCGCTAGTGAGAGGCCAAGGTGGTTCTGATGGGAACTGAACAAACTAAAGAACGACCGATTCGATCTGCTGCTTATGGAACTATATTATTATAATAGAGACAGTTCTAGTTATCTATGGTTTTTTATTTGCTCTATGCATGCTCATTTTTGATATATGTCGTCACTTGTGTCTTAAAAAACTTGGTGTGTTACTGGGTTGATGAAATCGAAAAGAAGAAATTTTGAATCTGAATTTGTTCTCTGTTAAAAAAAACCAAAAACCCTAAACCCTAAACTAAAAAAAATACCTAAACCCTAAACCAAAAAAAAACCTAAACCATTAATAAAAATAAAATAAACCTAAACCTACACTAAAATAAACTAAACTAAATTAAATTTAACTTAAACCTAAACCTAAAATAAAATAAACCTAAACGTAAACCTAAACTAAATAAAATAAACTAAACTAAAAATAAACCAAAACCCAAACTAAAAAATAAAACCTAAAAATAAACCAAAAATAAAAACCTAAAACCTAAACCTAAAAAAAATAAAATATAAACCTAAATATAAACCTAAAAATAAAAAATAAAACCTAAACCTAAAAAATAAATAAAATAAAAATAAAATAAACTAAAAATAAACACAAATCTAAACCTAAACCTAAAATAAACTAAAATAAAAACCTAAACTAAAATAAATAAACCTAAAAAAATAATCAAAACTAAATAAAATCAAAATAAAATAAAGTAAAATAAATAAAAATAAACTAAAACTAAATAAACCTAAACCTACTAAAATTTTTTAAAACTCTAAATAAATAAATAAACCCTAAACTATAAACCCTAAACCCAAAACTAACCTAAACCCTAAACTAAACCCCAAACCCTATCACCCTAAATATAAAACTTATAATTAAAAATAAAAAATAAAAAAATAAAACTAACCTAAACCCTAAACTTACCCTAAACCCTAAACCTAAACCCTAAACCTAAAACCCTAAACCCTAAACACTAAATCTTAAACCCTAAACCCTAAACCCAAACAAACCTAAAACCTAAACCACTAACCTAACTAAACCCTAAACCTAAAATAACTAAACCTAAACCCTAAACCCTAAACCTAAAACTAAAACCCAAAATAAAAACCTAAACCTAAACCTAAACCTAACCAATAAACTAAAAAACTTAAACTTAAATCCTAAACCCTAAACCTTAAAAAAAACTAAACCTTAAACTCTAAACACTAAAAAACCCTTAACCCAAAGTAAACTTAAACTATCCCTAAACTAAACACTAAAATTTAAACCCTAAAACTTAAACCCTAACGATAAAACTAACCAAATCAAATGAAGCTAAATAACTAACCTAAATCTAACTATAAACTAACCATAACCTGAACCTAAACCTAAACCCTAAAACTAACTAAACTAAACCAAACCCTAAACCCTAAACCATAAAACCCTAAACCCTAAACACAAAAAAACCCAAAATCCTAAATAACCCTAAACCCTAAACTGCAAACCCAAAATCCTAAACCTTAAACCCTAAAACCAAACCTAAACCTAAACTAAATAAACCTAAATAAAATAAATAAAAAGCCTAAACCTATATAAAATAAAACCTATACCTAAATAAAATAAACCTAAACTAAAACCTAAACCTAAACCTAACCCTAAACTTAAATAACTAAACCTATCTAAAACCTAAAACTAAACCCTAAACCAAACCTAAAAACTCGAAACCCTAAACACTAAACCCTAAACCCTAAACCCTAACGTTAAACCCTAAACCCTAAACCATAAAACCCTAAACCCTAAAACTGTAAACCCAAAACATTAAACCTTAAACCCTAAACCCTAAACCCTAAACTCTAAAAATCTAAAACCTAAGCCTAAACTAAATAAAACTTTAAAATAAAATAAATAAATATACTAAACTTAAAAAGCATTTGTAAATAAAATAAAATAGAAAACTTAAACTAAAACCTAAACCTAAACCTCAAAATAAATAAAATAAAAAAGAAAAAAATGAAATTAAAATAAATAAAATCTCAAATTAAACTAAATGATAAAATAATCCTAGGAATAAAAACCCTAAATAAAATACAAACTAAATGTACAATAAAAATAAAATAAATAAAAACTAAATATAAACCAAAACCTAAAAAAACATAAAAATAAAACCTAAAAATAAATAAATAATAAAACCTAAACCTTAAACTAAGAAAGAAACTAAAACCTAAAATAAAAATAAAATAATCTTAAACCTGAACTAAAATAAATGAAACTATAAAAATAAAACATAAAGCTAAACCTAAAATTAACTAAACCTAAACTAAATAAAATAAAAAAAAACTAAAATTAAACCTAAACATAAACTAAAAAATAAAATGTAAAAATAAAACTAAAATAAAAACCTAAAACTTAAACCTAAAAAAATAAAATAAAAACCTAAACCTAAAAATAAAAAATAAAACCTAAACCTAAAAAACTAAAATAAAAAATAAACTCAACTAAAAAAAATAAACCTAAACCTAAAAATAAACTAAAATAAAACTTAAACTAAAATAAATAAACCTAAAGTAAACAAAATAAACTAAATAAAACTAAACAATAAACTTAAATAAAAATAAAAGATAAAGTAAATAAATAAATAAAAAATAAACTAAATATAAATAAACCTAAACCTACATATACTTAATTTTAAAAGAACTTAAATTCTAAATCCTAAACCCTAAACCCTAAACCCTAAACCCTAAATATTAAACCTATAACCCTTAACCTACAACTATAAACCTACAACCTTAAACCCTGAAAACTAAAAGCTTGTAATCCCTAAAACCCTAAACCCTAAACCCTAAATCTTAAACCCTGAACCCTAAATCCTAACCCTAAACCCTAAATCCTAAACCCCAAACCCTAAACCTAAACCTAAAGTAACTAAATAAATTAAAAAATAAATCTAAACACTAAAACCTAATAAACCTAAACATAAACCAAAATCCTAAGAATTGGCAGAACCTTGACAAAAGAACATCACCAACTAGGGTCTCTAGATCAAGGTGGAGGTGAAGGAGGCAGCCATTATTGCAATGGTTGTTGGGACTGACTAGATATGGAGGTGGTGGTAAAATGCTTAAGGCGAGGAACGGGTGGTTAAAGCCGTGGTGGAAGGGAGATAATATGATGGTTGATCCCGCTAGTCGAGAGGCCAAGGTGGTTTTGATGGGAACGAACAAACTAAGAACGACCGATTTGATCTAATGCTTATGGAACTATGTTATTACAGTAGAGACGATTCTAGTTATCTATGGTTTTTTATTTGCTCTATGCGTGCTCATTTTTTATCTATGTCATCACTTGTGTCTTAGAAAACTTGGTGTGTTACTTGGTTGATGAAATCAAAAAGAAGAAATTTTGAATCTGTATTTGTTCTCTGTCAAAAAAAACTAAAAACCCTAAACCCTAAACTAAAAAAAAACCTAAACCCTAAACCAAAAAAAAAACCTAAACCATTAATAAAAATAAAATAAACCTAAACCTACACTAAAATAAACTAAAATAAATTAAATTAAACTTAAACCTAAACCTAAAATAAACTAAACCTAAACATAAACCTAAACTAAATAAAGTAAACTAAACTAAAAATAAACCAAAACCCAAACTAAAAAATAAAACCTAAAAATAAACCAAAAATAAAAACCTAAAACCTAAACCTAAAAAAAATAAAATACAAACCTAAATATAAACCTAAAAAGAAAAAATAAAACCTAAACCTAAAAAAGAAAATAAAAATAAAACTAAACTAAAAAGTAAACACAAATTTAAACCTAAACCTAAAAAATAAACTAAATTAAAAAACCTAAACTAAAATAAATAAACTAAACTAAATAAAAATAAAAAATAAAATAAAGTAAAATAAATAAAAAATAAACCAGTAAAACTAAATAAACCTAAACCTACTATTTAATTTTAAAAACTCTAAACACTAAACTGTAAACCCTAAACCCTAAAACTAAACCTAAACCCTAAACTTTAAACCCCAATCCTTAGATAACCCCAAATATAAATAAATTATAATTAAAAAATAAAAAATAAAATAAAAAACCCTAACCCTAAACCCTAAAACTAACCCTAAACCCTAAACCTACAACCCTAAACCTAAACTAAAATAAAATAATAAAAACCCTAAACTAAACAAACCCTAAACCTAAACCTACTACCCTAAAACCTAAACCCTAAACCCTAAAACTAACCCTAAAACCCAAAACCCTAAAAACCTAAACCTAAAATAAACTAAAAACCTAAACTAAAATAAATAACTAAAATAAATAAACCTATACCTAAATAAAAATAAACTAAACTAAAAACTATAAATAAAACTAAAACCTAAACAAAATAAACTAAACTATCCTAACTAAACCTAAATTTTAAACTAAACTAACTAAACCTAAACCTAATGATAAAACCCTAAACCTAAAACATAAACCCTAAAGCTAAAACCTAAACTAACCTAAACCCTACTCAACCCTAAACTAACCTATACCTAACCTAAATTATAATAAAAATAAAATAAAATAAAACTAACTAAACCCTAAACTAACTAAACCTAAACCTAAACCTAAACCCAAACCTAAACCCTAAAATACTAATCTTAAACTAAACTAAATGACTAAATAAATAAACTAAACATACCTAAACTTAAAACCTAAACCTAAACCCTAACCCTAAACCCTAAACCTAAATAAAACCTAAAACCTAAACTAAAAACCCTAAACTAAACTAAAGTTTAAACCCTAACCAACTACAACCTATATCAAACTATACCCTAAACCCTAAACCCTAAACCTTAAACCCCAATAAACCTAAACTATAAACCTAAACACTAAAACCCTAAACCTAAAGCTTAACTTAAACCATCTAAACCTAAACACTAAATTTTAAACCCTAAACTAACCTAAACCTTAAACCTAATGATAAAACCTAAACTTAAAATCAGAACCCTAAAGCTAAAACCTTAAACTAATAAACTATCTAACTAAAACCCTATACCTGAAAACCCTAAACCTAAACACAAAACCTAAAACTCTAAACCTAAACCTTAAATCGTAAACCCTAAACTTAACCCTAACCTTAAACCCTAAACCCTAAACCATAAACTCTAAAACCCTAAACACTAAACCATAAAATATCCCTAAACCTTAAACCCTAAAAGCCTTTAACCCTAAAGCCTAAACCCTAAACCCTAAATAACCTAAAATCCTAAGATAACCCTAAACCCTAAACCCTAAATCCAAACCATTAAACCCTAAACCCTAAACCTTAACACCATAAACCCTAATGCCCAAAACTTTATACCCAAAACCGTCAACCTTAAACCCTAAAAACATAAAACCTAAACATAAACTAAATAAAACCTAAACCTAAATAAAATAAAATAATAAAATAAAATTGAAATCTAAACTAAAACTTAAACTTAAACGTAAAAATAAAATAAAATAAACTAGTAGAAATAAACTAAAATAAAATAAATAAAAACCTAAACCAAATTAAAAAATAAAATAAATCTAAAATAAAAAACCTAAATAAAATAAAAACTAAACTTAAAATAAAATAAAATAAACCTAAAACACAAAAATAAAATTAAATAAAAAAACCTAAACTTAAAGATAAACCTTAAAATAAAAAAAACCCTAAACCTAAAATAAAATAAAACTAAACTAAAATAAACTAAACTAAAATAAATAAAACCTAATAAACCTAAAATAAACTAAACCTAAACCCTAAACTACATAAAATAAAATAAACTAAAATTTAACCTAAACTTTAACTAAAAAATAAAACCTAAAAATAAACTTAAAATGAAAACCTAAAACCTAAACCTAAAAAAAAATATAAATCTAAACCTAAACCTAAAAATAAATAATAAAATAAAGTAAAATAAATAAAAAATACACTAAATAAACCTAAACCTACTAGTTTACTTAGTTTTCTAAAAAAACCCTAAACACTAAATCGTAAACCCTAAATCTTAAACCATAAACCCTAAACCCTAAACCCTAAAGAGAATCCTAAACACTAAACCTAAACCCTAAAACCTAATTTAAAATAAAATCAAAAATAAAGAACCTAAACCTAAACCTACTAAACCCTAAACTCTAAATCAACCCTAACTTAAACCTAAACTAACCTTAAACCTAACCCTAAACTAAACCCTAAACACTAAAACCCTAAACCCTAATACCCTAAACCCTAAATCCTAAACCCTATACCCTAAACCATAAACTAACCCTAAATCCAAACCCTAAACCCTAAATCCTAAACCCTAAATATTAAACCCTAACCCTAACCATAAACCGTAAACCTTAATCCCTAAACTAACCCTAAACCCTAAACACCAAAAACCCTAAACCCTAGAGCATAAACACTAAAATAACCCTAAAACTTAAACTCTCTTAAACTCTAACTAAACTCCCTAAACCTAAACCTAAAACCTAACCTAAACTCCTTAAACCCACCTAAACCTAACAAACTAAACTTAACCCTAAACCATAAATCTAAACCCAAAACCAAACTTAAACTAACTATAAACCCTAAACTCTAAACTTAAAGTTTAAACTCTAAAACCCTAAACCTAAATCTAAATTAACCTAAACCTAAACATTAAAATCCATAAACCCTAAAGTTTAAAACCTAAACCCTAAACCTAGTAACCCTAAACTGCTACCAAACCCTAAACCTTAAATCTAAACATTAAACCTTAAATCAGAACTAAACCTAACCTAAACCAAACCATGAACCATAAATCCTAAAACCCTAAACCTTATACCCCAAACCTAAAACCCTAAACCCTAAAAACCAAAGAATAAACAACCCCTCTTTCCTCTCTGCTGGTCTCCTCTGTGATTTTGTGTTCGTAATTTTTTTGCAATTTGGTGCATTTCTCTCGTGGATCATTGTTTCATTTTGGCTTCCTCTCTCGGCTTGGTTGCTTATGTGACTCTCACTGGATCATTCAATGGTGGAGGCATCACTCTCCATGCAATCGAGCCCGTCGCTCCTGGATGCACCGGCATTGCCCTCTGATCCTAAAGGTACTTTGGATCTGATTTCATCCGTTAATGCGCCTGCTATCAAGTCCTTTAAGGATGCTCTTTCTAGTAAGATCCCTAACTCTAATGCCTTGGTTAACTTAATTTCAACCTCATTCCATGGATTACCGATTGTCCTGTGTTCTGACCAGGATGTGGAGAAATTAGCTAAGCCTTTTGAGTTATCTTTGGTTGGTAAATTCTCTCTACGACTCCCTACTCTAGATAATGTCTGATCATTCTTCCATAGCTTAAAGCTTTCGGGAGTCTTCGCTATTGGGCTGATTGATCCTCGACATATCCTTATTTAATTATCAAATGATTTAGATTATTCTTAAGTCTTTGCTCATTGCTCCTATTTTGTGTATAATTGTCAAATGCGGCTCTTGAAATGGTCACCCCTTTTTGATGTCAAAGAGGAATCCCCTATTATTCCTTTATGGCTTGCTTTTCCCAACATGAGAATTCACTATGTTACTCACCAAGTTCTGTTTGTGGTTGGTGCTCTATTTGGTAGACCCCTTCAAATTGATCAAGCTACTGCCGCTAGATCTTGACCATCTATTGCATGTATCTTGGTTGAGATTGACATTACCAAAAAATACCCTAAAGAAGTTTGGATCGGATCGAAAAAATTTGGATATAACCAAAAAGTAGAATTTAAAAAAATTCTTATCTTTTGCACTCAATCGTAAGATCCATGGTCATGATCACTCAATGCTTTGTGTTACACCCTAACCTCAAAAAAAGAATATATCACAGATACTAATACCTCTCTGAACTGGAAAACCAATAAGTTAATTTATGTGCCTAAAGTTACCCATAATGGAACTCATCCTCCTACACCTACCCCTTTATTACTTAACATAACATCTAATGAAAAAAACATTCCGAGCTTTGGTAAAATACTACCACCGTTGATGTGTGTGAAGAAATTACTACTGATTACTTACCTAGCAACTTGTAATAATTTGTCTTATCATGACAACTTTTGCTCCATTTGAATCTTAATGACAATTTGAATGGGAATCTTATATTGGATCAAAATAATGTTAATCCTTTGGTGCGCATCAAACTGATTATGCATCATGGCAATGAGAATGATATTTATACTATTAATGGTGCAAGGACCTCCCCTTCTATTTCTCTACCGAGTGATACTCGTGAAACCCCCCATTTCTCATCCTTACCATCAAGAAGGAGAAATCCACTACTTAAACATTGACCTCGCTATTCTCGATACCAAAAAACAAATCCCTTTCGATGGAGATACTTTGATACGATAGACCCTTCCAAGTCAAAAAATTCTTATAAAGCCAAAATGATTAATAATAACTTCACTAGAACCACATGTTCTTCTCTAACACCTCACAAATAATTATGTCCTCCTCTCTTTCTTTTTCCATTTCTTTTTTTTACCTTTTCCTTTTGGATTTCTTATGATTAATTTTTGTATTTAGAGTCTCGCCTCTGTCTCAAGAACCGCAGTTAGAGCCTCGTCATAACATCACATTACTTGTTATTATTGAGCCTTTCATTAACTCTTCCAAGATTGCCCATGTTGCTAGATCGCTTGATTTCAAAATTTTCTTCAATCTTAATAATAAAAAATATGGTGTTTTTGGAATAATTCCATCACCATTTCCATCATTGATGATCTTGATCAATTGGTTAATGTCAAAATCTCATTAGGTGAGTTTTCGCTTTGGTTCCTGCTTCTTATCTATCTTTTAGTAGGAACATCCTTTGGAATCACTTAAGAAACTTCTCCTCCTCGGTTAACCTTCCCTGGTTGGTTGGGGTGATTTCAACACTATAATTGCTTCTTCAAAAAGGAGGGGAGGATGTTCTCCTAACCTCCATTCCATGAAAGACTTCTCTAATATGATCCTAGATTACAATTTGATTGACATTAGTTTTTCTGGGTCTGATTACACGTGGCATAACTCTAGACTTTGGGAGTGTCTTGACAAGACCGTATTTAATTCTCTTTGGATCAATCAATGGCCTCTTACCTCTGTTGAGCATTTGAGCAGAACTTTATCTGATCATGCTCCTCTTTTGATCTCTATCAAAACTCCCCCCTTTAACCCTTCTACTCCTCACCATTTAGATTCCAAAATATGTGGACCCAACATGGTGATTTCACCAATGTTGTTTTCACAATTGGATGGTTCCTGCTCACCTAATAATTATTAAAGGCATGATTCGGCTTTGGCTTAAGCTCAAAAGACTTAAACAAAACCTTAATTGGTGGAACAAGCATATATTTAAAAAATCTTTTACCAATCTTAAAGCTATGGAACAAGTTGTTTGCTCTTGAAGAGGTCGCCTTAAGTGATCCTAGCTAGATGAGTAAAGCATTGCCAAAGATAACTTGATTAATAACCAAAATATGGAGAAAACCCGCCAAAAAAGACGCGAAACATATATTGCTGATGGATGTAAATAGAAGGTATTTCCATGCTATTTGCAATAAACGGAAAGCATTAAACTCGATTAAAAAAATTAAGAACTCTAATGGTGGCTGGATAATTGAAAAAAATGAAATTAAGGAATCTGTCATACATCAATTTTAAAATTTATTAAATTCTAATCCTTCGTTAGAAACCCCCTCTAACACCCATCTAATCCCTTTTATGATTAACAATGAGGATAACCATGTGATCACTATGCGTCCCTCAGAAGTGGAGATTAGTAGTACTCTTAATAGCATGAACACTGATTCTGTTGTTGGCCCTGATGGCTATAATGACTCATTTCTTTTCAAAGATTGTTGGCCTTTTATTAAATCGATCTTATTGATGTCATGTATTGATTTTTTGTTGGAAACAACTCTATTCCCTGATATTTTTCATGTACTTCTATTATCCTTATTCCCAAAACCAACAATCATAAATCTTGGGGCAATTTTAGACCTATTAGTCTTTGCACCTTTTTCCAAAAACTCATTGCTAAATTAATTAATAATAGGATTAGCCCTCTGCTCCATAAAATCATCTCCCCTAACCAAACTGGCTTTGTTAAAAATAGAGCCATATCTCGATATTCTTCTCGCCAAGTGTCAAGTTCATGACATTGATGTTCCTTCCAGAGGAGGTAATATCCTCTTTAAACTGGACATCACTAAAGCCTTTAACAACCTCTCATGGGATTTCCTCTTTCAAATCTTACAATTGTTTAGTTTCTCTGATAATTTTATCTGCCTTATAAAAAGTTGTATCACTAATGTTTGGTTTTTTGTTATAATGAATGGTGAGTCCATTGGTTTCTTTACTTCGAGTCATGGCTTGCGATAAGGTGACCCTCTTTCTCCTTCTCTATTTATCATTGCTGTAGAATATCTTTCGAGGAGCCTCAATGATCTTTTCATTAAAAATCCTAACATGTTTTTTTAAAACTCATGGTGGTTTCCTGCTTTCTCATCTTAGCTTTGTCGATGATTTTATAATCTTCAATGCCTCTCTTCAAAGATGTTAAAACTATTAAGAATCTCTTAAATGATTTTGGCAAAGTTAGTGGTCTATTTCTCAATGAAAGAAAATGTTGTTTTATCCCCTCAGCTAAGATTCCTACCAATAGACTAAATCAAATCTCCAAAATTACTAATTTTAAGCAAAATCAACTTCCCATTAATTATCTAGGGGCTTTTAAAGGCCAGAAAAGATCTCATCTTTTCATGACCTTATTCGTAAAATATCTAATAAAATTTCAGTTTGGGAATTTCATTTACTCTCTTCAGGTAGGCTAACCTGATTAAGAGCATTCTTAATTCCATTCCTTTATATCTCATCCAAACCATTGTGCCACCATTTCTATCATCAATTGAATTATCCCAATTTTTTCTGGCTCCAACACCTCCTCTAAAAGAATGCACTGACCTCTTGGTTTAAAAGTTGTGGCACTTTGATGAAGGTGGTCTTGGTTGTAAATCCATAAAAGAAGCTATCAATGCCTTTTCCTATAAACTCGTAGAATTTTAAGAGTAATAGTCTTTGGGCTAATTTCATGACTGCTAAATATTTCCAGGGTAAGCACCCCCTCATTTGTCCCTTTAATTTGGGTGATTCTCCTGTGGAAAAGACTTTGTCACAAATGGGATGTAATCCTTAATTTTTTGGGGCATTAACTGCACTTCTTTCTTTTGGCAAGATAACCGAGTGGATGTGGATCCATCGATGACTTACTCTCCACCCATTCCACTACCGCTATTAGAGTAAACTCTTTATGGCATAACAATAAGTGGAACAATAGTAAGCATGTTGATTTTATCCATTTTACTTTCTTGGAAATGGTTTCTATTCCTATCACTCCAAACAATCAAGACCAGATTCTCTTTAAGCTCTCACATAACGGTGATTTCAACCTCACAAATGTGTGGCTCCACATTAAAGATACTCATGATTCCTCCTATGTTTTCTCCAAACTTTGGAATAACAATATCCCTACTTCTTTTTGTTCTTACTTGTATATGAAAAATTTTATCCCGCTGATTCCTTGTTGTGGGGAAAAGAGTTTCATTTACCCTCTAAATGTCAATGATGTTTCCATATTGAGAATGTTAATCATGTTTTTGTTAAGGGGGCCATTACTTCTAAACTTTGATTTGGTATGATGATCTTTTAACACTCATTTTCAATGGCTCTACTTTATATCAACTTGGAAGTCTATTTTGATAATACTATTAAAGGTTACATTAAAGTCATCATCGCTATCACTCTTATCGGTTCATATGGATGGATCAAATGATGCAAAACCATCGTGGGATCCCTATGAACCACGTGAGGATTATTGCTAGAACTAAAACAAAATTGCGGACTTGTTTAAAGCCAATCTCATTCATTATAGACAATTCAAAGGCTATAAATTTGTGGCCAATAAACTGGGTTTTAACTTGCCGGATCAACCTTACTGTCAAAATGACATGATTGTTTATTGAAATATATCTCTTGACCATATTATTAAAATCAATACTGATGGCTCTGTCTCTCATAATGGCTTTGGTTGTGGTGGCATTTTTAGGAACTCTAAGGGTATAATACTATGTGCTTTTGCTTATACCCATATTTCTTGCACTGTCCCATTTACTGAGCTTATGGTAGTCTACAAAGCTCTTGAGATTTTCCTTCAAAATGGCTGGCTCAATATTTGTATTGAGGTGGATGCTCTTCTGTTGATTGATCTTTTGACTTCCACCAAAATGAGCAGCACTGAATTACACTACCCCCTCAAGCAAACTAGAGCTCTTCTTTCCCAACTGAATTTTAACATCACTCATGTTTGGCGTGAAGGAAATGTTTATGCTGACTACCTTGCCAATCTAGATCGATGGTATCATCTTCTTTGATCAACTCACCTTACCCAAACACTTGCATGGTTAACTTGGACCGGTTTCCTTATCTCTAAACTTAATCTATGTTTACCCATTCATCTTTAATCAGATGCCTCTTTATCTTATGGCTTTCTGCTCCTTTTTATGTCTTTTGTGGATGCTTCACATGGACATTACTTATTATCTTGATCTTTGTACCATGATTTGGTGTTTTAATAGCTTATCCTTTATTTGGAGGTCTCTGCTTTTGGCATTTACACTGATAAAGGGTTGCTGTTGTGCTCTGTGCATACTAATACCTTGCATTGGAATTTTGTTGAGCCACGTCACCGCTATTGGTTTTATAACACCACCCTATTTGGGATTTTAATATCAATGTTGTCTTCATTCCTAATCCTAGGGGCTTAATCGTATGGAGATATTTATTTATTTTGATGGGTTTACCATTAATTTCGCAACTTGCTATTTCTCAAAGATATTACACGCTTGGAGCATCTTAGTTACCTATGTTGTTGTATGCATTGTATTAGTGTTCATTATGTGTTGCAATATTTATTTTGATGATTTACTATGTTAGTTGTTGGATTTTAAATGATAATGACTGCATTTGACATGTCGCTTGTCTCCCTATTAGATCTTGGGTCACATATTCACTCTAACTCTAACTTTGAGCTGACATTTTCCTTTTATTTTTGGGAGTTATCTTTTATTTTATTTTTCTACATGAAGAGGCTTTTTGGCCTTTTTGCTGATATTTATCTTCTTGGCTGTTGTCCATACTGGAATCTGGACCCCATTTAGCCTGCTCTCTTTAGAAACCATTTTCTGATTCAGCGGGGTCCCTTTGGTGGGATCTTATTGTGGGAGGATTTTTTCTTTTCTTCCATCTGCCAAGGTTGTTTTTTGCGTGCTTTCTTGCTTCCTCCTTACCCTTCTCGGACTTTATTATTGTGCGTAACTTTGATATTACTTCTTGGTTATCTTTTTTTTAGTTTGTTCATGTAATCTCGCATTTCTTTTCTCATTTATTTTTTTTGAACTGGATGGAGTTTCTTCAGATTGATTCTAGCTATTTTGTTCAGCAGATCCTTTTGTGTGTGGATGTTCTCGAGATTACCTTTGGTGAATCTTTTTTTGTTTGGCTGTTTCCAGAATGGATTTTCATGTTTGCCTCTCTTTTGGTTTTTACTTTGTTTTCCCTCATTTTGGGCTCAGCCTGGGTTAGATTTCCCCGAAAGGTCTTGTTATTCCTTTCAATGCTAGTCATTGCTTTTTTGGGACCTGTTTCCAGATTATTGTCTTTGTGACTTCTGGATATTTTTTTATTCTTGATTTTCTGTTTATTATCCTTTGAACCCTTTTGATACCATTGTTGGCTTTTGGATTTTAGGGTCCTTTTTCCAGTTGGTGGTCTTTGTGGTTATTATTTGTTCCTTGCTTTTTTTCTTTTCTAACTATTTTTACTGTTAATAATTGGGCTACTGTTGTCTTCTCCTGCTTCTATTTTATCCACTTGGTTCTGTTAACATTATGCAGATCCTTGTGATTTTCCATCTGATTATTTGGATCTTTACGTTTGCTTTTGGGTGGACTCTTGGCCAGCTTGTTGGTATTAACGCCTTTGGTTGTTACTAACTGATTAATACTCTACATACTCGGGTTTTGGTTTGTTTTGTTCAAGTCTCTATTGAAGTGGTTGATTGCCCGGTGGAATTTTCTTTTGAACCCCTTATTGGTTTATTATATGCATATCATCTCAATTCATTGGTCTACTTTATCTATTTTCTCCATCTTCTTTCAAAACTTGTATCTCTTGCAATCGCTTATCTTGGATGGGTGGTTTTATGGCAAGCTAGTTGGTTTTGTTGTCTTGGTTATTTCTTGTCTTGGATATTTGTTGCCTTGGTTTTCGTGACTCCTATGTTGGCTCCATCTTTGTTGGTCAGACTTCCTATGTTCGAAGTTTGTTTCACATTGCCTCGATTTTGGTTTGGTGATTGATGTCTCCAGTTGTTGCCTATACCTATTTTTATGCTCATCTATTTGGTATTAACTATTGCAATGTCTACTGATTGAGAGGTTTTATGGCCAACTCGTCCCCTTCCTATCTTGATGTTGCTCTTGGTTTTGGCCTTGGTTATCTTTCTTGCTTTTTCTAGATTCTAATGTTGATACTCATTTGAATCCACTTTTTGATTTTTCTTCTGGTGGGTTCAAAATTTGCATTAACTATTTTGCTATTTGGCTTTCAATGCCCCGTTTATATGGGCTATTGTTCATCTCTCGATTGTTGTGATCTACTGATTCATTGTCTCTATTCCCATCTTGGCTCTGTTTGTGCGTGATATGCATCTATTCCGAATGTTGTTTTTTGCCTTGCTCTTGCTCTCTTGGTTTGTTGATCTAGCTTATCCAATTTCTAGTCACGAATGTCGCCATCGAGTCGTAGCTGATCTTTACTTGGTGCTATTTTTGGTAGGTTGCGCCTATTTCTATGTATTATTTGCCTTCCTTTACAATTGCTTTTTCCAATCATGGATATATATTAAGGGGGTTGTTTCTTGGCCTGAAAGATTCATATATATATCATATGATTGGGATGGTGTTAATTATAGGCTCATTGACTTGATTAGCAAGAATTCAACAAGTTGCCTCCTCTGCTATTTTCTTATGGAGGGATTATATGCTGGCTTTTTGTATCTTCTTGGATATGACTTTTCATGAGGTTCTGGCAAAGATGTTTCATTCTCATTTGTTTATGTATACTCATGTCAGGGTGACTATATTGATGATACTTTTCTTGAATGGGACCCTTTATCCCTCAGCTCTTTGCAATTTCCTCTCTATATTAGATATGGTTTTATTTAGGTTTGCAGGTAATAAAGCTCACAAGACATTCAACAACTGGCTGTTATCTCCTCACAGGTTTGTTGGCTATGATGGATGTGATGATCTCACTCCCTTTTGGTTTGGTAGTAGCTCTTGTGATGTAACCCTTCTGCTGAAGTTTGGATGCTCATATTTGCATCTGGCCCAACTTGGTGTGACTGAGCCTGAGCCTTCTCTATCACAATTCCTTATTATCATTCTCTCTAATCTCTTTCTTATTACAATTTTGCAGGTGATTCTCTCTTGTCCTCTTGCAGATTCGCTCCATATTGTCATGCATTCTCACGTCCTCCAGAGCATTGGCCCTAATCTTCTTTTGGCTTATTATGTTAATCAACTTGTATCTTTTGATTGCTTTAATGTCTTCCTTTGCTTTTGGATGTACTTAGATGGGATTTACTCCTTAGCTGATTGTAGCTCTTTGAGTAGTCTGAGTTTATCCCTTTAAGGACCTTGTATCCCTCTTTTGTGACAATAAAATACCCTACAGGGGTTTCCACCCCAAAAAACCCTAAACCCTAAAATCCTAAAGACCTAAACCTAAACTTAATGAAAAATAAACCTAGCTAAAATAAAATAATAAAATAAAATAATAAAATAAAATTAAAACCTAAACTAAAACTTAAACCTAAACCTAAAAATAAAATAAAATAAACTAGTAGAAATAAATTAAAATAAAATAGATAAAAACCTAAACTAAACTAAAAAAATAAATCTTTGAATAAAAAATCTAAACAAAATAAAAACTAAATATAAAATAAAAATAAAATAAACCTAAAATAAACCTAAAATTAAAATGAAATAAAAACCTAACCCTAAAAAATAAAACCTTAAAATAAAAAAACCCTAAACAAAAAAACCTAAACCTATAATAAAAAAATAAACAATATAAAATAAAACTAAACTAAAATAAATAGAACCTACATGTAAACCTAAAATAAACTAAATCTAAACCCTAAACTAAATAAAATAAACTAAACTAAAAATAAACCTAAACCTAAACAAAAAAAATAAAACCTAAAAATAAACCTAAAATGAAAACCTAAAAAAATAAATTAAAAACCTAAACCTAAACCTAAAAATAAATAATAAAATAAAGTAAAATAAATAAAAAATAAACAAAAAAACTAAATAAACCTAAACCTACAGGGTTTAAATTTTTTTTTAAAAAAAACCCTAAACATTGAATCATAAATCATAATCCCCAAATCCTAAACCATAAACTCTAAACCCTACACCCTAAACTAACCCTAAACCCTAAAAAACCTTAAAACCAAAACCCTAAATAAAATAAAAAAAATAAAAAAATAAAGTAAAGAAAATAAAAAAAACCCAAACCCAAAACCCTAAACCCTAAACCTTAAACTTAAAACGCTAAACCCTAAACCTACAACCCTAAACTTGAAACCTTAAACCCTAAAACCCTAAACCCTAAACCCTAAACCCTAAACCTAAATCTAACCCTAAACCCTAAACTTACCCTAAACTGCATAACCTAAATCCTAAAATCCTCCCTAAACCTAAAACACTAAACCTAAACCTAAACCCTAAACCTTAATGCTAAAACCCTAAACCCTAAACTTAAACTATAACCTAACTATAAAGTTAAACCTTAAACTTAATCTTTAAACTAAACTAATTTAACTATAAAGTAAACCCTAAATCTTAAAACTCTAATTCAAATTCTAATTTTAAACGAATAACCATAAGTAACCTTTAAAACCTTAAATGTAAACTATAACTAAAAAATAAACCTTAAAAACCCAAATCCCTAAATTTTAAAGTTAACTAACCTAACCTATAAGTCTTAAAACTCAAACCATAAACCCTAAACCTAAACTTAAACTCTAAAGTTTAAAGTTTAAACCTAACACTAACCTAAAACCTAAACTCCTAAACTTAAAACCTTAAATATTAAACTAATATAACTCTAAACTTAAACTATAAAGTTCTAAACCTTAAAGCTCTTTATCCTTAAACCCTAAATCCTAAACTAACCCTAAACCCTAAGCTAACCCTAAACCCATAACCCAAAACCCTTATCCCTAAAAATCCTAAACCCTAAATAATAAACCTTAAACCCTAATCCTTAAACCTTAACCCTAAACCCTAAACCATAAAATAATAAACCCTAAAACCCTAAACGTCATACCTAAAACCATAAACTCTAAACCCTAAAAACCTAAAAACTTAAACCTAAACTAAATAAAACCTAAAAATAAAATAAATTTCAAAACTTAAACTAGATAAAATAAAATAATAAAATAAAATTTAAACCTAAACTAAAATTTAAACCCAAGCCTAAAAATAAAATAAAATAAGCTAGTAGAAATAAACTAAAATAAAATAAATAAAAACCTAAACTAAACTAAAAAAATAAAATAAATCTAAGAATAAAAAACTTAAATAAAATAAAAACTAAAAAAATAAAAATAAAATAAACCTAAAATAAAATAAATAAAAAGTAAATAAAAACCTAAATCTAAAAAATAAACCTTAAAAAAAAAAAAAACTTAAACTAAAAAAAACCTAAACCTAAAATAAAAAATAGCCAAAATGAAATTAAATTAAACTAAAATAAACTAAAATAAAATAAATAAAATCGGAACATAAACCTAAAATAAACTAAACCTAAACCCTAAACTAAATAAAATAAAATAAACTAAAAATAAACCTAATCCTATACTAAGAAATAAAACCTAAAAATAAACCTAAAATGAAAGCTAAAACCTAAACCTAAAAAAATAAAATAAAAACCTAAACCTAAACCTAAAAAATAAAATAAAATTAAAAATAACATAAAAAATAAATATAAACGTAAACATACACTAAAAATGTAAACTAAAATAAAAATAAACATAAATAAAAAATATAAAATAAAATAAACTAAAATAAATAAAAATAAACTAAATAAACCTAAACTTACTAGTTTACTTAATTTAAAAAAAAATACTAAATCCTAGGCCCTAAACCCTAAACCCTAAACCCTAAATCCTATACCCTAAGCCCTAAACAATTAACCAAAAAACTAACCCTACTAAATCCTAAACATAAAAAATACCAAACCCTAAACCCTAAATCCAAAACCCTAACCCTAACCGTAAACCTAAACTAAATTCTAATCCTCAATAAACCTTAAACCTAATGTAACCCTAACTAAATTTAAACCTAAAACCTAAACTAAACTAACCTTGCTAACCTAAATCCAAACTCCTATAAACGCTACACCCTAAACCCTAAACTATAAATTCTAAGCACTAAACTCTAAACTCTAAACCTAAACCTAAATTCTAAACTTAAACCTTAAACTAAAACTAGATATAAAAAACTAATTCTAATCTAAAACTCTAAAATAATAACCTAAACTATCAACCCTATTTTAAACATTAAACTATGAACCTTAAACCCTAAACTCCTAGTTCTAAACCTAAAACCTTAAACCTAAACTTAAACTAACTTAAACTCCTAAACACTAAAACTTAAACCTAAAGACTAAACCTAAAGTTTAAGTTCTAAACTCTTAAAACTAAAAACCTAATCCTAAACTCCTAAATCCTAAATCCTAACTTAGATCTACTAACTAAACCTTAAACTTCTAAACTTATAACTCCAAAACTAACAACCTAAATCTATCCCTAAGTTCTAAGTTCTAAACCTTAAACTTAAAACCTAAACTCTAAGTTTAAACTCCTAACTCTAGTTTAAAGTTTAAAGACTAAACCTAAACTTAATCTAAACCTAAAGATTAAAACCCTAAACTAAACTTAAACTTAAAACTAAAACCCTAAAGCTCAAACACTAAACCTTAAACCTAAATTCTAAACTCCTAATGTTAAACCTTAAACCCTAAAACCCTAAACCTAAACCTAAAACTTAAACTTAAATTAACCCTAAACTTAAACTTAAACCCTAAACCTAAAACAACTAAAATACTAAATTTTAAACTCCTAAACCTTAAACTCCCTAACTCCTAAACTATAAACTTAAACATAAACTATAAACTAAAACCTAACTAAAACTAAACTTAAACTATAAACTAAACTAAAACCTAAAACCCAAAAAACTAAGTCTAAACCCTAAACTTAAACTCCTAAACCTAAACTCTAAAGTTAAACCCTAACTAACTATAAACTATATACCTAAACCTAAACTAAACTCCTAAACCTTAAACCTAAACAAACCTAAACCCTAAACCTAAACACTAAAAATTAAACCATAAAGTTTATACCTTAAATCTAAATTTCAACCTAACTCTAAACCTTAAACTCCTAACTATAAAACTTAAACTTAAAATCATAAAACTAAATATAAACCCTAAAACCTAAACTATAAGTAACTTAAACTAACTTAAACTTGAACTAAAACCTAAACTAAACCCTAAACTAAACCTAAAAAAAACTAAAACCTAAACTAAACCCTAAACCCTAAACCTTAAATCATAAACCCTAAACACTAAACCATAAACCTAACCCTAACCTTAAACCCTAAAATATAAACCTAAACTCTAAAACCCTAAACACTAAACCCTAAACTAACACTAAACCCTAAACCCTAAAATCCCTTAACCCTAAAGCCTAAACCCTAAACCCTAAACTAACCTTATACCCTAAGATAATGCTAAACCCTAAACCATAAAAACCATAAACCCTAAATCCTAAACACTAAACCCTAAACCCTAAACCCTAAACCATAACACCATAAACCCTAAAACCCAAAACCTTATACCCAAAACCCAAAATCTTAAACCCTAAAAACCTAAACATAAACTAAATAAAACCTAAACCTAGATAAAATAAAATAATAAAATAAAATTAAAATTTAAACTAAAACTTAAACTTAAACCTAAAAATAAAATAAAATAAACTAGTAGAAATAAACTAAAATAAAATAAATAAAAACCTAAACTAAACTAAAAAATAAAATAGATCTAAGAATAAAAAACCTAAATATAATAAAAACTAAACTTAAAATAAAAATAAAATAAACCTAAAATAAAATAAAATAAAAATTAAATAAAAACCTAAACTTAAAAGATAAAACATAAACAAACCCTAAACCTAAAATAAAAAAATAAATAAAATAAAATAAAACTAAACAAAAATAAATAAAACCTAAACGTAAACCTAAAATAAAATAAACCTAAACATTAAACTAAATAAAATAAAATAAACTAAAAATTAACCTAAACCTAAAATAAAAAATAAAACCTAAAAATAAACTTAAAATGAAAACCTAAAACCTAAACCTAAAAAAAGAAAATATAAACCTAAACCTAAACCTAAAAATGAATAAAAAAATAAAAATAAATAAATATAAAATAAACTAAATAAATTAAAAAACTTTAAACATTGAACCGTAAACCCTAAATCCAAAATCATAAACCCTAAACCCTAAAATTAATTGTAAACCCAAAACTCTAAACCCTAAACCCTAAAAATCCCTAAACACTAACCCTAACTAAAAAAATAAAATAAAAAAATAAAAAATTAAAAAAACCTTAACCCTAAACCCTAAACCCTAAAACTAACCCTAAACTCAAAACCCTAAACCTTAAAACCCTAAACCCTAAACCTAAACCTACCTATCCCTAAACCCTAAACACTAAATCCTAAGCTAAAACCCTAAACTCAAACCTAAACCCTAAACTAACCATAAATCTAAAACCCTAAAACTCTAAACCCTAAACTTAAAAATTAAACTCCTAACCTAACTATAAACCTAAAACTTAAACCTAAACTAACCCTAAACCTAAACTTAAACACTAAACTCTAAACTTAAAGTAAAACTAACTAACCTTAAATTTAAATAAATTAAACTAAACTAAACTTAAACCTAAAACTTAAACCTAAACCTAAAACTTAAACCTAAACTCTAAAAACCCTAAACCCAAGATAACTTTAACTAACCTAAACTAAGATAACTAAAACTAAACTAACCTAAACTAAAACTTAAACTTTGACTAATCCACCTAAACTAAACTCCTAAAGTTTAAACTTAAACCTTAAATTTAAACTAACCCTAAACCTTAAAATATTAATAAATAAAACCTAAACTAAACCCTACTAAACCTAAAACTTAAACTAAACCCTAAACCTTAAACCTAAAACTCTAAACCCTAAATCCTAAACATTAAACCTAATAATCAAAACCCTAACCCTAAACCCTAAACCATAAAAGCATAAATCCTAAAACCTAAACCTTATACCAGAAACCTAAAACCCTAAACCTTAAAAACTTAAAAACCTAAACCTAAACTAAATAAAACCTAAACCTAGATAAAATAAAATAATAAAATAAAATTCAAACCTAAACTAAAGCTTAAACCTAAACCAAAAACTAAAATAAAATAAACTAGTAGAAGTAAAGTAAAATAAAATAAATAAAAACCTAAGCTAAACTAAAAAATATATATCTAAGAATAAAAAACCTAAATAAAATAAAAACTAAACATAAAATAAAATTAAATTAAATTAAATAAAAACCTAACCCCAAAAAATAAACCTTAAAATAAAAAACCATAAACTAAAAATAACTTAAACCTAAAATAAAAAAATAAATAATATAAAATAAAAATAAACTAAAATAAATAAACCCTAAATGTAAACTTAAAATAAACTAAACCTAAACCCTAAACTAAATAAAATAAACTAAACTAAAAATAAACCTAAACCTAAACTAAAAAATAAAACCTAAAAATAAACCTAAAATGAAAACCTAAAACCTAAACCTAAAAAAATAAAATGAAAACCAAAACCTAAACATAAAAATAAATAATAAAATAAAGTAAAATAAATATAAAATAAAGTAAAATAAATAAAAAATAAACTAAAAAACAAAATAAACCTAAACTTACCATTTTACATAATTTTTTTTTAAAAACCCTAAATATTGAATCGTAAATCGTAAACCCTAAATCCTAAACCCTAGACACTATACCCTAAACCCTAAACTAAACCTAAACCCTAAACTTTAAACCCTAAACCATAAAAAACCATAAACCCTAAACACTAAATCAAAAAAAATAAAACAAAAAAATAAATCAATAAAATAACCTAAACTAAACTAACTCTAAACCCTAAACTAATCTAAACTTAAACTTACAACCTAAACCTAAAACTTAAACTAACATGAAACCTAATCCCTAAAACTAAACCTTAAACCCTAAACTCCTAAACCTAAAACTAACCTAAACCTAAACCTCCTAAACATAAACAAATCTAAAAAACTAAACTCCTAAACTTAAACTAAACTTAAACTAATAACCTAACCCTAAAAAAAACCTAAACTATAAACTAAACTTAAACCTAAACTAACCTAAACCTAAAACTATAAATAATAAATCCTAAACCCTAAACCCTAAACCTAAACCTAACCTAAAACCTAAACTATAATTAAAAATAAAACCTAAACCTCATACCTAAAACCATAATTCTAAACCCTAAAATCCTAAACCTAAACTAAATAAAACCTAAAAATAAAATAAATTTAAAAACTTAAACTAGATAAAATAAAATAAAATAATAAAATTAAAGACAAAACTAAAACTTAAACCTAAACCTAAAAATAATATAAAATATGCTAGTAGAAATAAACTAAAATAAAATAAATAAAAACTTAAACTAAACTAAAAAGTAAAATAAATCCAAGAATAAAAAATCTAAATAAAATAAAAACTAATTAAAAAATAAAAATAAAATAAACCTAAATTAAAATAAAATAAAAAGTAAATAAAAAGCTAAACCTTAAATAAAAAAACAAACAAAATTAAATTAAATTAAACTAAAATAAGCGACAATATAATAAATAAAATTGAAACATAAACCTAAAATAAACTAAACCTAAACCATAAACTAAATAAAATAAAATTAAATAAAAATAAACCTAAACCTAAATTAAAAAATAAAACCTAAAAATAAACCTCAAAATGAAAGCCTAAAACCTAAACCTAAAAAAATAAAATAAAAGCCTAAACCTAAACCTAAAAAATAAAATTATATTAAACTAACCTAAAAGATAAACATAAACGTAAACTTACACTAAAAACAAAAATGAAAATAAAAAATAAAGCTAAATAAAAAATAAAAAATAAAATAAACTAAAATAAATAAATAAAAAACTAAATAAACCTAAACCTACTAGTTTACTTAATTTAAAGCAAAACACTAAATCCTAAGCCCTAAACCCTAAACCCTTAACCATAAAACTACCCCTAAACCCTAAATCCTAAACCTAAAAAACCCTAAACCCTAAACCCTAAATCCTAAACCCTAACCCTAACCCTAAACTCAACCCTAATCCCTAAACAGTAAACATTAAACCCTAAACTAACCCTAAATCCTAAATGCTAAACCTTGAAAACCTTAAACTAACCCAAACACTAAAAACCTAAACCTAAACTAAACTATACACCTAAACCTAAACTAAATTCTAATCCTAAACTAAACCTAAACTAAATTCTAAACTAAACCTTAAACTGAGATTTAAAACTAATCATAACCTAATAATAAACTACAACCCTAAACTAACAACCTAACTTAAACATTAAAACCATAAACCCTAAACCTAAATCACTAAACCCTAAAACCTAAACCCTAAACTTAAACTAAACCTAAAAGAATAAATCTAAAACCTAAACCTAAACCCTAAACCCTAAACCAAAACATTAAACCTAAACTAAAACCCTAAACCCTAAACCCCAAACTAAACCTAAACTAAAGTAACTAAATAATTAAAAAATAAACCTAAACCCTAAGAATGAAATTGACATAACATCACTAATAGATCTAATAGTTGAGACAAGGTGGAGGGGAGGTTATCAAAGGGTGGTGGGGATCTGAGGTGTGGATATGAGTTGGTGAAATAAAAAAAGGTTACAACTATGGTGGTGGAAGAGGGAGAGATTGGGATAATGATGGTGGATCCATACTAAAGAGGTCTAGTTCGATGGGAACTAAAGAAATTGAAGAATCAATCCGACTGCTTATGGAATGTGTTTTCAAAAGAGACAATTTTAGTTATCTAGGTTTTGATTTATGCATCCTTTTTTTTATCTATGCCATCGCTTGTGTCTTAGAGAACTTGGTGTGTTACTTGGTTGATGAAAGCGAAAAAAAGAAATGTTGAATCTGAATTTATTCTCTAATAAAATTAAAAAAAACCAAAAAACCTAAACCCTAAACAAAAACCTGAACCTAAACCTAAAACTTAAATCGTAAACCCTAAACCCTAAAACTAACTCAATACCTTAAACACTAAACCCTAAACCCTAAAATAAACCCTATACCCCAAGCCCTAAACCCTAAACCCTAAACCTACAAACCTAAACCATAAACCCAAAACCCTAAAACCCTAAATCTGAAACCTTAAACCTTAACACCTAAAGCCCTAAAACCTTAAACTCTAAATCGTAAACCATAAACCCTAAACCCTAAACCCTAACCTGAAATCCCAAACCCTACACTTAAACCTAAAGTAACTAAATAAATTAAAAATAAACATAAACCCTAAAACTTAATAAACCTAAACCCTAAGATTAACCTTGACTAAACATCACCATCAACCGTGCTCCTAGAATCAGTGTGAAGGTGGAGGCTATCACATGGTGGTGGGGTATCTGAGGTGTTGTATGAAGGTGGTGGTCAGCAAAGGGTGATGGAGGTTGGAGGAATGATAGAAGTTATAAGCATGGAGGTGGCTGAGGTAGAGACCAAGGATATGATGGTGGATCGCACTCAGAGGCCGGTGGTGGTTCTATGGGAACTAGAGAAATTGAAGAAAGGTCGATTTGATTTACTGCTTATGGAACTGTGTCTTTATAGTAGACATGGTTCAAATTATCTAGGGTTTTTGATTTGTTCTATGCGTGCTCATTTTTTATCAATGTCATCACTTTTATCTTTGAAAACTTGGTGTGTTACTTGGTTGATGGAATCAAAAAAAAATGTTGAATCTAAATTTGTTCTCTATTAAAAATAAAAAAATAAACCAAAAAAACCTAAACCCTAAACTAAAACTTGAACCCTAAACCTAAACCCTAAACCCTAAACCCTAAACCCTAAATCGTAAAACCTATAACCCTAAACCCTAAACTCTAAACCCTAAACCCCAAACCCCAACTCCTAAACCCTAAACCCTAAATCATAATCCTTAAACCCAAAAAAGCTAAACGAAATAATACCTCAAAATTAAATAAATAAAAAAACCTAAACCTAAATAAAAAATAATATAAAACAAAATGAAACAGAATGAAATAAAATACTAAACTAAAACATAAACCTAAACCTAAACCTAAAAATAATATAAAACAAAAAATAAAAGCTAAACTAAAATAAAAGAAATAAAAACCAAAATTAAACTAAAAATAAAATAAAAATAAAAACAAAAGCTAAATGAAAAATAAAAATAAAATAAACTTAAATTAAAATAAAATAAAAACTAAATAAAAACCTAAACCTAGAAAATGAACCTAAAAATAAATAAAAAATTAAACCTAAACCTAAACCTTAAAGTAAAAGAAAAAAACTAAACCTAAAATAAAAAAAATAAAATAAACCTAAATCTAAACATAAAATAAACTAAACCTAAACCCTAAATTAAATAAAATAAAATAAACTAAAAATAAACCTAAACCTAAGCTAAAAAAAATAACTAAAAATAAACCTAAAATAAAAACCTAAAACCTAAACCTAAAAAAATAAAATATAAACCAAAACCTAAACCTAAAAATAAAATAAAAATAAAACTAAACTAAAATAAACATAAACCTAAACCTAAACCTAAAATAAACTAAAATAAAACTAAACTAAAATAAACAAACCTAAAATAAAATAAAATAAAACTTAAATAAAGAAATAAAAATAAAATAAAATAAACAAAAAATAAACTAAAACCTAAATCTATGAAGTTATAATTTAAAATAAACTTGAACGAAAACTTGAACTCTAAACCAAAAACCTATATCCTAAACACTAAACCTTATGCCCTAAAAATAAAAATAAAAATAAACCCTATCCCTAAACCCTAAACCTACAACCCTAAACCCTGAACCCTAATCCCTAAACCCTAAACTTAAACCCTAAAGCCTAAATACTAAACCCTAAACCCTAAACCCTAAACCTCAACCCTAAACCCTAAACCCTAAAACCCTAAACCCTAAACCCTAAAACCCTTAACCTTAATCCCTAAAACTAACCATAAACCTTAAACCCTAAACACAAACTAACTCACTCCTACTTTAAACCTTAAACTAAACAGAACTAAACCTAACCTAAACCCAAACACTAAATTTAAACGCTAAACTGATTACTCTAAATCTGAACAAAATCTTGAACCTAAACTAAAACTTATCTAAATACTAAACTTATGCTCTAAAATAATAAATAAACTAACCTACTTAAACTCTAAACCCTAAAACCCTGAACCTTAATCTCAAATCCTAAATCTTAAACCCAAAGTTTAAATACTAAACTCCTAAACTCTAAACCCTAAATCAACCTATACTCTTAAACCTAAAACTAAACCTAAACTAAAACCCTAAACCCTAAACCCTAAACTTAATCCTAAAACTAACTATAAACCTTAAACCTAAACACTAAACAACAACCTATACCACCCCAGACCTAATTCTAAACCCAAAACCTACAACCATAAATCCTAAACCCTAAACCCCAAACCTTAAATTCTAAACGCTAAACCCTAATCCCTAAACACTAAAAACTTAAAAATCTAAACCTAAACTAAGTAAAACTTAAAAATAAAATAAATGAATAAACATAAATATAAATAAAATAAAAAAATAAAAATAAACAAAGACATAAACTAAAACCTAAATTTAAACCTAAACCTAAAATTAAAATAAAATAAAAATTAAAACTAAACTAAAATAAAATAAATTAAAACCTAAACTAAACTATAAAATAAAATAAACCTGAAAATAAATACCTAAATAAAATAAAAACTAAATGAAAATAAAAATAAAATAAACCTAAAATTAAATAAAATAAAAACAAAATAAAATCCAAAACCTAAAAAATAAACCTAGAAATAAATAAAGAAATAAAACCTAAATGTTAAACTAAAAGAAAGCCTAAACCTAAAATAATAAAATAAAATAAACCTTAACCTAAATAAAATAAACTAAACTAGAATAAATAAACCTAAACAAAACCCTAAACTAAATAAAATAAAATAAAATAAACTAAAATAAACCTAAACCGATTAAAAAATAAACCTAAAATAACCCTAAAATAAAACCTAAATCTTAAACCTAAAAAAATAAAATAAAATGGTAAACCTAAACCTAAAAAATAAAATAAAATAAAGATAAACTGAAAAAAAAAACATAAACCTAAAAAATAAGCTAAAATAAGTTAAAAAGAAAAATAAACTAAATAAACGTTAAAAAACCTAAATAAATTAAATAAACCTAAACTTGCCACTTAACCTTAAAAAAACCTAAATAAACTAAAAAACCCTCAACATAAAATAAGGCCTTAACCTTAAACACTAAACCCTAAAAAACCCTACATCTTAAACCCTAAACCCAAAAACCCCTAAACCCTAAACCCTAAACATTAAAAAACCATAAACCCTAAACCCTAAACACTAAACCCTATGCCCTAAACACCCCTACAACCCTAAACCCTAAACCCTAAACCCTCAAAATGCTAAACCCTAAAGCCTAAACAGTAACGCTTAAACCCTAAACCTTAAACTCTAAACTAAACCTAAACCCTAAACCTACAATAAAACTCCTCAACTCTAAACCTTAAACCCTAAATCCTAAACACTAAACCCTAAACTCTCCTAAATCAAACCTAAAACCTAAACCTTAACTTAGGTTTTTTCCTTCTATCCATGAGTGAGGTGACCCACTATCACCTTCTTTTATCACACAATTGCCAAGGAGCCTTAACTATCTTTTCGCTAATAATCCTAATATGTATTTTAAAACTAATGGAGGTTTCCTATTTCTCATCTTAGCTCAGATGATTTCATTATCTTCAGAACGGCTCCTTCAACATGTTAAAACCATTAAGAACCTTCTAAATGATTTTGGTAAAGTTAGGTCTTTTCTTAATGAAGGAAAATGCGCTTTATTCCTTCCAAGACTTTCTTTTTAACCATCAACCTATCTAAAATTTCAAACAAAATTTTGGTTTGGGAATTTCATTTACTCTTCGGTAGGCTTACGATCAAGAGCACTCTAAATTCCATGCCTATATACCTTCTTCAAACCATTGTGCCTACCAACTCTACCATCAATAGAATTGAGTGTCTTAAACAAATTCTTCTGGGAATCAATACCTCCTCTAAATGAATGCATCATCTTGGTCTAAAAGTTGTGGTACTCTTGAAGAGGGAGGTCTGGATGTAAATCCATCAAAGAAGTTATCAATGCCTTCTCCTACAAACTTTGGTGGAATTTAGGAGCAAAATAATCTTTGGGAATTTCATGACTTCTAAATATTGCCGTGGTAAACATCCTCTCATTTGTGCCTTTAAATCGGGTGATTCTCCGTGGAGAAGACTTTGTTCTCACAAATGGGATGTAGAATCCTTAATTTTTTGGGGCATAAACTCTGGCAATTCCTTCTTTTGGCAAGACAACCGGAGTGGTTGTGGATCCATTGATGACTTACTCTACAATCACTCCACTTCCGCTATTAGAGTTAATTCATTCTGCATAACCACAAGTGGAACACTTATCGATTCTATTCCTTCCACTTTCTTAAATATGATTACTAATATTCCTATCACTCCTAACAATCATGATCAAATTATCTTTAAGTTATCTCATAATGGGATTTTAACCTTAAAATGTGTGGCTTCACACTAAAGACACTCGTGATTCTTCTATTGTGTTCTCCAAAATTTGGAATAATAATATCCCCTTCTTACTCTATTCTAACTCATGATCCAAAAAAACTTTATTCCTGTTGACTCATTTGTGGGGTAAAGGGTTTTATTTACCCTCTAAATGCCAATGTTGTTCTATTGAGAATGTTAACCATGTTTTTGTTAATGGGGCTATTGCCTCTAAAATTTGGATTTGGTATGACCATCTATTCAACACCGCCAATTTTAATTATTCTTTTACTTTATATCAACTTCTTGAAGTTTACTTTGACAATGCAATTAAAGGCCATATTAAAATCATAATTGCCATTACTCTTATTTGGTTCATATGGATGGACCGAAATGAACCTAAACATCATGGTATTCGTATGAATCACATGAGGATTATTGCTAGAACTAAAAAAAAAATTTGTGACTTGTTTAAAGCCAACTTAATTCATCACAAATATTTTAAAGGTCAGAATCAGGCCAATAAACCGGCCTCAACCTTCCGCACTGCTTACTATCGAAATGATAGAATGGTTTTGGAAAACCTCTTGATCATATTATTAAAATTAATACCGACGTGGTCTCTCATAATGGCTCTGGGTTGTGGAGGCATTTTCGGGATTCTAAGGGTATAGTCCTATGTGCATTTTCTTATCCCCTTATTTCCAAAGACTATCCCTTATATGAGCTATGGCGCTCACAAAGCTCTAGAAATTTGTCTTCAAAATGGCTCAATATTTGGATAGAGGTGGATGCTCTTCTACCGATTGACCTTTTGACTTCTACCAATATGAGCAACGCTTTGTACTACCTCCTCAAGCAAACTAGGGCTCGCTCTCTCAATTGAATTTTACCATCACTCATTTTTGACATGAAGGTAACGCCTACGATTACCTTGCAAACTGGTGCTAGATTAGACAAGATCATCTTCTTTGATCAATTTACATTACCCAAATACTTATGGTCGGTTAACTGGACAATTTTGGGCTTCCTTTCCTCAGAATCTAATTCTCCTCTTCGCCTCCCTTTTTTTTTGCTTTTTTGTTTCCTTGTGTTCTTTATGGATACTCCTCATAGATATCATTGCTATCTTGTGCTCTTTGCCATGACTTGCTGCCTTTACCCCTTCTCCTTTAGTTGAAAGATTTTTGTTTTTGGCATTTACAATATTATGGGGCAGATGTTGAACTATATGCACATCAATCTCTTGAATTGGAACCCAGTTGAGCCTTGTGTTACCTGTTACTGGTTTTATAACTGCAATCCCACTTGGGACTTTAATTTCATTGATACAATTATTTCTAAACCTGAGAGAATTAACCATTGCTGGAGGAAGTTATCTATTTTGATGGGCTTAGATTCTAGTACTAACTTCTTTAACCAGTTTTTTCTCACTGACAATATGGCTTGGAGCATTACTACAACCTATGTTGCTTCTAGGCAACGGATTAGTGTGCATTATGATGGTTGCAGTTTTTATTTTGATGATTATAGTATTTCTTTGGCTGATGCTTACATTCCTTGGGACTCTTTCCTCCTTAAAGGCCTAATTTAAAGGTTTCAACACTTATGTCAAAGGATTTTGGTTGGTCAGGGCTTCGTGACTCTCTGACAACCCCTTGCTTATATAATGCCTAACCTCATCATGCTTTCTTGCAAGGGAAGAAATTATAATACCCTCTGTCTTTTAATGGTTATTTTGGTCCAAATCCTGTACGAATGGATTGGGTTTAATTACTTTTGGGTTTTGAGGTTTCGCCATGGTTGTTTGTTGGTTTGTTTGTTGATTTGGTTTTTTCATCCCTTTGGGTTCGGGCTGCTGTAAATTTTTTTTGCTGCTGCTTCTCCCAGTTTTCCTCCTGCTATTTTTTGCCATCTTGCCTGCTACTGTTTTAGCAAGTTCTAGTTTTGGACCTTTATTGTCTTAAAATTCTTGCTTGGTAATGATGTCTCTACTTGGAATCATCTTCTTATTTTATATTCTAGTGGCTTACAATGTTGCATTAGCTCGATGGGAGTGACTTTTCATTGCCCGATTATTTCTGGTCTGTTCTCATTTCAAGGTGGTCAGAATCATATTTAGTATTGTTGTTTATATTGTAATCGATCTATTGGGTTTGCGCTGTTCGATTGGAGTGTCATTTTGTTTGAGAGGTACTATTATGCTGTTGTTATTTTGGATGTTTATGGATTTGGTTTATCGATTTGTCTCGGCTACTATCTTAACTATAGTATCCCTTTTAGTGTTTTAGTATTATGCATCATCCTAATCAATTGTTCTATTTGATCTTAACCTATGGTTTGTATACTCAATGATTATTATGGCAAATCTGGGTGTTTCTCCAAGGATTGTGGGTCAATTGGGATATTACCGCTGTATGAATGTTCCTTATGTGGTAGCTTTTCTAGATCAGATTTGTCTCTGCTGGGGTGCTGACATTATCTTTTATCTCTTAATCTCACTTTTAATCGCCATAATTTTGTGGTAATTTAGGGACTTTCCATTTTACCTTTCACCGCTAGTTTCTTAATCTTGAATGCATGAGGTTGCTTTTGTTTGGTTCCGAGATGTTTCACTTCAATTGTTATGGTCCCCTCATCTGCCTGATCCTATTATTGGGATTCTGCAATGTTGGCTCCATCACATTTGCTACTATATTCTCTTGATATGGTGATGATATTGTCATTAGTGTGTTTGTAATCCAATCAATCGTACAACCGGTCGCTATCTATCAAACTTGTATCTTTATTTTGATTATACCGATGAGTGGCATCATGGCAAGCTAACTAGTTTTTGCGCTTTGGTTGTCTCTTGTCTTGAGATTTACCTTTTGTTTTACCTTGTCACCTCGCTTGGCTCTTTCTTTGTTGGTTGTAGCATTGTGTCTCATGCCAAAGTGCTCCCCATTGCTATCCCGATGGTGAGGGTTTTGGTGATTTCGTTTGATTTCTGATAATTTTTTTATGCTTTATTTATTTGTTTATCTATTATTGCCATGTCTACTCTGATTGAGGAGTTTTATGGCCAATTTGTTGTATCTTCCTATCTTGGATGTTGCCGTCTTAACTGTTGATGTTTTCTAGATTTTAATGTTGAGACTCATTTCAATTCACTTGTTGATTTTTTTTTGCTTCCCAATGTTGAATGTTGTATGCTTCGATTGCCCTGTGTAATTTATCTCCTATTTTTCGACCGATCTCACCTATTTCATCGGTTGGTGCGCCTTATGAGCGCTTATTAAAGAATGGTATTATGGCCGAGTCCCTTCCTATCTTGGATGTTGTTGCCTTTGTCGCCTTGTTCTCTGATTGATTGTTGATCCGACTATCCAATGGAGGCCAATGTCGCTATTGAGTCCTAACTATTTTCCGGTGCTAATTTTGGTTGGTTGTAGTTCATTCCTGTGTTGAGCTATGCTGTCTTCCTTTACTATTGCTTTCTAGGACATTAATAAGGGGATTATTTCCCGGTTATTTTCTAAGATTCATTTACATATCATGGTGTTAATTATAGCTCATTGACTTATTTAACGTGTTTTCAAAAGTTCCTCCGTAATTTTCTTATGGAAGGATTATATGTGAACTAATTTCTTTCCTAAATATGGCTATTCATGAGATTCTAAGATGGCTCACTCACTTATGTTTATGTATTCTCATGTCAAGATGGCTATATTGATGATATTTTTCTTGAATGAGACTCCTTATCCTTTAGCTCTCAATATATATATATGATTTTGCTTAGGTTTTGTAATAATGCTCACAAGAATATCAACAACCTGGGTGCTACCTTCACACAAGTTTGTTGGTGATGGTCGTGATGATCTCACCTATTGGTTTGGTAGTAGCTCATGTGATGTAACCCTTCAATAAGTTTGGATGCTCATACTTGCATCTCCAACAGTGATGTGATTGAGCCTTCTTTATCACAATTCCTTACTAACATACTCATATTATGTTGTTTTCCTAACTTTTGTTATTACCTTAACTTCTAATCTCCCACTTATTATAACTTTGCGTGATTCTCTCCTTTGTCTGCCTCATAATCATGCATTCCCACATCCTCCGAGCATTGGCTTTAATCTTACTTTAGCTTATTATGTTAATCATCTTGTATCTTTTGATTGTTTTATGCTTTCTTTTACTCTTGGATGTACTTGATAGGGATTTACCTTAGCATAATTTAGTAGTGAGTTTACCCCCTTTTAAGGACCTTGTAACCCTCTTTTTGTGGCAATAAAATACCCCTACATGGGGCTTCCCCTAAAAAAAAAAAAAAAAAACCCTAAACCCTAAACCTTAAAACCTTAAACCCTAAACCCTAAACCTTAATCTCGAAAACTAACCATAAACCTTAAACCCTAAACACTAAACCTACAACCCTAGACCCTAGACCCTAGACCCTAAACCCTAAAACCTATAACCCTAAACCCTAAACCCTAAACCCCAAACCCTAAAGCCTAAATCCTAAACCTCAACCCTAAACCCTAAACCCTAAAACCCTAAATCGTAAACCCTAAAACCCTAAACCCTAAACTAAACCTTAATCCCTAAAACTAACCATAAACCTTAAACCCTAAACACTAAACCTACAACCTAGACCCTAGACCCTAAACCTTAAAACCTACAACCGTAAACCCTAAACCCTAAACCCAAACCCTAAACTCTAAACGCTAAACCCTAAACCCTAAACCATAAAAACTTAAAAATCTAAACCTAAACTAAGTAAAACTTAAAAATAAAATAAATAAATAAACCTAAACATAAATAAAATAAAAAAATAAAAATAAATAAAAACATAAACTAAAACCAAAACTTAAACCTAAACCTAAAATTAAAATAAAATAAAAATTAAAACTAAACTAAAATAAAATAAATAAAAACCTAAACTAAACTATATAATAAAATAAACCTAAAAATAAAAACCTAAATAAAATAAAAACTAAATGAAAAATAAAAATAAAATAAACCTAAAATTAAATATAATAAAAACAAAATAAAATCCAAAACTTAAAAAATAAACCTAGAAATAAATAAAGAAATAAAACCTAAATGTTAAACTAAAAGAAAGCCTAAACCTAAAATAATAAAATAAAATAAACCTTAACCTAAATAAAAATAAACTAAACTAGAATAAATAAAACCTAAACCTAAACCCTAAACTAAATAAAATAAAATAAACTAAAAATAAACCTAAACCTAGATTAAAAAATAAACCTAAAAATAACCCTAAAATAAAAACCTAAATCTTAAACCTAAAAAAAATAAAATAAAATAAAACCTAAACCCAAAAAAATAAAATAAAATAAAGATAAAAAAACATAAACCTCAATAAAAACCTAAAAAATAAGCTAAAATAAGTTAAAAAGAAAAATAAACTAAATAAACGAAAACCTAAATAAATTAAATAAACCTAAACTTGCACTTAACCTTAAAACCTAAATAAACTAAAACCTCAACATAAATTTTAACTTAAACACTAAACCCTAAAACTACATCTTAAACTCTAAAAAACCTAAACCTAAACCCTAAACTGAAAACCCTAAACATTAAAAAACCATAAACCCTAAACCCCAAACACTAAACCCTAAACCCTAAACACCCCTACAACCCTAAACCCTAAACCCTAAACCTCAAACCCTAAACTAAAGTTTAAACAAAGTTAAATAAACTTAAACCCTAAACCTTCTAAACTCCTAAACCCTAAACTACAATCAAACTAAACAAAACCTTAAACCTAAATTAAACACTAAACCTAACCTAAAAACTAAACCTTAAACCTAAAACTAAACTAAACTAAACTTAAACTAAACCTAAACTTAATCCTAAACTAACTATAAACCTAAACCTAAACACTAAACTAAACCTAACACCCTAAACCTAAACTTAAACCTAAACCTTAAACTCTAAACCTAAAGCCATTTAAACCTAAACCTAAAACCTAAACTCAACTTAAACCCTAAACCTAAAACCTAAACCTTAAGCTAAACTAAACCTAAACCCTAAACTAATCCCTAAACTAACTATAAAACCTTAAACCTAAACACTAAATACAACCTATACCCTAAAACCCTAAACCTTAAAACCTACAATCAAACCCTAAAACCAAACCTAAACCCTAAACCCTCATCCCTAAACCCTAAAACTTAAAAATCTAAACCTAAACTAAGTAAAACTTAAAAATAAAATAAATAAATAAACCTAAACATAAATAAAATAAAAAAAATAAATAAAAACATGAACTAAAACTTAAACTTAAACCTAAACCTAAAATTGAAATAAAATAAAAATTAAAACTAAACTAAAATAAAATAAATAAAAACCTAAACTAAACTATAAAATAAAATAAACTTGAAAATAAAAACCTAAATAAAATAAAAACTAAATGAAAAATAAAAAAAATAAACCTAAAATTAAAAATAAAAAAAAATAAAATCCAAAACCTAAAAAATAAACCTAGAAATAAATAAAGAAATAAAACCTAAATGTCAAACTAAAAGAAAGCCTAAACCTAAAATAATAAAATAAAATAAACCTTAACCTAAATAAAAATAAACTAAACTAGAATAAATAAAACCTAAACCTAAACCGTAAACTAGATAAAATAAAATAAACTAAAAATAAACCTAAACCTAGATTAAAAAATAAACCTAAAAATAACCCTAAAATAAAAACCTAAATTTTAAACCTAAAAAAATAAAATAAAATGGTAAACCTAAACCTAAAAAATAAAATAAAATAGAGATAAACTAAAAAAAAACATAAACCTCAACATAAACCTAAAAAATAAGCTAATATAAGTTAAAAAGAAAAATAAACTAAATAAATGTTAAAAAACCTAAATAAATTAAATAAACCTAAACTTGCCACTTAACCTTAAAAAAACCTAAATAAACTAAAAAACCCTCAACATAAAATAAGGCCTTAACCTTAAACACTAAACCCTAAAAAACCCTACATCTTAAACCCTAAACCCAAAAACCCCTAAACCCTTAACCCTTAAACATTAAAAAACCATAAACCCTAAACCCCACACACTAAACCCTAAACCGTAAACACCCCTATAACCCTAAACCCTAAACCCTAAACCCTCAAAACCTAAACTAAACTAAGAAAGTTAAACCCTAACTAAACTCTAAACCCTAAACTAAACTTAAACCCTAAACCTAAATCAGAACTCAACCCTAAACCTAAGCCTAACTAAACACTAAACCCTAAACCCTAACCCTAAACCTTAAACCCTAAAACCCTAAACCCTAAATACTATAACCTTAAACCCCAAACCCTAAACCTTAATCCCTAAAACTAACCATAAACCTTAAACCCTAAACACTAAATACATCCTACCTAACTAACTAAACCTCAAACCTATGACCCTAAACCCTAAACCCTAAACTCCAAACCCTAAAATCTAAACCCTAAACCCTAATCGCTAAACCCTAAAAACTTCAAAATCAAAACCTAAACTAAGTAAAACATAAAAATAAAATAAATAAATAAACTAAAACAAAAATAAAATAAAAAAATAAAAAAAAATAAAAACATAAACTAAAACCTAAACCTAAACCTAAACTTAAAATTAATATAAAATAAAAAAATAAAACTAAACAAAAATAAAATAAATAAAAACCTAAACTAAACTATAAAATAAAATTAACCTAAAAATAAAAACTTAAATAAAATAAAAACTAAATGAAAAGTAAAAAAAATAAACCTAAAATAAAATAAAATAAAAAAATAAAATCCAAAACCTAAAAAATAAAACTAAAAATAAATAAAGAAATAAAACCTAAATGTTAAACTAAAAGAAAGCCTAAACTTAAAATAACAAAATAAAATAAAACTAAACCTAAATAAAAATAAACTGAACTAGAATAAATAAAACCTAAACCTAAACCCAAAACAAAATAAAATAAAATGAACTAAACATAAACCTAAACCTAGACTAAAAAAAAACCTAAAAATAACTTTAAAATAAAAACCTAAATCTTAAACCTAAAAAAATAAAATAAAAACCTAAACCAAAACCTAAAAATAAAATAAAATGAAGATAAACTGACAAAAAAAAACATAAACCTCAACCTAAACCTAAAAAATAAACTAAAATAAGTTAAAAAAAACTAAATAAACTTTAAAAAACCTAAATAAACTAAATAAACCTAAAAAAACTTAACTAAATAAACTATGAAACCTCAACCTAAATTTTAACTATAAACACTAAACCTAAAAAAATACACCTTAAACCCAAGCTAAACTAAACCTAAACTTAAACTAAACACTAAAACTATAAACTAAACCTAAACACTAAACCTAAACTAAACTAAACCCTAAACTCTAAATAAACCCTAAACCTAAACCCTAAACCTAAACCTCAAATCCTAAACCCTAAACTGCATAATAAAGTTAAACCTAAACCTTAAACTTAAACTCCTAGCCTAAACCCTAAAACCTAAATCACACCATAAACTGAACCCTAAACCTTAAACCTAAAGCTAAAACGAACTAAACCCCTAACCTAAACTAATCTCAAACTAACTATAAACTTAAACTAAACACTAAACTTAAACTCTACCTTAATTCCTAGACCTAAACTCCTAAAATCTATAACCCTAACTTAAACCTAATCCTAAAACCCTAAAACCTGTAAAAATCTAATCTAAACTAAGTAAACTTAAAATAAAATAAATAAATAAACCTAAACATAAATAAAATAAAAAATAAAATATATAAAACATCTAAAACATAAACCTAAACCTAAACCTAAAATGAAAATAAAATAAAAATAAACCTGAACTAAAATAAAATAAATAAAAACCTAAACTAAACTATAAAATAAAATAAACCTGAAAATAAAAACTAAATAAAATAAATACTAAATGAAAAACCAAAATAAAATAAACATAAAATAAAAACAAAATAAAATTCAAAAAGTATTTAATAAACCTAAAAATAAATAAAGAAATAAAACCAAAATGTTAAATTAAAAGAAAGCCTAAACTTAAAATAATAAAATAAAATAAACCTAAACATAAATAAAAATAAACTAAACTAGAATAAATAAAACCTAAACCTAAACCCTAAACTAAATAAAATAAAATAAACTAAAAATAAACCTAAACTTAGACTAAAAAAAATCTATAAATAACCTTAAAAAAAACCTAAATCTTAAACCTAAAAATACTAAAATAAAAACATAGACCTAAACATAAAAAATATAATAAAATAAAGATAAACTGAAAAAAAAAAACATAAACCTCAACCTAAACCAAAAAAAATAAACTAAAATAAGTTAAAAAAGAAAAATAAACCAAATAAACTTTAAAAAACCTAAATAAACATAAACTTGCCACTTAACCTTAAAAAAACCTAAATAAACTAAAAAACTCTCAACCTAAAATAAAGCCTTAACCCTAAACACTAAACCCTAAAACTCAGACCTTAAACCCTAAACCTAAAACCCCTAAACCCTAAACCCTAAACCCTAAACACTAAAATAATAAACTAAACCTAAACACTCAACCCTAAACTAACCTAAACCTAAACCTAAACCCCTATACTCTAAACCTTAAACCTTAAACCCAAAATCAAACCTCAAAACCTAAGTAAGTTTAAATAATAAAGTTTAAACCTAAACCTTAAACTAAACCCTATGCTTAAACCCTAAACCCTAAACCTACAAATAAACCTAACCTAAACCTTAAATCAGAAGTTTTAAACACTAAACCTAAACTCCTAACCTAAACCCTAAACCTAAACCTAAACTATAAACCTAAACACCTAAACTTAAACCTAAACTTTAATCCCTAAATTCAACTATAAACCTTAAACCTAAACAATAAACCAACAACCCTACTAGACCTGGGACCAGAAACCCTAAAACCTACAACCCTAAACCCTAAACCCTAAACCCTAAATCCCAAACCCTAAACTCTGAACCCTAAACCCTTATCCCTAAACCCTAAAAACTTAAAAAAAATAAACCTTAACTAAGTAAAACTTTAAGATAAAATAAATAAATAAACCTAAACAAAAATAAAATATAAAAATAAAAATAAATAAAAACCTAAACCTAAACCTAAAATTAAAATAAACTAAAAAATAAAACTAAACTAATATAAAATAAATAAAATCCTAAACTAAACTATAAAATAAAATAAACCTAAAAATAAAAACTTAAATAAAATAAAAACTAAATGAAAAATAAAAAAATTGAACCTAAAATAAAATAAAATAAAAACAAAATAAAATCTAAAACCTAAAAAATAAACCTAAAAATAAATAAAGAAATAAAACCTAAATGTTAAACTAAAAGAAAGCCTAAACCTAAAATAATAAAATAAAATAAACCTAAACCTAAATAAAAATAAACTAAACTAGAATAAATAATACCTAAACCTAAACCCTAAACTAAATAAAATAAAATAAACTAAAAATAAAACTAAACCTATACTAAAAAAAAATTAAAAATAACCCCAAAATAAAAACAATAATCTTAAACCTAAAAAAATAAAATAAAAACCTAAACCTAAACTTAAAAACTAAAATAAAATAAAGATAAACTAAAAAAAACATAAACCTCAACCTAAACCTAAAAAATAAACTGAAATAAGTTAAAAAGAAAATTAAACTAAATAAACTTTAAAAAAACCTAAATAAACTAAATAAACATAAACATGCCACTTAACATTAAAAAAAACCTAAATAAACTAAAAAAAACCCTCAACCTAAAATAAAGCCTTGACCCTAAACACTAAAACCTAAAAAGTCATACACCTTAAACCCTAAACCCAAAAATCCCTAAACCCTAAACCCTAAACACTAAACCCTAAACACTAATAAATAATAAACCCTAAACCCCAAATACAAAACCCTAAACTAACCTAAACCCTAAACCCTAAACCCCCCTACAACCTTAAACCCTAAACCCCAAACCCTAAACCCTAAACCCTCAAAACTTTAAACCATAAACCCTAAATAGTAAAGCTTAAACCTTAAACCTTAAACTCTAAACCTGAGCCCTAAACCCTAAACCCTAAACCTACATTCGTAAACCCTGAACCCTAAACCTTAAACCCTAAGGTCAACATTAATCCCTAAACACTAAACCTTAAACCCTAAACCCTAAAACCCTAAACCTTAAACCCTAAAACCCTAAACCCTAAACCATTAACCTTAATCCCTAAAACTAATCATAAACATTAAACTCTAAACACTAAACCTACAACCTAGACCCTAAATCCTAGACCTAAACCATAAAACCTACAACCCTAAACCCTAAACCCTAAACCCCAAATCGTAAACTCTAAACCCAATACCCTAATCTCTAAACCCTAAAAACTTAAAAATTTAAACCTAAACTAACTAACACTTAAAAATAAAATAAATAAATAAACCTAAACATAAATAAAATATAAAAATAAAAATAAATAAAAACCTAAACTAAAACCTAAACCTAAACATAAACTATAACCTAAATCTAAAATTAAAAAAAATAAAAAATAAAACTAAACTAATATAAAATAAATAAAAATGTAAACTAAACTATAAAATAAAAAAACTTGAAAATAAAAACTTAAATAAAATAAAAACTAAATGAAAAATAAAAATAAAATAAACCTAAAATAAAATAAAATAAAAATAAAATAAAATCCAAAACCTAAAAAATAAAATAAAAAATAAATAAAGAAATAAAACCTAAATGTTAAACTAAAAGAAAGCCTAAACCTAAAATACTAAAATAAAATAAACCTAAATCGAAATAAAAATAAACTAAATTAGAATAAATAAAACCTAAACCTAAACCCTAAACTAAATAAAATAAAATAAACTAAAAATAAACCTAAACCTAGACTACAAAAAAAATCTAAAAATAACCTTAAAATAAAAACCTATATCTTAAACCTAAAAAAATAAAATATAAACCTAAACCTAAACTAAAAAATAAAGTAAAATAAAGATAAACTGAAAAAAAAAAAACATAAACCTCAACCTAAATCTAAAAAATAAACTAAAAAAAGTTAAAAAGAAAAATAAACTAAATAAACCTAAACTTGCCACTTAACAAAACATAAATGAATAAAAAACCCTCAACCTAAAGTAATGCCTTAACCCTAGACACTAAACCCTACAAAGCCCTACACCTTAAACCCTGAAACCAAAAACCCCTAAACCCTAAACCCTAAACCCTAAACACTAAAAACCCATAAACCCTAAACCCCAAACACTAAACCCTAAACTAACCTAAACCCTAAACCCTAAACCCCCCCTACAACCCTAAACCATAAAGCCTAAACAGTAAAGCTTAAACCCTAAACCTTAAACTCTAAACCCGAGCCATAAACCCTAATCCCTAAACCTACAATCGTAAACCATGAACCCTAAACCTTAAACTCTAAAGCCTAAACACTAAACCCTAAACACTAAACCCTCAACCCTATACCCTAAACCCTAACCCTAAACCCTAAACCCTAAAACCCTAAATCTTAAACCCTAAAACCCTAAACCTTAAACCCTAAACCTTAATCCCTAAAACTAACCATAAACATTAAACCCTAAACACTAAACCTACAACCCTAGACCCTAGATCCTAGACCCTAAACCATAAAACCTACAACCCTAAACCCTAATCCCTAAATAATAAAAACTTAAAAATCTAAACTTAAACTAACTAAAACTTAAAAATAAAATAAATACATAAACCTAAACATAAATATAATATAAAAATAAAAATAAATAAAAACCTAAACTAAAACCTAAACCTAAACATAAACCAAAACCTACACCTAAAATAAAAATAAAATAAAAAATAAAACTAAACTAAAATAAAATAAATAAAAACCTAAGCTAAACTATAAAATAAAAAAAACCTGAAAATAAAAAAATAAACAAAATAAAAACTAAATGAAAAATAAAAATAAAATAAAAATAAAATAAAATTAAAAAATAAAATAAAATCCAAAACCTAAAAAATAAAACAAAAAAATAAATAAAGAAATAAAACCTAAATGTTAAACTAAAAGAAAGCCTAAACCTAAAATAATAAAATAAATTAAACCTAAACCTAAATATAAAAAAACTAAACTAGAATAAATAAAACCTAAACCTAAACACTAAACTAAATAAAATAAAATAAACTAAAAATAAACCTAAACCTAGACTACAAAAAAAATCTAAAAATAACCTTAAAATAAAAACCTAAATCTTAAACCTAAAAAAATAAAATATAAACCTAAATTTAAACTAAAAAATAAAGTAAAATAAAGATAAACTAAAATAAAAAACATAAACCTCAACCTAAACCTAAAAAATAAACTAAAAAAAGTTAAAAAGAAAAATAAACTAAATAAACTTTAAAAAACCAAAATAAACTAAATAAACCTAAACTTGCCACTTAACCTTAAAAAAACATAAATAAACTAAAAAACCCTCAACCTAAAATAAAGCCTTAACCCTAAACACTAAACCCTAAAAAACCCTACACCTTAAACCCTAAACCCAAAAACCCCTAAACCCTAAGCCCTAAACCCTAAACCCTAAACACTAAAAAAACCATAAATCCTAAATCCTAAACACTAAACCCTAAACTAACCTAAACCCTAAACCCTAAACCCCCCTACAACCCTAAACCCTAAACCATAAAACCCTGAACCCTAAACTAACCCTTAAAGATGGGCCTTGTTTAAGGATCATTTCCATATCCTCAAAATAGTTGAATTTGAAAAGGAAAAAAATCATCAAAAAAAAACTCTCAAGACCTAAAACTCTAAAGCAAAAAGAAACCTTAAACCTAAACTTAGCTTAAACTCCTAAACCTAAACCTAAATCAGAATCAGAACCTAAACTTAAACCTAAAGTTTAAACACTAAACCCTAAACTTAAACCCTAAACAACCTAAACTAAACCCTAAACCTAAACTCTAAAACTAAACTAAACACTAAACCTTAATCCCTCTAACCATAAACCTTAAACTAAACACTAAACTAAACCCTAACTGCACCCTAGACCTCCTAATTCTAAACCCTAAAACCTAAAACCTACAACCCAAAACCCTAAACCTAAAACCCCAAACCCTAAACTCTAAACCCTAAACCCTAATCCCTAAACCCTAAAAACTTAAATATCTAAACTTAAACTAACTAAAACTTAAAAATAAAATAAATAAGTATACCTAAACATAAATAAAATAAAAAAATAAAAAAAATAAAAACCTAAACTAAAACATAATCCTAAACCTAAAATTAAAATAACATAAAAAATAAAACTAAAATAAAATAAAATAAATAAAAACCTAAACCAAACTATAAAATAAAATAAACCTGAAAATAAAAACTTAAATAAAATGAAAACTAAATGAAAAATAAAAATAAAATAAACCTAAAATAAAATTTAATAAAAATAAAATAAAATCCAAAACCTAAAATATAAACCTAAAAATAAATAAAGAAATAAAACTTAAATGTTAAACTAAAAGAAAGCGTAAACCTAAAATAATAAAATAAATTAAAGCTAAACCTAAATAAAAATAAACTGAACTAGAATAAAGAAAACCTAAACCTAAACCCTAAACTAAATAAAATAAAATAAACTAAAAATAAACCTAAATCTAGACTATAAAAAAAATCTAAAAATGACCCTACAAAAAAACCTAAATCTTAAACCTAAAAAAATAAAATAAAAACCTTAACTTAAACCTAAAAAATAAAATAAAATAAAGATAAACAAAAAAAAAAACATAAAACTCGACCTAAACCAAAAAATTAAACTAAAATAAGTTAAAAAGAAAAATAAACTAAATAAACTTTAAAAAACCTAAATAAACTAAATAAACCAAAACTTGCCACTTAACCTTAAAAAAACCTAAAAAACCCTCAACCTAAAATAAAGCCATAACCCTAAACACTAAACCCTAAAAAACCCTACACCTTAAACCCTAAACCCAAAAACCCCTAAACCCTAAACCCTAAACACTAAAAAACCATAAACTCTAAACCCCAAACACTATACCCTAAACCCCCCTACAACCCTAAACCCTAAACCCTAAACCATCAAAACTTTAAACCCTAAAGCTTAAATAGTAAAGCTTAAACCCTAAGCCTTAAACTATAAACCTATTTTAAACTTACAACCGTAAACCCTGAACCCTAAACCTTAAACCCTAAAGCCTAAACACTAAACCCTAAATCCTAAACCCTAAACCCTAACCCTAAACCCTAAACCCTAAAACCCTAAACCCTAAACCTTAAAACCCTAAACCCTAAACCCTAAACCCTGAAAAACCTAGAAACCTAAAATTAAAAAATAAAATAAAAATTAAACTCACTAAAAATAAATCTAAACCTAAATCTAAAAAATAAAATAAAATAAAAAACCAAAATTCAAGTAAAAACATAAAATAAATAAACTAAATTAAATAAAAATAAAAAATAGATTTAAATAAAAATAAAAAATAAAATAAATTAAAATAAATAACAAATAAATAAGTAAACTAAATAAACCTAAACCTACAAGTTTACTTAATTTTTTTTTTAAAACCTAAACCATAAACCCTAAAACTAACACTAAACCCTAAACCCTAAAACTAACCATAAACCTTAAATCCTAAACACTATACCTACAACCCTAGACTAGACCCTAAACTCTAAAACCTACAACACTAAACCCTAAACCTTAAATCCCAAACCCTAAACTCTAAACCATAAACCCTAATCCCCAAACCCTATAAACCTGAAAACCTAAACCTAAACTAAATAAAACCTAAAATAAAATAAATAAAAAACTTAAAAATAAATAAAATAAAAAATTAAATAAAATTAAAACCTAAACTTAAAACTAAATCTAAGATTAAAATAAAATTAAAAATAAAACTAAACTAAAATAAAATAAATAAAACCTAAAATAAACTATAAAATAAAATAAACTTGAAAATAAAAACCTAAATAAAATAAAAAAAATGAAAAATAAAAATAAAATAAACCTAAAATAAAATAAAATAATAACAAAATAAAATCCAAAACCTATAAAATAAACCTCAAAATAAAACCTAAAAATAAATAAAGAAATAAAACCTAAATCTTAAACCAAAAAAAGCCTAAACCTAAAATAATAAAATAAAATAAACCTAAACCTAAATAAAAATATACTAAACTAGAATAAGTAAAACCTAAATCTAAACCCTAAACTAAATAAAATAAAATAAACTAAAAATAAACCTAAACCTAAACTAAAAAATAAAACCTAAAACTAAACCTAAAATTAAAACCTAATTCTTTACCTTAAAAAATAAAATAAAAAACTAAACTTAAACCTAAAAAATAAATAAAAAGATAAACTAAAAAATAAACATAAACCTCAACCTAAACATAAAAATAAACTAAAATAAATAAAAATGAAAAATAAACTAAATAAAATTTAAAAAAAAAGCCTAAATAAACTAAATAAACCTAAACTTGCCACCAAACCTAAAAAAAACCTAAATAAACTAAAAAACACTTAACATAAAATAAAGCCTTAACCCTAAACTCTAAACCCTAAAAAACCCTACACCTTAAACCCTAAACCCTAAAACCCTAAACCCTAAACACTAAAAAACCATAAATGTTAAACCCCAAACACTAATCCCTAAACTAAACTAAACCCTAAACCCTAAACCCTCAAAACCCTAAACCCTAAACCCTAAATAATAAAGCTTAAACCTTAAATCTTAAAGTCTAAACCCTAGTCCTAAACCCTAAACCCTAAATAAAAATTAAAAATAAAATAAACTAACATAAAAAAATAAACTAAAAAATAACCTAAACCTATTAGTTTAGTTAATTTTTTAAAAAAAACCCAAAACCCTAAATTCTAAATTCAAAACCCTAAACCATAACCCTAAACCCTAAAACTAACCCTAAACCTAAACCCTAAACCCTAAACCCTAACCCTAAATCCTAAACTAACCCTTATCCCTAAAACCTAAACCCTAAACACTAAACCCTATCCCTAACCCTAAATCATAAACCATAAATGATAATCCCTAAACCCTAAGCATGACTCACTGAGATGGTCGAAAGTTCAGTGGAAGCCAAACTCGATCCCACCGTCTGATAAAGGTGAAGGGGGGTATACACCCTATCATTTCCACTGAAATACACATAAAATTCATTCCTCAGAGCCCTAGCTACCCAAGACAACCCGCTAAAGCCATTGCCTAAGCTCCAAAGCTCATTCCTCGATCGAAAAATGCCATTCCCATCCATCCTGAAATATGACACTTCCATTTCTGACCTAACTTCCCCATTTCTCCATCAAACTTAAATTAACTTTGCACACTCCTTCCCTAGGCCTCATTGAGCAAGAATGAATCATCTCCCAAGATTTGTGAGCACCAGAGCTGGGACTTCGATCAAAGCTGAGCTCCAAATCATTGCTTCATGGCCTTCCCAATGAACATCGAGGGATTGATCCAATTGCTTCTCAACAGGGCTTCGTCTCCACTAGATGAAGCTTCCTCAATCGTTCGAGCCACGAGTGTTGAGCTCTGGTGAGGTATGCTTCCAAAATTGATCCTTAGGAAAAAATAGGTTGGAGCTCTTTGATGAAAACTTGCATCTCGTGTGATCTTGATCATTTGATACCCTTCGATCGATGTCGTGAAGGTGTGGATCCTTTTGGAGTTGATCTGAGCTCGAGTAAGCTTGGATCAAGTGCGCAATGGAGGATGGACTCCATTTTCCCTCACTTGCATGATGTTAGATCACACACCATTTGTTTTGCATGATCAAAATGAACGGTCATGATTAGATCCACTAGAATGATCTGATTTAATCCTATTAAGCTATGGGATTAATCATAGCTATTTGATCTTAGATCGGATGGCAAACAAGAAAGCGCATCCGCCACTGCCACGTAGGCACTGAGTTAGATAACTTTTAAGTAGCCAATCCTGCGGCACCATGTGGAAAGTGCACCGCATCAGTGCGCCACATGACGCCAATAGGATTAGGCTTTAATTAGGCTTAATTATTCATTTTTAATGATTGAAACTTCTAAAAATCATATAACATCATATAGAAATCAAAATAATGCAAATAAATACTCATTTTAAAGGTATTTGAGAGGAGAATTAATTAAAAATGATCTTAACTAATTTTGAATAGTAATTAAAATTTAATTACAAAATTTATTAGCTTAATTACTTCTTAATTACTTGAGCAATTAATCCCAAATTTTGTGGCTTAATTTAATGGGATGATCTCTGACTCCCATGATTTTCTTGGGATTTAAGGAAAATTGACTAATTAAACCTTAATTACTCTTTTAAGTTAATTAATGATTAATTAATAACATGAACAGTAATAAATTAGTTAATTAAATTTATTAATCATTGATCAACAGTAACTAAACTAAAGAATAGGATTGGGACCCCTTTTCCTAAGTTCATTTCACCCTTTTTTAAAAATGAAATTAATTATGATTTAACTAATTAGTTAAATCACTTAATCAAATTGAAATTATGATCACATCTGACCTTAATTAATTAAATCATGGGGTAGATCCTTAGGTGTTTAATAACATAAAGGAGTTTAATGAAATTATGGTTAGTCCACATGTGTGGGAAAATCATAAGAATAATTAATTAACTCCTTTAATCAAATTTACTATTAATCATGAGCCAATTGCATTAGGCCCCTTTTATTTCCTAGAATCACTACAAGTTTATTTTCCATGCATATCATGTTGGCTCTTAATTATTTAGTTAATTACTTTAAGGTCACATAGGTAAGGGTAATTAATTCATCTAATTAAGGGTTCAACTTAATTAACCCATAAACTCAACTTAATTACATTTCCTTAAATTAAATCAAATCACTAATGTGGGAATGGGTTTAAAACAATAAGTGATGATTTCTCTTCTCTTTTTAAATCAAATCAAATCCAAAACTTAATTAATAAAAAAGCTTTGGTTTGCCTTAAATAATCTTATTTGATTTGATTATCCTTAAGAACTAGTTTGGTTGAATGAATCACATGCTTATATTTGATTATCCACTTCCAATCATGTTAAATTTGGTATGCCATTTGAATACATGCATCCATATTTTCAAAATCAAGTAAAATAAAATGGATTTCCTTAATGTAAACTTGCATGTGTTAATTTAATTTAAAATATGCGTAGCTATTATCACTATTAAATCCAAATGTATTTTTCTTATAAATGAATAATAATATGTGTTATGATCCCAGTTATAAATACATAATAAATGCATGTGTTTATAGGTTAAGTGTATGAATTTTGAATACACATTCTCCTATTCATGTGTTGATTTATATAAGATTGAATGGTAAGGGGTATATAGTCTGGAAATACTGGGAACACGAGGCCTTAGCTAGCCCCAAGCAGGTCATTTGATTACCTCACTTCCATAGATTGTTATTTGGTTGACGAAATCAAAAAGAAGAAATATTGAATCTAAATTTCTTGTCTGTTAAAAAATATACCATAAACCCTAAACCATAAATTAAAATATAAACCCTAACCTAAAACCTAAACCCTAAACCTTAAACCCTAAACCCTAAAAACCCTAAACCCTAATCATAAAAGCTAAACTGTAAACCCTAAGCCCTAAACTCTAAACCCTAAACCCTAAACCCTAAACCCAAACTTAAACCCAAATCCTAAAAAAATAAAACCCTAAACCCTAAACCCTAAAAAACTAACACTAAACTAAACCATAAATAAAACCATAAACTTGAACCTAAACTAAAATAAAATAAAAATAAAATAAAAAACTAAACTAAAATTAAAATAAAATAAAATAAAAAACTAATCTAAATAAAAAACTAAATAAAAAAAACTAAACCTAAAATAAAATAAAATAAACCTAAAATAAAATAAAATAAAGATTAAATTAAAACCTAAATCTAAAAAATAAACCTAAAAATTAAAATTTAAACTAAATACAAAATAAAACCTAAACCCTATACTTTAAAAAAAACCTAAACCTAAAATAAAAATAAAATAAACCTAACCCTAATCTAAATTAAACTAAACTAAAATAAATAAGACCTAAACCTAATCCTAAAATAAACTAAACCTCAACCTAAACCTAAACTAAATAAAATTAAATAAATTAAATGTAAACCTAAACCTAAAGTAAAAAATAAAATTTAAAAATAAACCTAAAATAAAAACATAAAAATTAAACATAAAAAAATTAAATAAAAATTTAAACCTATACCTAAAAATAAAAAATAAAACCTAAACCTAAAACATAAATTAAAAAATTAAACTAACCTAAAAAAATAAACCTAAACCAAAACCTAAACCTAAAAAATAAACTAAAATAAAAAACCTAAACTAAAATAAATAAACTAAACTAAATAAAAATAAAAATATGCCTAAATATAAAAAAAAATTAAATAAATAAACTAAATAAACTTAAACTTTCTGAGTTTACTTAGTTTAAAAAAATAAAAAAAATTAAAAAATTAAAAAATTAAAAAAACTTTAACCCTTAACTATAAGCCCTAAAACTAACCCTAAACCCTAAACTCTAAACCCTAAACCTACAATCCTAAACCCTAAACCACAACCCTAAACCTTAAACCCAAACCTAAACTCTCGACTGCGCTCCCTCTCTGGAGATTTTGTGTTCCCGTGCAATTTTCTACGATTTGATTTCGCTCGAATCACTATTTTATTGCGTTTCTTCCTCTCTCGCTTGGTTGCTTATGTGACTCTCACTATTCAATGGTGGGCATCCTCTCTGCAGCCTGGCTCGTGTGGCTCGATGGATGCATCGGCTTTTCAGGATCCTAAAGGTATTTGGATGCGATTCATCCAGGTTAATGCTTCTGTCAAGTCCTTTAAGGATGCTCTTTCTGGTAAGAACCCTTGCTCTAATGCCTCGATTAACTTAATTTCAACCTCATTCCATGGATTGTTGGCTGTCATGTGTTCTGACCAGGATGTGGAAAAATTAGCTAAGCCTTTTGAGTTCTCTTTGGTTGGTAAATTCTCTATACGGTGCCCTACTCTAGATAATATCCATTCTTTCATCCATAACTTAAAGCTTTCGGGAGTCTTCACTATTGAGGCGATTGATCCTCAACATATCCTTATTCAGTTATCAAATGATTTAGATTATTCTCAAGTCTTTGCTCGTTGCTCCTATTTTGTGTAAAATTGTCAAGTGTGGCTCTTGAAATGGTCACCCCTTTTTGATGTCAAAGAAGAATCCCCAATTGTTCTTTTATGGCTTGCTTTTCCCAACATAAGAATTCACTATGTTACTCACCAAGTTTTGTTTGCGGTTGGGGCTCTATTTGGTAGACCCCTTCAATTTGATCAAGCCACTACTACTAGGTCTCGACCAGCTGTTGCATGTATCTTGGTTGAGATTGACATAACCAAAAAATACCCCAAAGAAGTTGGATCAGTTCGAAAAAATTTGGATATAACCAAAAAGTAGAATTTGAAAATTTCTCCATCTTTTTCACTCCTTTGTGATCCATGGTCATGATCAATGCTTTGTGCTAACCTCTAAAAGAATATATCACATACTAATACTCTCTTGGGGAATGGGAATAAGTTAAGTGCCTAAAGCTACTCATAATGGAACTCATCCTCCTACACCTACCCCCTTTATTACCTACTAATTTGCCTAATGGAAAACATTCTAAGCTTGGTATAAATACTACTATTGAGGTGTTTGAAGAAACTAATGATAACTTACCTAGCACTTCTCCTACTTGTAATAACTTGTAATAAATCTTAATGACAATTTGAATGGGAATCTTATATTGGATCAAAATAATGTTGAACCTTTGGTGTCAGACCAAAATCTGAATATGCATCACACGTTCTTCTCTAACACCTCACTAGAACCACACGTTCTTCTCTAACACCTCACAAATATTTATGTCCTCCTCTGTTTCCTTTTTTCCTTTTTGGTTTTTTTATTATGATTAATTTTCTTATTTGGAATATCCGTTGTGGGATGTCTCATTGTCGTGTTAGCACTATCGTCATAACATTAAATTACTTGTTATTATTGAGCCTTTCATTAACTCTTCCAAGATTGCCCATGTTACTAGAGCCCTTGGATTTCAAAATTTCCTCTTCAATATTAATAATAAAATTTGGTGTTTTTGGAATAATTCCATCACCATTTCCATCATTGATGATCTTGATCAATTGGTTAATGTCAAAATCTCACTAGGTGAGTTTTTTTTTCCTTTATCTATGCTTCTTGTAATAGAGCCGGTAGGAACATCCTTTGGAATCACTTTAGAACCTTCGCCTCCTGCTTAACCTTCCACGGTTGGTTGGGGGTGATTTCAACACTATCATTGCTTCTTCGAAAAGGAGGGAGGATGTTCTCCTATCCTCCATTCCATGGAAGACTTCTCTAATATGATCCTAGATTGTGATCTGATTGACATTGGTTTTAAGGTCGATTGTGGCATAACTCTAGACTTTGGCAGCGTCTTGATAAGACCCTCTTTAATTATCTTTGGATCAATCAATGGCCTCTTACCTTGTTGAGCATTTGAGTAGAACTTTGTTTGATCATGCTCCTCTTTTGATCTCTATCAAAACTCCCCCCTTTAACCCTTCTACTCCCCCTCCTTTTAGATTCCAAAATATGTGGACCCAACATGGCGATTTCACTAATGTTGTTTTCACTAATTAGATAGCTCCTGTTCACCCGGATAATTTCGTTAAAGGCATGATTCGGGTTTGGCTTAAGCTTAAAAGACTTAAACAAAACTTCAATTGGTGGAACAAGCATATACTTAAAAATCTTTTTACCAATCTTAAAGCTGTGAAACAAGTGGTTTTTTCTCTTGAAGAGGCTGTCTTAATTGATCCCAGTAAGCTTGATGAGTTGAGCACTGCCAAAGATAACTTGATTAATTATCAAAATATGGAGGAAACCTATTGGCGTCAAAAAGCTGCTAGCAAACATATTGCTGATGGCGATAGAAACACAAGGTATTTCCATGCTATTTATAATAAACGGAAAGCTTTAAACTTGATTAAGAAAATTAAGAACTCTAATGGAGGTTGGATAACTGATAATAATGAAATTAAGGAATCTATCATACATCACTTTCAAAATTTATTAAATTCTAACCCTTCGTTAGAAACCCCCTCCAACACCCATCTCATCCCTTCTATGATTAACAATGAGGATAACCATGTGCTCACTATGCGTCCCTCAGATTAGTAGTACTCTTAATAGCATGAACTTGATTGTTGCTACGATGGCTATATGACTCATTTCTTTCAGCATTGTTGGCCTTTTATTAAATCTAATCTTATTGATGTTGTTATTGATTTCTTTCATGGCAGCTCTATTCCCAGATATTTTTCAAGTACTTTTATTATATTTATTCCTAAAGCCAATAATCCTGAATCTTGGGGAAATTTTTAGACCTATTAGTCTTTGCACCTTTTTCCAAAAACTCATTGCTAAATTAATTAATAATAGGATTAGCCCTTTCTCTAAAATCATCTCCCTAACCAAATGGCTTGTTAAAAATAGATCCATATCGATAATATTCTTCAAGCTGGTTCACGACATTGATTTTCCTTCCAGAGGAGGTAATATCCTCTTCAAACTAGACATCTCTAAAGCCTTTGACAACCTCTCGTAGGATTTCCTCTTTCAAATCTTACATTTGTTTGGTTTCTCTGATAATTTTATCTGGCTTATAAAAAGTTGTATCACTAATGTCTGGTTTTCTCATGAATGGTGAGTCCCTTGGTTTCTTTACTTGAGCCATGGTTTTGCGACAAGGTGACCCTCTTTCTCCTTCTCTTTTATCATTGGTAGAATATCTTTCAGGAGCCTCAATAATCTTTTCATTAAAATCTAACATGCTTTTTAAAACTCATGGTGGTTTCCACTTTCTCATCTTAGCTTTTCGATGATTTTATAATCTTCTACAATGCCTCTCTTCAACATGTTAAAGCTATTAAGAATCTCTTAAATAATTTTTGCAAAGTTAGTGGTCTCTTTCTCAATGAAAGAAAATGCTATTTTATTCCCTCAGCTAAGATTCCTACCAATAGACTAAATCAAATCTCAAAATTACTAATTTTAAGCAAAATCAACTTCTCATTAATTATCTCGGGGCTCCACTTTTTAAAGACCAGAAAAGATCTCATCTTTTTGATGACCTTATTCAGAAAATATCTAATAAAATTTTGGTTTGGGAATTTCATTTACTCTCTTTCGATGGTATGCTCACCTTGATTAAGAGCACTCTTAATTCCATGACTTTATATCTCATCCAAACCATTGTGCCGACCATTTCTATCATCAACAGAATTGAGCGTTTCCTAAACAAATTTTTTTGCGGCTCCAATACCTCCTCTAAAATAATGCACTGGACCTCTTGGTTTAAAAGTTGTGGCACTATTGACGAAGGTGGTCTTGGTTGTAAATCCATAATAGAAGCTATCAATGCCTTTTCCTATAAACTCTGGTGGAATTTTAGGATTAATCATAGTCTTTGGGCTAATTTAATGATTGCTAAATATTGCCAGGGTAAACACCCCCTCATTTGTCCATTTAAACCAGGTGATTCTCATGTGTGGAAAAGACTTTGTTGTGTCAAATGGGATGCAAAATCCTTGATTTTTTGGGGCATTAACTCTGGTGCTTCTATCTTTTTGGCAAGATAACTGGAGTGGATATGGTTCCATTGATGACTTACTCTCCACCCATTCCACTGTCGCTATTAGAGTAAACTCTTTCTGGCATAACTACAAGTGGAACAATAGTAAGCTTGCTAATTTTATCCCTTTTAATTTCTTTAATATGGTTTGTACTATTCCTATCACTCCAAACAATCAAGACCAGATTCTCTTTAAGCTCTCACATAATGGTGATTTCAACCTCAAAAATTTGTTGCTCCACATTAAAGATAATCATGATTCCTCCTATGTGTTCTCCAAACTTTGGAATAACAATATCCCGACTTCTTATTCTGTTCTTACATGGCATATTCTAAAAAATTTTATCCCTGTTGATTCCTTGTTGTGGGGTAAAGGGTTCCATTTACCCTCTAAATGTCAAAGTTGTTTCCATATTGAGAATATTAATCATGTTTTTGTTAATGGGGTCATTGCTTCTAAACTTTGGATTTGGTATGATGATCTTTTTAACATTGTCAATTTCAATGGCTCTCTTACTTTATATCAACTTCTTGAAGTCTATTTTGATAATACTATTAAAGGTCACATTAAAGTCATCATTGCTATCACACTTATGGTTCATATGGATGGACAGAATGATGCAAAACATCGTGGGATCCCTATGAACCACGAGGATTATTGCTAGAACTAAAACAAAATTTGTGACTTGTTTAAAGCCAATCTCATTCATTATAGAAAATTGAAAGAGTAAATTTGTGGCCAATAAATAGGCTTTAACACCTTGGACCAACCTTACTATCGAAATGACAAGATTGTTTATTGGAAAAAACCTCTTGACCATAGTATTAAGATTAATACTGATGGGTCTGTCTCTCAAAATGGCTCTAGTTGTGGTGGCATTTTTAGGAACTCTAAGGATATAATAATATGTGCTTTTGCTTATCACCTTATTTCGTGCACTATCCTATTTACTGAGCTTATGGCAGTCTACAAAGCTCTTGAGATTTGCCTCCAAAATGGCTGGCTCAATATTTGGATTGAGGTGGATACTCTTCTGCTGATTAATCTTTTGACTTCCACCAAAATGAGCAGCAGTGAATTGTACTACCTCCTCAAGCAAACTAGAGCTCTTCTTTCCCAATTGAATTTTAAAATCACTCATGTTTAGCGCGAAGGAAATGCTTGTGCAGACTACCTTGCCAATCTAGGTGCTAGATTAGATGGTATCATCTTCTTTGATCAACTCACCGTACCCAAATACTTGTGTGGGCTGGTTAACATGGAAAATTCTGGGTTTCCTTATCTCAAAACATAATCTAACCTTTTGATGTATACTGTCCATTGGTCTTTTAACTGTATGCCTCTTTATTTTATGGCTTTCTGCTCCTTCTTGTGTCTTTTGTGGATGCTTCACACGGATATTACTTGTTGACTTGATCTCTATGGCATGATTTGGTGTTTTAATAGCTTCTCCTCTATTTGGAGGCTCTCTTCTTTTGGCATTTATGCTGATAAAGGGCTGCTGTTGAGCTATGTGCATATTAATACCCTGCATTGGAATTTTGTTGAGCTATGTGTCAGCTACTATTGGTTTTATAACACCACTCCTATTTGGGATTTTAATATCAATGCTGCCTTCATTCCTAATCCTAGGGGGCTTAATCATTGCTGGATGGAGATATTTATTTTGATGGGTTTAGCTACTCCCATTAATTTCTACAACCTGTTGTTTCACAAAGTTATTACTGCATGGAGCATCTTAGTTACCTATGTTGTTTCTATGCATTGTATTAGTGTTCATTATTGCTGGTTGCAATATTTATTTTGATAATTTTCTATTAGGTTATTGGATTTTAGCTGATAATGACTGGTGGCTGGCTTTTGACATGCTGTATTAGATCTTGGGCTCTGATATTCTCTTTGACTCTAGCTTTGGTGACGTTTTCCTTTATTTGGAGTTATCTTTTATTTTATTTTTTTGCATGAAGAGGTTTTTTGGCCTTTGCTCAATCTCTTTTATTGCTCTTGTCTGGAGAGAATTTGTTTTTGCTGGCTGTTTTCTCTTGCTCCCTGCAAGAATGGGTTTTCATGTTGCCTCTCTTTTTGGTTTTTACTTTGTTTCCCTCTCATTCTAGACCTTGCTGCTAGACTATATTTTCTAATCTGGAAAGGTCTTATTATTCCTCTCAATGCTAGTCATTGGCTTTTGGGGACCTGTTTCCAGATTGTTATTTTTCTGACTTATGGATGTTTTTTGATTCTCGATTCTCCAATTTGTTTGTATTATTATTTGGGCTATTTTTGATCAAACATGGTGTTGCTCTTTTCATCCGGTTCTATTTGCCATAGTAATTCTTCTCTTTTATTATGGGATCAATTTTATGCACTCTCTACTCTTAATGGCTTTTCCTATGGTCAACTTGTTGGTATCTCCTTTCTCAGTTGTTGGCTGAATTGGACCCTTAAGTCTACTATCAATCTTGCTGTTTCTAGACTTGTCTCCCATGCTCAGCAGGTTTGGAGTTACTTAATGGATTTTCATTCTGCCTTTGTTGAGGTTGTGGGTACTAATGTTTACTCTGGTGGGAATTACTTGAACTCATTCATTCTCTATTTTATATCTTTGTTCTTAAAGATTGCATTTCTTAATGGTGTAAAACTATAACAATGTCTCCACTTTGGTTTTGGAATTTTGAGTACCTTGCCCGACATTTTTTTTCTTCTGTCTTTCTTCTTGTACATCATCCTTGTTGGTCTTTCTTCTTTGGTTTCCCTCCTATGCTTCATTGAACATACAAATCTTGAAGATCATTCTTTTCGTTGAACTTAATCAATGGTTTTATCTTATATGCATAATTGGGTTATTGGCCATCTTCCTGGTTATTCGCCATTATCTTTGGATTAAAGTGTTACTAAGCAACCTTCTTCTTGTTTGCGAATGTCTCTTCTTGGATTGGTTTGTGGTGAGGAGCTATTCATTACCTATCCCTCATTATCTGCTACTTTGCTCATTCTCGATTTTTTGCGTACGAGTTGGGGTTTTTCTGACTTTCTTGCTTCTTATTCCTTTTGTCCAAGGTAGGATATGTTGAGCATCAAATGGTTGCAACCTTCCTTATTCTTTGTACTTTTGTTGTGAAAAATCCCATGTACTTTAATATCTCTTTCCAGAATGGAATTATATCATTACCTCCATTGTTGGATTTTGGTTTTAGAGTACTTTGCTCAGCAAGTGCTCTTTGTTTTTTTGTCTTATTTTGCTGTTAATATCTGGGCTGTTGCTGATCTTTTCTATTGTTATTTTCCCTCTCTTGGCTATGATGAGAACATGCAGATCATGAGGAGTACTCTTCTGCTTTACTTGGTCTTAATCATTGTTTTACCTTTTATAGATAGTTGGGTTTTGGTCACCATATTGTCTTGTTTGCTTTTGGCGAGGATTCTTGTTTCGCTACTAAGCAACCTGTTATTGAACTTTTTGCTCTGATTATCTCTTACTGGAATTTTTTGTGGTGGGGAGAGCCTCCAAATAACAGAGAAGATGCTCTCTACCTTATTTTTACTATCTGCTACTTTCTTTCCAATCCATCTGACTTCTGTAACTATGGTCAATTGGGCTAGGGGTTTGCTGACTTTTTGGTTTCTTGCAGCTTACTTAATTCACGTGCAATGTGGTGCCTATTTGTTGTTCTTTGCTTATGGTCTTTTTCTGACCACCTAAAACCATTTATTTCTTGCTTCTCTTATCCTTTGCCTAGCTTTGTTAGACTTATGCAAATCACTGTTAAGATGATGTTAACTAATTCATATTCAAACCTTATCATGCCCTATCTGAATGGGTGGACTTTTAGTGAGCTTGCTGCCTAATGCTAAATATGTTGAACTACTTGTATTGGTGCTGGGAATTCTTTGACATGGTGTCTTATATCGAGTCATTTACTTAGGATGGGAACCCCTTTCTCATTCTTACTTTGCGGACTCTCTATCTACCCTGTATATGGTTTTGATTATATTTGCAGGTACTAAGGATATCAAGACTTTTACCAAATGGATGCTATACAAGTGCTTTTCCTTTTTTCTGTTGCAGGTTACTATATTGTGTCCGGCATTCTCACATCCTGCAGAACATTGACCCTTATCCTTCATTTGCTTATATATGTTAATCAACTTGTATCTTTTGCTTGCTTTTCTCTTTTCTTTTGCTTTTGGATGTACTTAGATAAGGACTCACTCCCTAGGCTGATTGTAGCTCTTTGAGCAGTAGTTCTGGAGTTTATCCCCTTTAAGGACATTGTAACCTTTTTTGTGGCAATAAAATTCCCCTTATTTGGGGTTTCCCAAAAAAAACCCTAAACCCTAAACCCTAAATATTAAAACCCTAAACCTTAAACACTAAGCTCTAAACCCTAAAACCCTAAACCATAAACCATAAAACCACCTTCCCTAAGCCCAAGCCACTAAGCCTAAACTCCTAAACCCTACCTACCCTAACTCCAAAGCCTAATATCTAAATCATAAACCACACCCATAACCCTAACCCACCCTACCTTAAACCTTAAACCCACCTTAAACCTAAACCAGGTTAAACCAACCCTAAACCCTGTTAACCCACCCTAAACCAAAAACTAAACCTAAACCCTACAGACGTCTGGGTGGGTAACCATAAATCCTTAAACCCTAATCCCAAAACTAAACCTAAACCTAAACTAAGTAAACAGAATAAAATATATAAAACCTAAACCTAAATAAAATAAAAACACAAACCCTAAAATAAATAAATAAAAACCTAAACCTAAACCTAAAATTAAAATAAAATAAAATAAACAAAAACATAAACATAACCAAAAACTAATATAAACCTAAGAATAAAAACCTAAATAAAATAAAAACTATACATAAAATAAAAGAAAAATAAACCTATAATAAACCTAAAATAATAATAAAATAAATAAAAAACCTAAATCTAAAAAACCTAAAATAAATAAAAAATAAAACCTAAACCCTAAACCAAAAAAACCTAAACCTAAAATAAATAATAAACAATAATAAAATAAATAAACCTAAACTAAAATAAACTAAACTAAAATAAATAAACCTAAACCTAAACTCTACTAAAACCTAAACCCTAAACCTAAACTACCCTAAAAAAACCCCACCTGACCCAAAAACACTAAACTAAACTAAAACCCTAAACCCTAAATCCAAAAGAAAACACTAAACTAACCCTAAACCCTAAACTACTAAACCCTAAAAATTTTAAAACCTAAAAATAAAATAAATAAATAAATCTAAACCATAATAAAAAATAAAAAAAATAAAAACATAAACAAAAACCTAAACTAAAACCTAAATCTATAAAGAAAATAAAATAAAAAATAAAACAAAACAAAAAATAAAATAAATAAAAAACTAAACTAAACTAAAACATAAAAACCTAAATACAATAAAAGCTCAATCTATAATAAAAATAAAATAAACCAAAAAAAAATAAAATAAATACTAAATAAAATATAAACCAAAATAATAAACATAAAAATAAAACCTAAAATTAAATAAAAAATAAAACCTAAACCCTAAACTAAAAAAACCTAATCCTAAAATAAAATTAAAATAAACCTAAACATAAACTAAAATAAAATAAGCCAAATAAATAAAACCTAAACCTAAAATAAACTAAACCTAAACCTAAACTTAAACTAAATAAAATAAAATAAACTAAAAATAAAGCTAAACATAAACTAATAAATAAAACCTAAAAATAAACCTAAAATAAATATCTATAACTTAAACTTAAAAAATAAAATAAAATGTAAATTTAAACCTAAAATATAAAATAAACTAAACCTAAAATAAACTACAATAAAACCAAAACTAAAATAACTTAAATTAAATATACTAAACTAAATAAAAATAATAATAAACCTAAATAAAAAAACTAAATAAACCTAAACCTACTAGTTTACTTAATTTAAAAAATTTTAAAAAAATTTAAAAAAAAACCCTAAACCCTAAAACTTACCCTAAACCAAATAACTCTAAACCCTAAACTTATAACCCTAAACTCTAAACCTTAAACCCTAAACCCTAAACACTAAAACCCTAAACCCTAAACCTTAAACCCTAAACCCCAAACCCTAATCCCCTAAACCCCAGGCCACAAAACATAAAACCTAAACCTAAAAAAATAAAAATAAAATAATAAAAAACCTAAAACTAAATAAAATAAAATAAAAATCTCTAAACTAAGCCTTAAACTTAAACATAAAAATAAAATAAAATAGAAAATAAAACTAAACTCAAACAAAATAAAACCTAAACTAAACTAAAAAAATAAAATAAACCTAAAAAATATAAAATAAAAATTAAACATGAAATAAAAATAAAATAAACCTAAAATAAAATAAAATAAAAACTAAATAAAAAAACCTAAACCTATAAAATAAACCTAAAAATTAAACCTAAAAATAAATTAAAAAATAAAATCTAAACCCTAAACTAAAATAAAAAACCTAAACATAAAATAAGTAAAATAAAATAAAACCTAAATCTAAAAAATAAAATAAAAATAAAACTAAACAAAAAATAAAAATAAACCCAGACCAAAACCAAAAAGTAAACTAAAATAAAAACCCTAAGCTATATTAAATAAACTAAACTAAATAAAAATAAAAAAAATAAACCTAAATAAAAAGAAAAAAATAAAATAAACAAAAATAAATAGAAAATTAACAAAATAAACCTAAACCATCTAGTTTACTTAATTTGAAATAATACCCTAAACTCTAAATGCTAAATACCCAAAGCCTAAACTACAACCCTAAACCCAAACCCTAAATCCTAAACTAACACTAAAACCCTAAACCTTAAATCCTTGAACGACCCTAAACCACTAAAGACTAAACTCAACCTAAACCTTAAACCCTAAAACCGTGACCATGACCCTAAACTACCCAAACCCAAAAAACACAAAGCTAAAGCCCAAAACTAAACTAAACCCTAAAAACCCTAAACCCTAAAACCTAAAACCTAAACCATGAACATGCCACAAAACTAAAAACTTATAAATAAATTATATAAAAAAACCTAAACCTTAATAAATTTTAAAAAAATAAAAAGAAATAAATACCTAAACTAAAACCTAAGCCTAAACTTTAAAATAAAATAAAATAAACTAATAAAAATAAAATAAATAAGAACCTAAAATAAACCTAAAAATAAAAACCAATATAAAATTAAAATTGAAGAACGACTGATCCGATCTACTACTTATGGAACTATGTCTTTACACTAGAGACGGTTCTAGTTATCTAGGTATTTGATTTGCTCTATGTGTGCTCATTTTTATCTATGTTATTACTTATGCCTTAGAAAACTCGGTGTGTTACTTGGTTGACAAAATCGAAAAGAAGAAATGTTAAATATGAATTTGTTCTCTGTTAAAAAAAATAAAACTAAAAACCCTAAACTAAAACTTAAACCTTAAACCTAAAACATAAATCATAATCCCAAAACCCTAAACCCAAAACTAATGCTAAACACTAAACTCTAAACCCTAAAAAGCTAAAAACCCAAACCAAAACTAAATAAAACCTAAAAAAAGTAACTTAAAAAACCTAAGCCAAAGTAAAATAAATTCAAATAAAATAAGAACATAAACTAAAACATAAACCTAAACCTAAACCAAAACCTAAAAAGAAAATAAAATTAAATAAAAACTAAACTGAAATTAAATTAATAAAACTAAACTAAACTAAAAAAAATAAAACCTAAAATAAAATAAAACTAAACATAAAATTAAAATAAAATAAACCTAAGGTAAAATAAAATAAAAACTAAATAAACCTAAACCTAAAAAATAAACCTAAAATTAAACCTAAAAATAAATAGTAAATAAAACCTAAACCATAAACTAAAAAAAACTTTAACATAAAATAAATATCAAATAAACAAAATTAAATAAACCTAAACCTAAACTAAAATAAATAAAACATGAACCTAAAAAATAAACCAAAACCTAAACCTAAACCTAAAAAAGTAAACAAATATAAAAATCCTAAACTAAAAATAAATAAACTTAAAATAAGTAAACTCAATTAAATAAAAATAAAAAGTAAACCTAAATAAAATAAAATAAAAGAAATAAAAAATAAACTAAATGAACTAAATAAACATAAATCTACATGTTTACTTAATTAAAAAAAATTTTAAACCCTAAATTTTATACTTTAAACCCTAAACCTACAAACCTAAACCCTAAACCTTAAACCCTAAAAAACCCTAAACCTTAAACCCTAAACCCTAAAAGCATAAACCTGAAAACCCTAAACCCTAAACCTTAAACCCTAAACCACAAACTTTAAACCTTAAACCCTAAAGCCCAAACCCTAAACCTAAACCTAATGTAACTAAATAAATTAAAAAAAAGGCTAAACCATAAAACATAAGAATCCTAAACCCTAGAATGGGTAGAATCTTGATCGTAGGAATATCATCGTAAACCAGGCTCAGTCTAGATAAAGTGGTGGAGGTGAATGTGGAGGATACTTTTATCGCAGTGGTGGTGGGGGATCTGGAGGTGCTGGTGGATATGGAGGTGGTGATCGGAGCAGTGGTGGCTATGGAGGCGGAGGAGGATGTTACAACTATGGTATGGCGGAGGACATCGGGGATATGATGGTGGATCCGCACTCGAGGCGGTGGTTCGATGGGAACTGGACAAAGCGAACGATTCGATCATCTCGCTTATGGACTTGTCTCATTATAGTAGAGATAATTTTAGTTATCTAGTGTTTTTGATTTTCTCAATGTGTGCTATTTTTTATCTATATTGTCCCTTATGTCTTAGAAAACTTGGTGTGTTACTTGCTTGATGAAATCGAAAAGAAGAAATGTTGAATCTGAATTTGTTCTCTATTAAAAAAATAAAAATCTTAAACCCTAAACTAAAACCTAAACCCTAAACCTAAACCCTAAAGCCTAAACCCCTAAAGCCTAAACCCTAAACCCAAAAAACCCTAAACCCTAAACCCTAAACCTAAACCTAAACCCTAAACCCTAAACCTTAAACCCTAAAACCTTAAACCCAAACCCTAAACCCTAAAACCACACACTTAAACCCTAAACCCTAAACGTTAAACTTTAAATAAAAAAAATTAATATACTAAATAAACTTAAACTTACCAGTTTATTTAATTTTAAAAAATAAACCTTAAACCCTAAATCCTAAACCATAAATCTACAACACTAAACCTACCTTAATAATTGGAATGAAAACAAACTTGAGAACTAAATTTCTATTTCTATTTTTGTCAAGCTTTGCAACATCACTATCTTTTCTAATAAACTGGATCAAATCCTTTTCAATCTCTCTTATAATGGTGATTTCATTCTTAGAGGGGTTTGGAATTTAATTAAAAATAAATAGAACACCTCTAATGTTTCATTAACTTTGGAACAATATTATTCCCATTTCTTATTCAGTTTTAGCTTGGAGAATTTTTAATAACTTCATCCCGGTCGATTCCATGCTCTGGCTTAAAGGGTTTTACTTACCTTTTAACAACTATTGTTGCTTTCATATTGAAAATGTTAATCATGTTTTTGTTAATAGTGCTATTACATCCAAACTTTGTATATGGTAATGATGATTTATTTAACACTAACTATTTTCATGGCCTCTTTCGTTATATCAACTTCTTGAAGTTTGTTTCCTTAAAATTATGAAAGGTCATATCAAAGTTTTAATTGCTATTAGCCTTATTTGGTTCATTTCGATGGATAGAAATTATGCTAAATATTGTGTCATCCCTATGAACCATAAAAGGATCCTTGTTAGAACAAAAGAAAAAATTCATGCTATGTTTAATGCAAATTTAATTAGCAATTTTCACTTTAGAGGTTATAAATTTATGGCTAAAAAACTTGGTTGAGTTCCTTTGGTTGGGTTTCTAGTCTGCTTCTGGGTTGGTTATCCTCTCTTAGGTGCAGATATTTTTCCTTTGTTCTTGCTTCCCGATTTGGCTGTTGGTTTTCCTGCTGCTCATCCTATTAGCTATTGGCCTGAGTGGTTTTAGTGGCTATTTTGTTGGTGGAGGATATGAGCTCTTATCTTTTTTTTTGGTCTTATTTTAGGACTTATTATTGAGGGTTGGCTGCTTGAGGGGTTTTTTGTGGATATTGTCTTGCCTTGGATGCTTGTGCCATGGCTTGGTGTGTTGGGCTTTATGTTGGCTGTTAGTATTGACTCCCATTAGTTTAGTTGGCTCTCCTTATTTCTTTATATTTGCCTCTTAGTTGGTGATGGTGGATTTGCTTTTCTTTTGCTTGCCTTGGTGGTGGTTTTGATGGTAATTTATGGATGCCCTCTTGGTCTCTCTATGCTATGGCTTTCCTCTCTCTAGTGCTGCTTATCTTCTACTATTTTGCTATTTGGGTGGAGATTTTTCCCAAGTATTTGGATTGCAAGTGCTCTTGAAATAGTTGTGGGTTGTTCTCATCCACTGACCCTACTATAACTTCTAGGATACTGGCTTGATGTGTTTAGTCTATTGTGGGTTTTGGTTGGTGGGATACTAACTAGCTGCTAACTGGCTAATTTTCTCTATTTATTTTTTTTGCAGGAACGGGATCACAATGGATTATTTTGCCTTGGATTGTTGCTTATAGTAGGTATGGGGCTATGATGGCCTTGATGTTTCCCCATATCTTCTCTTTGGTTCGAAGCATGCATATGATTGTAACCCTTCTCATGAAGTTTAGATACTCATATGTATTGTTGCTTGAGATGATCTTAAGAGCCCCCTTCTCTTTCTCGACTCTTTCTAAATTGTTTACTTTATCATTTTCCCATGAGCTATGACCATTGCCTTTGTAGTGTTTTGTAAATTTCTTTTGCACGTTGGAACTTCACAGATGGAATGATCTTTACTCAACCAAATTGTTGATGTGGATCTTGCTTATGTTCCCTTCTCAAAGGGATCATGAGCTGCAATTGACTAGTCCTTTTAATATTTTCTTAAGTTTTATTAGTCTTTTTTGTGTTTTTTCTCATTTGCTTTTATGTTGTTGCTTTTTCTCTTTTATTTTCTTTTTTCATTGTACTTAGATGGCAGTTTAGCTCTTTAGGTTTCTTATAGCTCTATGAGCAGTAGAAATTTGAGCTTTACCACTTTTAAGGACATTGTATCCTTTATTTTTATGGTAATATAATTCTAACTTTCCCTAAAAAAACCTAAACCTTATGACTGGGTAGAACTTTAATGGTTGAAACATCACCATAAACTAGGCTTAGTCTAGATCTGGCAGTGGAGGCGAAGACAGATGCGATGATTATCGTAGTGGTGGTGGGGCATCTGGAAGTGCTGATTGACATCGAGGTGGTGGTGAGAGCAATGGTGGCTATGAAGGTGTGAGGAGTGACGAAGGTTATAGCCGTGGTGGTGGTGGAGGGAGAGAACCAAGATATGATGGTGGATCCCACTACTTTAGAGGTTGGGGTGGTTCTGATGGGAACTAGAGAAACTAAAGAAGGTGATCGATCTCACTTATGGAACTCTTTATAGAGATGGTTCTAGTTATCTAGAATTTTTGATTTGCTCTATGCATGCTCATTTTTTATCTATGTTATCACTTGTGTCTTAGAAAACTTCATGTGTTACTTGGCTGATGAAATCGAAAAGAAGAAAGGTTGAATATTAATTTTTTCTCTATTAAAAAAAACCACAAACCTAAACCCTAAACTAAAACCTGAACCCTAAACCTAAAACCTAAACCCTAAACTAAACCCTAAACCCAAAAAACCCTAAACCTTAAACTCTAAAGCCTAAACCCTAAACCCTAAACCCTAAACCCTAAACCCTAAATAAATAAGTAATAAACTAAATATACTAAATAAACTAAACCTGATTTACTTAATTTAAAAAAAACCTTAAACCCTAAATCCTAAACCCTAAACTATAAACCATGAACCCTAAAACTAACCCTAAACCTACAACACTAAACCTACAACCTAGCTTAATAATAATTGAAATGAAAACAACTTGAGAACTATATTGATTTCTATTTTTGACAAGTTTTGCAACATCTATCTTTTCTAATAAACTGGTCAAATACTTTTCAATTCTCTTACAATGGTGATTTAATTCTTAAAGTTGTTTGGAATTTTATTATAAATAAATAGAATACCTCTAATTTTATCATTAAACTTTGGAACAATATCATTCCCATTTCTTATTCATTTTAGCTTGGATGATTTTGAATATCTTCATCCGTTGATTTCTTGCTCGGCTTAAAGGGATTTACTTACTTGCTAAGTGCTATTGTTGCTTTCATATTGAAAATGTTAATCATGATTTTGCCAATGGTGCTATTGTTTCAAAACTTTGGATACAGTATGATGATTTATTTAACACTAACTATTTTCACAGCTCTCTTTCATTATATCAACTTCTTGAAGTTTATTTTCATAAAACTGTGAAAGGTCATATCAAAGCTTTTATTACTATTACCCTTATTTGGTTCATTTGGATGGATAGAAATGATGCTAAATATCATTGGCATCCCTATGAACCATAAAAGGATCCTTGCTAGAACTAAAAAAAAATCTTTCTTTGTTTAATGCAAACTTAATTAGCAATTTTCACTTTAGAGGTTATAAATTTGTGGCTAAAATTAACACTTTGCATGATGATCCTTCCTACAAGAGTATAGGATTATACATTGGATTAAGCTTAAAAAAAAATTCTATTAAGATCAATACTGATGGTTCTGTTTCCCCAAACAAATATGGTTTGGTGGAATTCTTAGGGATTCTAAAGGCACTTTGTTGTGTTTTTTACCCCTTCAAAGCTTGTTCTATTATTTATGCTGAACTCATGATGTTAACAAAGCTATTAATATTTGTTTAAGCAAAGGCCTCTAAAATATTTGGATTGAAGTTAATGCTTCTTTTTTACTTGATATTCTCAATAATAATAATATGGGAAATGTTGACTTATTTTATCTTCTTAATCACACTATAAAGCTTCTTTCTCAAGTTTGCTACAAAATTTCTCACATTCCTCATGAAGGTAATGCTTGTCGATTTCTAATTTGGGAGGGGAATTAAATGAGCTCACTTTATTTGATAACCATAGCTTACCTAAGCATCCGTAGTGCAGTCAATCTAGATAACACTAGACTTTCTTAAATCAAATTTAACTTTATGCTCTTTTGTTGATCTTTTTATGGTGGTTTTATTGTCTATTTTTTGTTGGTTTTTTTGTGCTCCCCTCACTAGGAAGTGGTTTTTGGTGAGTTTCTTTCTATACTTAAACCCCGTTCTATACTTACCTGACCTTTTTTTGGGTCATAGTGGTGCTAGTTTTAATTGGTTTCCCTATTGTCTGAGCTTGGTGGTTTTCTTTCTATGGCTCATGCTTTGTGTCTTCTGCTGGGTTGTGCTTGTGCCAGATTTTAGCCTACCCTTTTTACCAATGAATGTTGGGTTTGCCTCTGGTTTATGGATGGTTGTGGCCTTTTTTGAATTGGATTTGCAAATGCTATGGTTGGTTCTACCTATTGCTACTATTTATTTCTTTCATCTACCTAGATATTTTGGGTGGTTATTTTTCATGGTCTTGTTGGCCTCTTAGTTTGGCTTAGTTTTGGGTTTTTTGGTGGTTGTTGTTCTCCTTTCTTGGTTTGGATTGGAGGTTTCTACTAGTTGGTTCCATCTTCCCTGTGAATTGGAGTTAGCTGTTATGTGGTTATTATCTCCCCATTTTCTCCTTTGTAGTGATTGTCTGCTCTTTGGGATTTGGAAGGGGTTTTGTTTGCCTCTAGCCTTATTCCTTTTTTACAGTTTTGCTGCTTATGGTTGGGTGGTCCTCCTTAGCATTTTATAAATTAGGACTACCATTTTTGTTTCTTGGTTATTTTGGAGATCTCCATGTGGGTTGTGGCTTTGTCTGTTGTTGTTCTTTTCTTTCTTTTTGGCTCTATATTAGATCTATCTGCAGGTTGGTTTTGTAGGCTAACTGGGCTAGTTGGCTCTTTTGGCTAGCTGGGTTAGTTGGCTAGGTGGATGTGTTGGCTGTGTTGGATGGTTGGGCTCTTTTAGTTGGGTTTCTGTGCTCCTGGGTTGGTTATCCTCTCTTGGGTGTTGCTACTTTTCCTTTATTTTTGCTTCCCAGTTTGGGTGTTGGTTTCTTTGCTTTGACTTGCTCATCTATTGGCTCTGGTGGTTTATTGGCTATTTTGTTGGTGGAGGATATGAGCTCTTGTGGGTTTTGTCCTATTTTAGGACTTGTTGTTGGGGTTTGGCTACTTGAGGGGTTTTATGGCTCTTCTCCTTGGATGCTTGTCATGTGGCTTAGTGTTTTGAGCTTTATGTTGGCTATTGGTATTGACTACCTTTGGTTTAGTTGGTGCTCCTTGTTTCTTGATATTTTCCTCTTGGTTGGTGATGGTGGATTTGCTTTTTTTTTTTGCTGCCTTGGTGGTGGTTTTGATGGTAATTTCTAGTTGCCCTCTTGGTCTCTCTATGTTTTAGCTTTTCTCTCTCTGGTGTTACTTATCTTCTACTATTTTATTATTTGGGTGGAGGTTTTTCGTTGGATTTGGATTGCTAGTGCTCTAGAGATAGTTGGGGGTTCTTATGGGCCACTAACCATGCTATAACTTCTAGGATGATGGCTTTATGCATTTCGTCTATTGTGGGTTGGCTGCTGGATGGCTACTAGCTGGCTATTTTTCTTTGTTTTTTTTTTGTGCAAGGACTACATAACTATAGATTATTTTGCCTTGGATGGTTGCTTATATCAAGTATGTTGGATATGATGGCCCTGATGTTTTCCCATATCATCTCTCTAGTTGGTAGCATGCATATGATTGTAAGCCTTCTCATGAAGTTTGGATGCTCATATGTATTGTTTCCCCTTGAGATGATCTAAATTAGTCCAACTTTTCTTTCTCGCTCTTTCTAAATTGTTTACTTTATCATTTTCATTGAGCTATGACCATTGCCTTTGTACTATTTTGCAAATTTCTTTTGTAGGTTGGAACTTCTCTGATGGAATGATCTTTACTCAACTCAAGTACTATTGATATGGAGCTTGCTTATCTTGCCTTCTCAATGGGATTATGAGTTGCTATTGACTAGTCCTTTTACTATTTTATTAAGTTTTATTAGTCCTTTTTGTGTATTTTCTCATTTTATTTTATGCTATTCTTTTTCCTCTTTTATTTTTTTCCCGTTGTATTTAGATGGGGGGTTTAGCTTTTAGGTTTCTTGTAGCTCATGGTAGAAATTTGAGCATTACCCTTTTAAGGACATTGTATCCTTTATTTTTATGGTAATAAAATTCTAATTTTCCCTAAACCCTAAGAATGAGCAGAACCTTGATGGAAGGAACATCACTGTCAACCAAGTTCAGTCTAGATCTTGCGGTGGAGGCAAAGGGGGAGGCAGCAATTATTGTAGTGGTGGTGGAGGATCTGGAGGTGCTGGTGGATATGGAGGTGGTGGTCGGAGCATTGGTGGTTATGGAGAAGGGAGGAGCGATGGAGGTTATAGCCAATGTGCTGGCGAAGGGAGAGATCGGGGATACGATGGTGGATCCCTCTACTCGAGAGGTCGGGTGGCTCTGATGGGAACTAGAAAAATTAAAGAATGGTAGATCCGATCTACTGCTTTTGGAACTGTGTCTTTACAATACAAATGATTCTAGTTATCTAGTGTTTTGATTTGCTCTATGTGCTCATTTTCTATGTTATGTTTGTGTCTTAGAAAACTTGGTGTGTACTTGGTTGATGAAATCAAAAGAAGAAATGTTGAATCTAAATTTGTTCCTTGTTAAAAAAAACCAAAAACCCAAAACCCTAAACCTAAACCTAAACCCTAAACCCTAAACCTAAAACTTAAACCAAAAACCCTAAACCCTAAACCCTAAATCCTAAACCCTAAACCCTAAAAAAACCTTAAACCCTAAACCCTAAACCCTAAAAACCCTAAACCCTAAACCCTAAACCCCAAACCTAAATAAAGCCTAAATCAAAGCCTAAACCCCCCAAAAACCTAAACTTAAAGTAACTAAATAAGTTAAAAATAAACCTAAACCTAAAACCTAACAAACCTAAACCTAAAAACCTTAAGAGTGGCGAGAACATGATGGCAAAACATCGCAACCATCGTCTAGATCTGGCAATGGAGGTGAAGGTGGAGGTGGAGTGCTATGGTGGTGGTGGGATCTAAAGGTTGGTGGATATGGAGGTGGTGGTGGAGCAAAGGTGGTTATGGAGGCGGAGGAATGAGGTTATATAGGTGGTGGTGGGAGGAGAGATCGGGATATGATGGTGGATCCACTACTCGAGGCAGTGGTTTTGATGGGAACTAGAGAAACTGAAGAACAACCAATCCGATCTACTTATGAACTATGCCTTTATAGTAGAGACAATTCTAGTTATCTAGGGTTTTTGATTTGCTCTATGCGTGCTCATTTTTTATCTTTGTCATCACTTGTGTCTTAGAAAAGTTGGTGTGTTACTAGGTTGATGAACTCAAAAGAAAAATGTTGAATCTGAATTTGTTCTCTATTAAAAACCAAAACCCTTAACACTAAACTAAACAAAACCCTAAACCTAGAGAGAGGTGGTTTTGATGAGAACTGGAGAGCGACCAATCCGATCTGCTTATGGAACTATGTCTTCTGAGAGAGTTCTAGTTATCTAGGGTTTTTATTTGCTATCGTGCTTTTTTATCTATAACTTGTGTCTTAGAAAACTTGGTGTGTTACTTGGTTGATGAAATCAAAAGAAAAATGTTGAATTTGTTCTCTATTTAAAAAAAACCTAAAACCCTAAACACTAACTAAAACTAGAACCCTAAACAAAACCTAAACCCTACCCCTAAACTAAACCAACCCCTAAACCCTAAATCCTAAACTAAACCACAACCCTTAACCCTAAACTAAACCTAAACAATCCTAACCCTAACCTACCCCTAACCTCTAAACCCTAACAAAACACTAAACTCTAAGCTCTAAACACTACCACTCTAAAGCATAAAGCTGGACCCCTGGGCTAAACCCTGACACCTTAAATCTGAAACCCTGACCCTATGCTAAACCCTAAACCCTAAACCTAAACCCAAGCCTGAGCCCTAACCCTAAAATTAACCAATCCACTGACCTACCCTGACTAAACATGGGAAACTCCTGGGCCCTAAATCACTACCTACTGGGCCCCAGACCCTAAGCCCTAAGTAAAGTGACTAAATGCGTTTAAAAAAGGCTAAACCCTAAACCTGGCCTAAAACCTGGGCCTAACTGGGCCTTTAATCCCACCCTGAGCCACAGGCCCCAAACCTATGACCCTACCTACCCAAACCCTGGCAAGCCTAGGCTAAACCTAAACAAAATAAACTAAATAAACTTAAATATAGATAAATAAACCTAAAATAAAATAAAAATAATACCCTAAACCTAAACTTAAACCTAAACCTAAAGAAATAAAACTAAAATAAAAAACTAAAACTAAAATAAATAAAATAAAACCTAAATAAAATAAAATAAAAATAAAATAAAATAAACTTAAAATAAAATAAAATAAAAAAACTAAATAAAACTAAACCTAAAATAAAAAATAAACATAAAAATAAAATAAAAAAATAAAACCTAAACTAAATAAAATAAAAAAAACTAAACCTAAAATAAAAATAAAATAAATAAACCTAAACTAAAATAACTAAATTAAAATAAATAAAACCTAAACTAAACCTAAAATAACCTAAAATAATAAAATAAACTAAAAATAAATAAAACATAAAATGAAAAATAAAACCTAAAATAACTTAAAATAAAACCTAAAACCTAAACCTAAAAATAAAAAATAAAACCTAAACTAAACTAAAAAGAAAAAATCAAACCTAAACCTATAAAGAAAATAAAATAAAATCAACTAAAAATAAATTTAAACCTAAACCTAAACATAAAACATAAACTAAAATAAAAAACATACTAAAATAAATAAACTTAAACTAAATAAACTAAATAAAAAATAAAAATAAAAAAAATAAAAATAGAAATAGAAATAAAAAAAAAAATAAAAGAAATAAAATTAAATAACTAAATACCTAAATAAAAATTCTTTAATTAACAAAAACCCAAACTCTAAACTCTCAACCCTAAACCAAACCCTAAACCCTAAACCTGCAACCCTAAAACCTAAACCTAAACCATAAACCCTAAACCCTACCTAAACCCCAAACCCTAAACCTAAACCCAAACCTCCAAACCCTAAACCTAAACCACCTAAACCCTAACCCAAACCTAAACCCCAAACCAAACCTAAATTAACTAAATAAATTAAAAAATAAACCTAAACCCAAAACCTAACTTAAACTAAACCCAAAGAAACCTAAGAATGAGCGTTGAGAAAGAACATCACCTTCAACTTGCTCAATCTAGGCTGTGAGGAGAGGAGGGCTTATCGTAGGGGTGGTGGGGACTGGAGGTGATCGACATGGAGGTGGTGGTGGAGCGTGGTGGTTATGGAGGTGTGAGGAGAGCGGAGGTTACAGTCATGGTAGTGGCGGAGGGAGAGAACAGGATATGATGGTGGATCCCCTACTCGAGAGGCTGGGGTGGTTCTGATGGGAACTAGAGAAACTGAAGAACGATCGATCCGATCTGCTACTTATGAAACTATGTCTTTACAACAAAGGCGGTTCTAGTTATCTAAGGTTTTTGATTTGCTCTATACATGCTCACTTTTTATCTATGTCATCACTTGTGTCTTAGAAAACTTTGTGTGTTACTTGGTTGATGAAATTGAAAGAAGAAATGTTGAATCTTAATTTGTTCTATGTTAAAAAAAACCTAAACCCTAAACTAAAACTTGAACCATAAACCTAAATATAAACATAAATCATAAATCTTAAAACCCTAAACCAAAACACTAAATGCCTAAAATAAACCTAAATAAATATAAATAAAATAAAATAAAATAAAAAAACCTAAAACCTAAACAAAAAAAAAAACAAAATAAAATAAAATAATTAAAATAAAATAAATAAAAAAATAAAATAAACTAAAAAATAAAAACTAAATAAAATAAATACTAAATAAAAATAAAAAATAAAATAATAAAAATAAAATAAAATAAAAAAACTAAATAAAAAACATAAAATAAAACTAAAAAATAAAACCTAAAAATAAATAAAATAAAACAAACTAAATTAAAAAAAAAATGTAAACCTAAATATATAAAATAAAATAAACCTAAACCTAAACTAAAATAAAAAATAAAATAAACTAAACCTAAACTAAAACTAAATAAAATAAAATAAACTAAAATAAACCTAAACTAATTAAAAAAAAAAACCTAAAACAACCTAAAATAAAATACATAAACCTAAACCAAAAAATAAAATAAACCTTAACCTAAAAAATAAAATAAAAGAAAACTAAAAAATAAACATAAACCTAAAACCTAAAATAAACTAAAATAAATAAACTAAATATATAAACCTAAAATAAATAAACTAAAATAAAAAAATAAACCTAAATAAAATAAAAATAAAAACTAAAATAAATAAAAAATAAATAATGACCTAAACCTCGGTTTGCTTTTTAAAAAACCCTAAATCCTCCCTAAACCTAGGCCTAAATCCTCCACCCTAAACTCTAACCCAAACCCCTAAACCCTTAAACTCTACCACAGGCCCCACCCTAAACCCTAACCACCTAACCTGACCCACTCCTGAGCCACACCTAAACATAAATCCCCACACCACTATCTAAACTAACCTACACCCAGGCCCCAACCTAAACCACTGACCACTTCCTCAATATACCCCAAACCTGAACCTGACCTGGGCCTACCTAAAACTCAAACACTCCTAAACTGCCCTAAAACTCTAAACCACCCAAAACCCTATACCAGACCATACCCTAAATTATAAAAACCTAAACCTAAACTAAAATAAACCTAAAAATAAAATAAATAAAAAAACTAAATAAATAAAATAAAATAAAATAAATAATATAAATTAAAAAATAAAATAAAATAAATATATAATAAAACTAAATAAAATAACATAAAAAAATAAAATAAAATAAATGTAAAATAAAATAAAATAAACTAAAATAAAATAAAACTTAAAAATAAAACTAAAATAAAAAAATAAACCTAAACCCTAAACTAAAGAAAACCTAAACCTATAATAAATAAAATAAACTAAATAAACCTAAACCTAAACTAAAATAAACTAAACTAAAATAAATAAAACTGAACCTAAAAAAACTAAACTAAACCTAAACTAAACTAAAACAAAATAAAATAAACTAAAAATAAACCTAATAAACTAAAAAAAAAACCTAAATAAACCTAAATAAACCTAAAACATAAAACAAAAAAAAAATAAAAATAAAACTTAAACCTAAACCTAAAAATAAAATTGAATCTAAACCTAAAAATAAAATAAAATAAAATTCAATGAAATAAACCTAAACCTAAAATAAATTAAAATAAAAAACCTAAACTAAAATAAAAAACTAAAATAAAACCAAACTAAATAAAAAAACCTAAATAAAAATAAGAAACTAAAATAAATAAAAATAAACTAAATAAACTTAAACCTAATGGGTTTAAATTTTTTTCTTTAAAAAAACCATAATCCCTAAATCTTTGGCCCTAAACCCTAAACCATAAACTAACCCTAAAACCCAACCCTAATAAACCCTAAACCTAACCCCAGCACTAACCCTAAACCCTAATATAATAAACTAATAACCCAAATAAAACATAACTAATTAATATAAAATTAAACTAATAACTAAACTAATAACTAACTAACTAAACTATAACTAATAACTAATAACTAAAACTAAACTAACTAAATTAATAAATAACTAATAATAACTAATAACAAACTAACTAACTAACTAATAAACTAACTATACTAAATAAACTAACTAAATAATAATCTAAAACTAATGTAACTAAAAAAACTAAATAAACTAAACTTAATAACTAATAACAAATAACACTAAACTAATAAACTAAAATAAAACTAATAAAAATAATAACTAAAAATAATAATAAAACTAAAAAAAACTAAATAATAAATAAAACAAATAAATAAACTAATCTATTAATAATAAAATAATAAACTAACTAATAACCTAATAATAATAATAAAATAAACTAAACTAAAAACCAATAATAAAAAAAACACTATATAATAATAAAACATAACTAAAACTAACTAAACAAAACTAAAAATTAATAATAAACTAAATAATAAATAAATAAAACTAAACTAAACTAAACACTAAACTAACTAAACTAATAAATAATAATAAACTAAATAAAAAACTAACCAATAATAATAATAATAACTAATAATAACTAAACTAATAAATAATAATAATAAAACTAACTAAAATAAACTAATAATAATATAATAATAATAATAACTAAAACAAAAAATAATAATAAAAAACTAAATATAAACTAAAAACTAACTAAAAAAATAATAACTAAAACTAAACTAAATAAACTAAAATAATAATAAATAAATAAAAACTAAAACTAATAACTACTAAAAACTAATAAACTAATAACTAAAAACTAAAACCTAATAATAAAATAAAAAATTAAAACTAATAAAACTCAATAAAACTAATAAACTAAAAATAATAAATAAATAATAAATGAATAACTAATAACTAATAAACTAACTAAATAATAAACTAAACTAATTAATAAATTAACCAAACCTAATAAATAATAAAACTAAACTAATAAACTAATTATAATAACTAATAATAAATAACTAAATAACTAACTAAAACTAAACCCTAAACTATAATAAACCATAAAAACTAGTAATAAAACATAATAATAACTAAACCATAAATAACTAACTAATAAAATAATAAACACACTAAAAATTAATAATAAACCACTAATTATAAACTAATAATCTAATAAATAAATAAAATAAAACTATCTAAATAACTAATAAACTAATAAAATAAACTAATAATAATAATAAAACTAACTAATAAACTAATAACAAATAATAATAACTAATAATAATAACTAATAATTAATAAATCTAACTAATTAATAAATAACTAAAATAAACTAAATAAAATACTAATAATAAAATAAAACTAAATAATAATAATAAAAATAATAATAATAAAATAATAATAATAATAATAAACTAAGAAAAAACTAATCTAAAATAAAACTAATAATAAACCAACTAACTAAACTAATAATAATAATAAACAATAAAATAATAATAATAAAATAAAAAACTAAATAAAAAATAAACTAAAATAATAATAAACTAATAAACCCTAACTAAACTAGTAAACTAATAAATAAACTAAAAAAACTAAAATATAAAAAACTAAACCACTAACTAAAACTAACTAAAACAAATAATAATAAAAATAAATAATATAATAACTACACTAAATAAATAACTAACTAATAAAGTAATAAATAAACAACTAACTAACAAACTAAACTAATTAATAAATAAACCTAAACTCTAATAAATAATAAACACTAAAATAAAAATAATAATAATATAATAATAATATAAAACAACTAAAAAATAACTAAAACCCAAAAATAAACCCTAAAAACTAATAATTAATAAACTAACTAATAAATAAACATAAAAATAACTAAACCTAATAAACTAACTAATAGCTAATTATAAACTAATAATAAAACACCTAACTAAAAAAATTAATAATAACTAACTAATAATAAACTAATAAACTAATAACTAAGTAAAACAAAGCTAAATAAATAAATAAGCTAAATAACTAAACTAATAAACTAATAATAAATAAATAATAAAAATAATAAACTAACTAATAATAACTAAACTAATATCTAATAATAAATAATAATAAAACTAATAACTAAAACTAAACAATAATAATAAACTAATAATAAACTATAATAAGTTAAATAATAACCCAAACCCTAACTAAAATAAATAAACTAAATAATAAAAAAAACTTATAATAATAAACATATAATAATAATAAAAAATAATCTAAAAACAAAACTAAATAATGAATAACTAAACATAATAATAAATATAACTAATATACTAATAAAAACTAAATAAACAAATCTATAAAACTAATAATAAATAAACCTAAACCCATAACTAAAACTAATAAAACTAATAAACTAACTAATAAAATAAATAACAAAACTAAACTAATAAACTAAACCATTAACTAAAACTAAATAATAATAAAACCATATAATAATAATAACTAACTAAACTAAATAAATAACTAATTAACTAATAACTAAACTAACTAATAATAATTAATAAATAAACTAAAATAAACTAAACCCAATAAAAACAAAACTAAAATAAATAAAAACTAAATAAACCTAAAATCCCCCCAAACTAACTAAAATAATAATAAACTAAAACTAATAAAACTAAAACCTAACTAAAACTAAACTAACTAAACTAAACATAATACTAATAATAAACTAATAATAAAACTAATAAAATTTAATAATAACTAATAAAAATAAACCTAAACCCTAAAAACTAAACTAAACCCTCTTATGTGATTTTGATCCCTATTCTTGTGAGTTTTAGTGCTTTCTCTCTTGGTTTCCCTATAAATTATCGGCTTTCAGCTGATCTCGACATGTACTTATCATGATGATGTGACTCATGGCATCGACTTCTTCAAATCCATGGGGTAAATCCCATGTGCCAATGGATCCCACTAAGGCTAATCCTTCCTCTAAATTACCCGCTGTTATTAAATCTTTCAAAAAGGCTTTAACCTGTAAGAATTCCTCCACTGAGCCTCCTTTGAATTTGCTTCATATGACTTTTAAAGGTACTCCAGAAATTATGATTTTAGATGAGGATATTGAAAGATTACCTCAGCCTTTTGGCCAAAGATGGAAGATATTTGTTCTTTTTTTAATAGCTTAAATTTATTAGGTTCATTTTCTATTGGGCTGACTGATCTAAGGCAGGTTTTGATTAAACTTTCTAATGACCTTGATTATAGAATAATTTTTTCTAGGAGTTTTACTATGATTTTAATTGTATATTCTGTGGATGTTTGATGTTAATGAAGAGTCTCTATTATTCCCATTTGGATTTCTTTACCTAACTTGCATATTCATCTATTTAATCATCAAATTCTTTATGCTATTGGGTTGATTTTTAGTTAGATCAAACAGCGCTTCTTCTAGACCGTCTTTGCTAGAATTCTTGTAGATTGAAATTACTAAAAAAATATCCAAAATTTTGGGTTGAGAAATGCAATTATTTTAGAAAGTTGTTTTGGGAAGTTTCCATTTTTTGTAATCATTATAAGATTCATGGGCATGAAATTTTTTGCTTTATTGCTCATCCCTCTCTTAGGAAGAAAATCACCTAATAATTCAATTGTTGAAAAATGATGATTCTCTCAAGTTGGATAAAAAAATGCTTTTCAAAATTCTAATGGTTTTGCAAAACCAGATTTGAATCTTCTAAAAAGTTTTACCTATTAATGATTTGTCTGGAAGGTAATTTTGGTGTTTTGAAAAGTTTTAACTAATAATCATGCTCTAAGTGTTTCTTTCAAAGATTATTAAAGGGAAGACTTTAGAGGTCATGGTTAATGATTCTAATGGTTTGGATGTTGTGCATAAGTCCTTTCATGATGATGGATCGAATATTGTTGATGCTAACACCATTTCTTCCAATCAATTGGATATTGTTTCTCTTTCTCTTATGTATACTTTAGATCATGGGAAAGAGACAATTTCTTTACCTTCTTTGATTGAGAATGGTGGTGAAAAAGAATCTTCTTATTTCGATATTTTAAACGGTCCTAACAATCTTGTTAATATTGGCGATCCTTCTTTTAAAAAATAAGATTTAGATACCTGTGACAATTCTCTCATTATGAATAGTTCTATTTTAGTTCAAAATGTTGGTTTTCTATGGTGGTAATTCTATTAGAATTTTGGTAATATCTTATATGTTTCTAAGGGATTTGAATCTTATTTTAATCCTTACATGAAGATTATCGAAAATCTAGATTGCTTCTCTTGCTTCTTTGTGAATGAAGATGGAGGACACTCATCAGATTTTGTTGGAAGGTGAAAATATAGATAATTGTCTTCTTAATAAAGCTATTTTTGCTTCTTCTTTCACTTCTGATTCTAAAATGCATACTATTTCTGATTTTCCTTTGTCTAATGTTGTGGATGATTTTGAATGCTCTTCTTTGAAATTGATAGCTTCTGTTGATCCCCATGCCTTTTATAACAATACTAATTCATTTTTGGATGGAGATTTTTTAGAGAAAGGGCATGGTTATAAAACTTACAAGAAGAAAAAAAGTGTTCACATTTATGCCCCTCCTCACTTGCTGAGGGTTACTCATTCCAAAGCTTCTTGGAAATAATCTCTCCTATCCTTGGGAGGTTTTTTCTTTTGGCTGGTTTTTTCTCTGTTGGTTGAGCTTTTGCTGTGTGTTTTCTTGCTCACTGTAGTATTGGCTTCTTGGTCAATTTTCCTCCTTCTAGCTTGGTGTTTCTAGCTTCCTGTTTGTTGGGTTTTTTTTGGTGCCCCCTAAACTAAACTAAATAAAACCTAAAATAAATAAAATAATACCTAAACCTAAATAAAATAAAATAAAACCTAAACTAAAACCTAAACCTAAACCTAAACTAAAAAAAATAAAATAAAATAAAATAAAAACTAAACTAAAATAAAATAAATAAAACCTAAACTAAAAATAAAAAAATTAAAAAAACCTAAATAAAATAAAACTAAATGTAAGATAAAATAAAATAAACCTAAGATAAAATAAAATAAAAACTAAATAAAACTTAAACCTAAAATAAAACCTAAAAAAATAAACCTAAACCTAAAATAAACAAAATAAAATAAATCTAAACCTAAACTAAAATAAATAAAACCTAAATCAAAGCTAAAATATAAACCTAAACCCTAAACTAAATAAAATAAAATAAAATAAAATAAACCAAACCTAAACTAAATAAAACCAAAATAAACTAAAAAATAAAACCTAAAACCTAAACTAAAAAAAAAAACCTAAACCTAAACCTAAAAAATAAAAATAAAACCTAAACCTAAAAAAAAAAAAACTAAACTAAAAAAATAACATAAACTTAAAATAAAACCTAAAATAAAAAATAAAACTAAAATAAATACCTAAATAAATATTCTAAACTAAAAATATAAAAATAAAATAAATAAAAGAAAAAATAATTAATAAAATAAACTAAATAACACTGGGTTTGCTTAATTTTTTAAAACCTAAAAAAAACTACCCTAAATAAATAAATAAAATAAACCCTATACCTAACCTACCCTACTCCAAACCCTACCACCTAGAAACCACTACCACTGACCCTCTCCTAAACCATCCTACCACACTACCTCCCTACCCTACCCCACCTAATACTAAACCTAACTACCCTGACCCTACCTCTCCTCCTCCCTAAACCTAAACCCTAAAAACTAAACTCTAAACTAAATAAACTGATAAATAATAAATAAATAAACCTAATAAAAAATAAAATAAAATCAATAAATAACTAAACCTACATAAAATAAAACCTAAAATAAATAATAAATAAAATAAAATATAATAAATAATACTAAACCTAAAATAAAACCTAAAATAAATAAAATAAACCTAAATAAATAAAAAAAAACTAAACCTAAAATAAATAAATAGATAAACCTAAATAAACTAAAATAAATAAACCTAAACCTAACTAAAATAAACTAAACCTAAAAATAAAATAAATAAAAATAAAAATACTAAACCAAACTAAAAAATAAACCTAAAATAAACCTAACTAAAACACTAAAAAAATTAAAATAAAACCAAAACTAAACCTAAAATAAAAAAAAAAATAACCTAAACCTAAATAAATACCAACCTAAACCTAAAAAAAATAAAGCAAACTAAAATAAATAAAAATAAATAAACAAACTAATAAAATAAACCTAAATAAAAATAAAAATAAAATAAACTAAAATAAATAAATAAACTAAATAAATAAACCTACGGGTTTGCTGGTTTAAAACTAAACCTACCTAAAACCACTACCCTGACCTCTACCCACCCTAAATCCTAACCCCAGGCCACTGACCTAACACCCTAAACCTACCCTGCCCTAAACTCCTAAACCCTACACTAAACCCACTCCACTAGGCCCTAGGCTAACCTAACTGACCCACAAAGCTGACCAGGCTACCACTACCATGAGCCTAGATCCACCTCACCCTGGGCCACTAAACAAACTACCCTCACTAAACCCTAACCTGAGCCCTAAAACTAAAAAAAACTCTAAAACTGATAAAATAAATGATAAAATAATAATAATAAATAAATAAAAATAAACCTAAACTAAACCTAAACCTAAAAAATAAATAAAATAAAATAAATATAAATAAACCTAAACTAATAAAAAAAATATATAATAAAAAGTGGATGTAAAATAAGAATAAAAAACTTAAATAAAATAAAATAAAACTAAATAAAACCTAAATTTAAAAAAATAAAATAAAATAAAACCTAAAATAAAAAAAATAAAACCAAGTAAAACTAAAAAAACCTAAACCTAAAATAAAAAATAAAATAAATAAACCTAAACTAAAATAAACTAAACTAAAATAAATGAAACCTAAACCAAAACCTAAAATAAACTAAACCTAACTAAACCTAAATTAAATAAATAATATAAACTAAAATAAAATAAACCTAAACTAAAAAAAATAAAACCTAAAAATAAACCTAAAATAAAACCTAAAACCAAAATAAAATAAAATAAAACATGAATAAACCTAGAAAAATAAACCTAAACCTAAAAGTAAAATAAAATTAAAACTCAACTAAAAAAAAACTTAAAATAAACTAAAATAAAATCCTAAACTAAAATAAATAAACCTAAAATAAAATAAAATAAACTAAAATAAAAATAAAATAATAAATAAAATAAAATAAATAAACTAAAATAAAATATAAACTAAACTAAACCTACTTGGTTTACTTAATTTTTTAAAAAAAATTCTAAACCCTAAACCCTAAACAAATTATAAACCCTAAACTAACCCACTAAAACCTCTTAAATACAAAACCCAAAACCTAAACCCCATTAACCTAAACCCTAAACCCTAAACCTAAACCACTCCTAAACCCTAAACCTAAAACCCTAACCATAAACCACCTAAACCCTAAACCTAAAACTATAACCTAAATGATAAAAACCCTAAACCCTAAACCTAAACCCTAAACCCTTTAAAACCAAACCCTAAACTACTAAACCTAAAACTAAAACCTAAACCCTAAAACCCTAAACCCTAAAATAAATAATGATAAACCCTAAAACTAAATAAAACTTAAAACCCTAAATAATCCTTAAACCCAGAATGGGTAGAACCTTGATGGTAGAACATCACCATCAACTAGGTTCAATCTAGATTTGGAGGTGGAGGCAGGTGGAGTTGGTTATTGGTGGTGGGGGGATGGTATGGTGGATATGGAGGTGGTGGTCCAGAGCGTGGTGGTTATGGAGGAGTGATAGAGGTTACATGGTGGTGGCGGAGGAGATCGGATATGATGGAGGATCCACTACTCGAGGCGGGGTGGTTGATGAATTGGAGAAACTAAGAACCGATCCGATATGTTGCTTATGGAATTGTGTTTTATAGAGATAATTCTACTTATTTTTTTAATTTCTATGGGTGCTCATTTTGATCTATGTCATGCTTGGTCTTGAAAACTTGGGTTCTACTTGGTTCATGAAAAAAAGAAATGTTGTTGTTGTTTACACTTAAACCCTTAACCCCCCTTCCACCTAAAAACCTAAACCCAACTAAAACCCCCCACCCAACAAAACTAAACCCTAAACCTAAACCCTAAAAAAATAAACTAAACCTAAAATAAAATAAATAAATAAAACTAAACCTAAATAAATAAATAATAAAATAAATAAAAAACTAAACTAAATAAAAATAAACCTAAATAAAATAAAAAAAAAAAAAATAAATAAAAAATAAATAAAATAAATAAAAATAAAAATAAACCTAAAACCTAAAAATAAATAAAAAATAAAACTACTAAATAAACCTAAAACTAAAATAAAAATAAAATAAAACTAAACTAAATAAATAAACCTAAAAAATAAACTAAATAAAAAAATAAACCTAATAAAAATAAAAAAATAAAATAAAACCTAAAATTAAAATAAACTAAACCTAAACTGGTAAAATTCTAAAATAAAAAAAACCTAAACTAAAATAAATAAACTAAGCCACTAAATATAAAATAAATAAACTAAATAAATAAACCCTTAAACCTGCTTATCCTACCCCAAAATCCCCCTAAACCATAAACCCTAAACCTAAACCTAAACCTAAACCCTAAACCCAACCTAAACTCCCAAGTTAAAAACCACCTTAAACCTAAGAGTGGGTAGAACCTTGACAACAAGAACATCACCATCAACTAGGCTTATTCTACATCTAGCGGAGGAGGCGAAGGTGGATGTGGTGGTTATTGTAGTGGTGGTTATGGAGGCGGAGGAGCGAGGTTCTCCTGGTGGTGGTGGTGGAGGGAGAGATCAGGATATGATGGTAGATCTCTACTCAAAGCGGGGTGTTCTTGGGAATGGAGAAATTGAAGAATCGATCGACCACTTCTTGTGGAATTGTCTCTTTATAATGAGAGATCTACTTATCTAGGGTTTTAATTTGCTCTATGGGTGCTCATTTTTTATCTATGTCATCACTTGTGTCTTAGAAAAGTTGGGGCTACTTGGTTGATGAAATCAAAAGCATAAATGTTTAATCTGAATTTGTCCTCTATTAAAAATAAAACTTTAAACCAAACCTAAACCTAAAACCAGAATGGGAAGAACCATAAATAAACATCTAAAATCTAGATTTGGCGGTGGAGGTGAAGGTGGAGGCGACTGTTATCGTAGTGGTGGTGGGGGATCTGGAGGTGCTAGTGGATATGGAGGTGGTGATTGGAGCAATGGTGGTTATAGACACGGGAGGAGCGAGGTTACTGGTGTGGCAGAGGGAGATTGGGGATATGATGGCAAATCCTTCTCGAGAGGGGTGTTCTGATGGAAACTAGAAATTGAAGAATGATGATCTCGATCACTTCTTATTAAACTATGTCTTTACAGAGATGGTTCTACTTATCTAGGGTTTTATGGGTGCTCATTTTTATGTATGTCATCTTATGTCTTAGAAAACTTGGGGATACTTAGTTCATGAAAAAAGAAGAAATGTTGAATCAATTTATTCTCTATTAAAAAACCTTAAACCCTAAACCTAAACCCTAAACTAAAACTTAAACCTAAACCAAACTAAACCTAAACCTAAACCCAAACCTAAACCCCAAACCTAAACCTAAACCCTAAACCCTAAAGATAAAACTTAAACTAAACTAAATAAACTTAAAAAATAAAAAAAATAATAAAAAACCTAAACTAACATAAATAAAAAATAAAATAAAATAAAACATAAACTAAATAAAACCTAAAAAAAATAAAATAAAAATAAAACTCAACTAATATAAATAAAACCTAAACTAAACTAAAAATAAAACTTAAATAAAATAAAACTAAAAAAATAAAAATAAAATAAACTAAAATAAAATAATAAACTAAATAAAATAAACCTAAAAACTAAAAAAATAAATAAAATAAATAAACTAAAATAAACCTAAACAAACTAAATAAACTAAAAATATATAAACCTAAACCTAAATAATAAAATTAAACCTAAACCTAAATAAAATAAAAATAAAACTAAACCTAAAAAAAATAAATAAAATAAAACTCCTAAAAATAAACCTAAACCTAAAAATAAAATAAAATAAAAAAACAAAAATAAAATAAATAAATAAACTAAAATAAAATAAACTAAAATAAAAAAAATAAAATAAATAAAATAAACTAAATAAACCAAAACCTGGTTTACTTAATTTAAGAAAAACTAAACCCTAAATACCTAAACCCTAAACCCAAAAACCCTACAAACCTAAACCTAAACCCTAAAAATCCTACAAACCCTAAACCCTAAACCCTAAACCTACACTAAACCTAAAACCTAAAATCCTAAACCTAAACCAAAACCCAACCTAAAACTAAACTAAACCTAAACCAAACCCTAAACCCAAACCAAACCTAAACCTAAACCAAACCCTAAGAATTAGCGGAACCTTGAGGAACATCACCTTCAAATCAGTCAATATGGTGGTGGAGGCAAGGTGGAGGTGATTATCGTGGTGGTGGGGTATCTTGAGTGCTTGGATATGGAGGTGGTGGTTGGGCGTGGTTATGGAGGCGGAGGAGCAATAAGATTATAATGGTGGTGGTAGAGATCGGGATATGATGGTGGATCGCTACTCGAGGCGGGGGTGGTTGATGGGAGTTGGAGGAAGAATGACCAATCAATCTACTTCTTATGGAACTATGTCTATACAAATAAATGGTTCTACTTATCTATTTTTGATTTGCTCTATGGGTGCTCATTTTTTTCTATGTAAACATGTCTAGAAAAGTTACTTGGTTGATAAAATCAAAAGAAAAAATGTTGAATCAATTTGTTCTCTATTAAAAATATTAAACCCTAAACCTTAAACTAAAACTTAAACCTAAACCTAAAATCTAAACCCTAAACCTAAACCCTAAAACAACCTAAACTAAAACCTAAACTAACTAAATCTAAACCCCTAAACCTAAACAAACAAACACACCCTAATAAAACCTAAAACCATAAAAATCAAAAACCTACAACCCTACCTAAACCACTAAATCCCTAAACTACCTAACCCTAAACCTAAAACCCAAAAAACTCTAAACTAAAGCAAACCTAACTAAACCCTAAATAAACCTTAAATAAAGATGTTCTTAGGGTTGATCTAAAGAATGACCTAATCTAACATGGTTATGGTAGCTAAGAAATGTCTTCAAGAGACTTTCCCTTGACTATTAGAGATTTGAATACCTAAACCCTAACCTAAATCATATTATAATACCATATATTATATAATGTAGCATCATATATTTGAGCATGTAGTGATGTGTTGTTGGATGTTATAAGATGTTTTGAAATGTTTTATATTATGGTATTTCATAGTCTATATTAATATAAATCATAAAAATATTGATTTAATAAATTAGATGAAGAAATTTGTTAAATTTGAAGTGGGAATTAGGTTGTAGTACCAAAGTTGTGCTATGCCACTTGTAGTCTAAAAGTAAGTATATGTTCAAAATAAATATTATATGTTGTAGCATAGTATAATCATATATCATAATATATTATTCTATGCATTTTAAATTCTTTTAGTATTTTACAATCATGCGTCAAGCCTACACTAGCATTATTTATAAAGTGTTGATTTAGACTTTAAAATGGTAGAATTTGGCCAAATTCATAATAGGTTGAGCATGGCATCATAATATATATTGTTCCAATTTAAAATATGTAAGTGATATGACTAAAATATATAGTTTTTTATTGTTTAGTCTAATTTTATGATTTTTTATCTTAAGCAATCCCTTGTGATGTGATATGCAATATAATATAATATAATATGTTATAGTGTATTATAATATAGGATGCCATAACATAGTGTAGCTTCATGCATTATAGCATATGATTGTGTATTACTATTTGTTGTTTAGCATATTTTAGTTTGTTATAGTATGATGTAGTAGAGTTTATACTAGTATAATTCATAAAATATTGATTTATAGGTTGAGATGATGGGATTTGGCCAAATTTAAGGTAAGCTTTAGGGAACATCATTGGGGTGTGCTATGGTGTGTCTTTTAATCAAAAGATTGGAATTTTGCATCCAAAATAAATGTTCATTTTCAACCAAATATTATAAATTTTTTGCTCAAAGTGATTCATTTTAAGGTGTAATGTAAGATAATATATTATATGAAAGCATATTAAAATATAATGTACATAAATATATTCACATTTATATGAATGTGGTGGTGTGTTACTAAATGTTATTGTACATTTTAGTATGTTTTACTTTGTTATAATACATTGGGTCAAAACTCACAAAAAATGTTAATTTGAAGGTTGACATGGAAGAAGCCAAATTCACGGCACACAAAAAAGAACACCAAAATTCTATTTTTACCATTTCTAATAGAAAATAACCATTTTACATCAAAATGAACATTATTCATATTTTGAGAAAATTTTTGTTATTTGTTCCTTTTAAGTGATTCTAATGAGGTGTAATGTTAGACAATATATTATATTATAGCAAATTATATTATAACATCATATATTATAATATAATATAGTGTGTTAATTCAATAATATGTTTAGCATGATATTGTATAGTTAGTTTGAGCTTGCACCATCATAAATCATAAAATGTTGATTACAATGTTAAGATGATGTAATTTGAATGAATACATTGTTAGGCTTTTAGTTGAAGTATTAAAGGTGTGCATAAGAGAAAATAAGATTTGATGAGAATTCCATGTCAAGGACATGGAGGAGATCCACTAGGGATCACACATGCATTGGACGACATGTGAGGGTCTATGTCGAGGGCATAAAAAAAAATCTATTGGGGATAAGGTTTGAATTTGATTTGATTATATGATTTGTGGAAGATCCACAGGGGATAAGAATCTATAATCCACGGATTAAGATCTAATCGACTTTAATTTATTTTGTTTTAATTGATGGGAGGCATATCTACTAGATATGGGCTCAGTCTCGAGGGGGTATATGAACCTTCCATTAGGGAAGCAAGTTGCTATCACAGGAATTGGGATTTGAGTTTGATTTTAGATTTGTTTGGGGATGTATCTCGGAATAAGAGTTTGGTTGGATTTCTTTGATTTAGACTCTCGGGAGTTTATTTTGGCTCCACTAGGGAGGTTGGTTTTGAATTTGATTTGTTTGCTTGACTTGTTTATATATGATTTTAGGCTCCACTAAGGAGAAGGGTGTGATTTAACTCCATTGGGGAAAATTAGATTAGGTTTAATTTAATCTAAGTTAGTGTATGGACCTTGTTGGTGTACGATGGACCCACTGAGAATGTATTATCTCAGCCTTGACCTACCTCAGGTTTACAAATACAAATGGATAGTCTATCGGTTGTGGGGTAGAGCTAGCCAACCTAAGGGGTTGCCTTTCAATGTGCAATGAATGTGCTAGGAAGAAGGCGTAGCAGACATACATCTTTTGAAGGGAGGAACAACCATAGGGGTGTCCTATTACATTTACATCAAATTGAAGACTAGGAGCCTCGTGAACTTGGGGACTTATATCAACTCAAAAGTAGGGATTAATTTTATCTTAATTTCATGTGATTTGATATGGTTTATTTGGTTTTGGTTTGATTTTGAATTGAGGCATATCCACTAGGGATGTGAGCTCGATCAAATTTGATAGATTTAATTTATGGACCATGTTGGTGTGCGATGGACCCGAGAAGGGGCTATATTGGACTTGTCCTATCTCATTTACAAATCCAAATGGAAAGTCTATTGGCCATGGGGTAGAGCTAGCCAACCTAAGGGTTTCCTTTTGGTGTGCAATGATACTAGGAAAGGCATAGAGACTTACATCTTCTAAAGCGGTGAACAACCACTAGGGTGACATTGGCACCAAATCAACTTAGGGTGACTATTGAGTGAATCTTTAGGGACTTATATTAACTCAAGAGTAGTCAGGCGATTCTTATAGAGAGTTTTGCTGACACTGTCTTCAAGATAGGATGCTTGCTTGGGAAAAGGTACCACTAGGGATGTCCCCCTAATCCACAAGTGAATATATATTTTGTTTATATGTTTGTTGGACCTGTTAGTGTGAGGGACCACACTAAGAAGTGTGCCTTGACATATCTCAATTTGGACCAAGAGAGAATATGCACATCCAGGATGGATTCTCTAACCATAGGTGGTACTAGGAAAGGAAGCACCAATCGATAGTAACCGGGTAGTGTCTAAATGGGGTCACAAAATGCATGATCCAAATATAGTGTCCTTAGGGGAGGTTCTACTAGGGTCTTTATCTTGAGCCCTAGAAAAAAAAGCCTATAGGTGTATGGTGGCCAACTCAAGGAGAAAGTGTAGCAGACTTACATCTTCCATGAGTGGTGTATCTTAAGGTGTGAGACCCAACCAACCTAAGGTGTATCTATCAGCATAGTGAGAACTAACCAACCTAAGTTTCTCGTTGGTAATCAATGATAAATATGGTAAGAAATCATGTAGGCTTACAACTTTCCAAGTACGATCATTGAGATAGTCATCATCGCCGACAAATATTATTTGACCTAGAGTGACTACTGCGAGGAGCCCAAGGAAGGACTTGACCTAGACTTGAAAGTCAGAGGGAAGGAGAGCTAGGGTACTTATCCTAAACCTCAAATATACTCACCCGGTCAACAAAGACTAATCCAAGAAGAAAGCATATAGACTCACATCCTCTTAAACAAAGCCAACATGAGGTAGCTTACGGCCATGTAGTAAGGACTACCAAACTAACAAGGTGCTATGGTGTAGTGGCCAAGTAAGGAAGGAAAGCATAGCGGACTTACATCCTTGAAAGTGACACTAGGTAGCATGTCACCAACCTAGAGCTATTGAGTGAGTGTCATTGGGCACGTTATCTCAACTTCGTAGAGACAAAAGATATGTGTTTGTTTTATATGTTTATGTGTAGTTTGTGTTTGTATTATCGATGAAGGATAGGACACCTTCTTACACTACCTTAAACACATCATGGTGAATTCACAAACAAGAATACTTTCAACATGGAAGAATGAATTGAAATGAATTTTCATTGATGATAATTATTTTCTAACATGATTTATAATATTTCCTTAAGTAGAACCCATTGATTGGAAGCATTGGGCGCTCTCTCTTATGATTAATAAGCTGATAAGATCCTCTTTGGTAGGCCTTCTCTATGGCAAAAGGGCCTTCCCAAGTGGGTTCAAACTCCCATCTTACGATGGGCAATAAACCTCCTTAGAAATAAAATAAGCTCTCTACTTGAAAAAGTTCTAGGATGGACCAACTTATTTTGAGCTTGAATCATTTTAACTTTGTATAATGGGTTTTGGCATGCCTGAGAGTCTCTCCTCAAACCTTGAGCTCTTCTATCACAACTTGGCATTACGCTTTGTGTGATCTTGCTACCCATAGCTATCTTAGTGATGGGAGTTGGACTTCTAATGGTAGAAAGCCCACATACTAAGGAGAAAGAGTAGGAGTTGGAGTTCTTGTGGTGCATTAGGCCCAGGCTTCAACTAACTGCTCATGCCACTTTCTCTTATTATTATCGAGTGTCTTCTTCAGTATTTGGATGAGTGTTTTATTGAAGGCTTCTACTAAGCCATTTACCCTCACATAGTTGACGATAGAATATCTCAATCTATCTTGTCTCGGGTAAAGTGTTGATCACTCTTTTGAATGCGGTACCATTATCGATATAATTTATCGAGGCACTCCATACTTGTATGATATAGTTCTAAAAGCTAGAGCACATGCGAGTGTGACCTCTCTTCATCACCTTCACCCATTTGGAAAAGTAGTGGTAGTAAGATGACGATGACCCTTGAAGAAGAGGATCAATCGAACCCATTATGTCAGTACCCTAACATTTGAATGGCCTTGAGGCTAATGTAAGATGTATAATGTTGGGTGGTTGGTCTAGGACCACATTATGTAATTTACATTGGTGGTATCGCCTAGCCATATCTATGCAATCTTTGATTATCGACAACTAGTAGTACCCTAGTCTCTTGATCATGGCTTTCATTTTTGGACTGGATTGATTGGCTCCACGTAATCCTGAGTGTATGTTCCATGATCTTATGGGCTTTGTGTTGGTCTAAACAACATAACGATCTCGAAGACCATTGACACCATCTACAAGAGCATAGGAAAGTGCTCTGCTTCATCGATGGGCTTGGGACTTCTCTTGAGGTAGTTTGCCTTTATTTAGGTAATCCATGAATGGTTTGCCTCCAATCTAACTCCTTGTATTTCTTGGCAATAGCAACCTCCCCTTCAAGAGTACTTTTTAAGAGATCAATATCAATAAGGATAAGACTTATTTATTTTTTGGCTAAAGCATGCTCTATGATGTTCTCTCCTGAGAATCTTATAAATGGTAACCTTTGGATTTGGGCCAACAACTCCATGTACTTGTGGTAGTAATGGAACTTGGGACTTATAAACTTATAGGACCCAGCAATTTGGTTGATAACTAGCTAAGAATCTCCAAAGATGTTGATGTTCTAGATGCTAGTGGTAATTTAACTCCAAACTAGCAATCAAACTCATATTCAGCATTGTTGTTTGAAGATTGGATAGATGATATGAGAATCCATCACATCATGGTCCAGAGTTAAGAGAACTATTCTTACCTCTACCTTTCTTGGAATAGTAGATTATGGTTCTTCTCCTCTTTGAGAAGAAGCCACACCATCAAAGTACATCTCCCAGTGGTGAATGCTAGTATCCCCTAAGTTCATGATTTGTTCATCGAGGAGATCATCACTAAGCAAAGAATCAACAAGAAATGTGTCTGCTAAGAAATCTTCTACCGCTTGTCCTTTTACCTCATTGAGGAGTATGAAGGTAATGTCAAACTGTGAGAGGATCATGGATCATCATGCCAACCATCCACATACCGTTGGCCATGTCATGAGATACTGTAGTGGATTGATCCTAGAGATTAAGTTCTCCTTATGAGGAAGCATGTAGTGCTGTAGCTTTTGGGATACAAAGATTAAAGCTAAAATGCTTCTTAATGGGTAGATAATTAGCCTTGTAGGGATTAGACAACAGATAAGGTAGTAGAGTATGTTTTCCTTCCCTTCATCATTGGCTTGGGCCAACAAAGCACCAAGGGAGTCATCTAACATAGTAGTGTAAAGTAAGAGCAGCTTGCCTAGGATAGGGGCGGCTACAATTGACAACGTCATTAGATAATGCTTGATGTCTTCGAAGGCATGCTCATACTTTTCATCCCACTTGAACTTAACATTTATTTTGAGTCTTTGAGAATGGCTAACATCTTCGACAAGTTGGATATAAAGCATCTTAGATATTCCAACCACCCTTGGAATGATCTTGTTAAACTTTTAGGGGTGGCATTTCTAATATCACCTTGATCTTCTCTAGATCAATTTTGATTCCCTTGTTGACAACAAACCCAAGGAATTTCCAAGCTAGAATGCACACTGGGGTTCATTTTGAGGTTAAATTATCTTAACTATTCAAAAACTACTCTCAAGTCAAAGAGATGGTCTTCCTTTTCTCTACTTTTGATCATGAGATCATCGACATAGCACTCGACTTGATGATGAATGAGTTCATCAAAATTTGAGTCATAGTATGTAGCACCCATTTTAAAGGCGAAAGGCATGACCTTATAGCAATAGAGATCGGGGTTCTAAAGTAATGTTTCTTTCATCTTAGGGCCATCTTTATTTGGTTATATCAGATGAGCCATCCATGAAAGAAGCGCATGAGATGAGGCAATGTTCACCATGAGCTCGGATTGGTAATGAAATTCATCTTTGGACATGCCTTATTTAAATCCCTAAAATTGACTATATGTGAATTTGGTCATTCTTTTCTTAACTAGGATGATCTAACGGTAGTATTTTTCTTCGGATGAAAAGCATCGATCAATTTCTTGACTTCATAAATGACTTGTTATATCTAATCATGTCTAGGAGCTTGCTTGATAGGGTTAGCGTAGGCTCTATTGCTGGTTTATGGAACTTGTCAATCTAGGCATCTCTTCATAACTCCATGCAAGCGGTCCTTAACAAGCTGATGTATGTCGGCATGGATCTTCTTTGTTCTAAGTTGATTTCTTTGAGCTTGTTAATGGTTGACTTGATCTCTTCTTTGAACTCTAGGTGAATCTTTGACTTCAAAATCATCTAAATCTCAAGTTTTATAAGCACAACTCCTCATAAGTTAATGTGATTTGAAAAAAAATCATTACAAATGATTTGATGACTAGCGTTCATCATCATTTGACCCACTATACCAAATCCTAATCTCATCTTGATTGAGAGCTTTTCCATTTGTTCTTCCATATTCTTTTGAAGTAGTTTGTGCTTTGACCAAGTATGTGGGATTAAGCCTTTCTTTGCTAAATTATGAACACAAGGCAAGTACCAATCAAAAGGTAATTCTATTAAATCTTTATATGAATCATCCTCAAGTTCTACATCAACTTCTTGACTTGAGGATGATGCTCTAAAAAACCTCAGTCTTCACACATGGATGACTTAGGGGATTCTTAACTACCAAACCCTCAACTTTTTTAGAGGAATGTGGGGTTAGAGCTAAGGTTCCCAAGATGCCTAATATTTCACATATAGACTTGGATACACTTATGCTTTGCTTTGGAGCCCAATCTTCACTATTTGGCTCAAGTGTCACCTCCAAGAGAATCTACTACTGAGAAGAGCTGGTGTGCTAACCATATCGACTCATCCTATTTGCTAGATTCTAAGTCTATATAAATAGTGCACTCAGTAGGGACATATCTTCTATAGGGTGGCAAATAAAGAGGTTTTCCACCCTAGGGCAGACTCTGAACTAGCCTCATCCTTTGCCTGGTGGAGGTCAAGTCATCTTTCCCATATGTTCGAATGGAGTAACGAACTATGGGTGTAATCTAATGTTAAGCTCCACTTCCTCCTCCAAGTCTATTTCTGCTCCCTTTTATTTTTATTTTCATTTTCTCTTTTCTTTTCTTTTTCTTTTTTCTCTTTATTTTTATCTTTTTTTTTCTTTTTCTTTTATTTTTAAACTTTGGCCAAGTTCATGAGAATAGACTTGTTGATTTTGAGGGAGGTAGTAAAATCATCCTCATATATCGACCTCGTGAACTTGTAAATGGCTTGAGATCTCCTTTGACAAAGATCCCCTCAGAACTTCATACATGTAGAGAGGATGGAACTGTTTTTTTTCATGTATCCATGGTCTCCCAAACAAAGCGTTCAAAGATGCATCCGAGTCTATAATGTGAAACTTGGCTTTGATCTTCCAACCATTTATCTCCAAGGGAAACACTATGGAGCCTAAGGCTTGTTGACTTTTAGAGTGCGGATTCAAACTTCCCATCTTAGACTTAGGAGTTTTCTAGACACTAAAACTTCCCAAGTCATAAGATAGTTCTGACAATTAAGTAAATAGTTAACTTAAGCCTAAAGACTTAGAAGGGTTAACCATAGGATTAGGTTATGCTTTAGGGATTAGGATAATCCACCTACCGCACAACCCAAATCTAATCCATGTTCACCTTCTCAAACCAAACCTCAAGTTCAATTCAAACATCAAATTGAAATCCAAATCAAACTCAAATTCCAAAACCAATTGATTGAAGCCCATGATCAAATCAAACTTGAAACCCTTCCAAGCCATATGACCTATCCCATGGACTTAGCCAAATCTTAATCCAAATCAATCCAAAATCAATTAATTTTCTCATAATCAATTTATATCTTCAATCATCTTCCTAAATATAAATCAAATCTACATTCAAATGATCAAAACTAAATCAAATTAAAAATTACATCAAAACCCTTCCATATGACCTATCCATGGACTTAGCAAAATCTTAATCCAAATTCAAATCAATTGATTTTCTCATAATCAATTATATTTTCAATCTTTCATAAATTTAAATGAAATATACATTTAAATCATCAAAACTAAATCAAAAAATCAAAATCAAGCCACATGACCTGGATTTAACTATTCCATCATTCCAAAACCCAAATTCAATTGATTTTTCATTAATAAATCATACCTTCAATCATATTCACAAATATAAATGAAATCTACAATCATCAAGCCAAACCAAAATCAACCAAGTAAACCCAACTTAACCCTTTTTAAAAATGTTCAAATGAACTAAAACCCATTTGAACCCAAAGCCAATTACAATTGAATATGTATATATATATATATATATATATATATATATATATCCCAAATCCATATATAAGCTCAACTAAATCAAACTCAAAATCAAGCCAACTAAACCAATTGGTCACTTGACCAAAAGCCAATTTGACCTATTTGAGCCAAGTTCTAATCCTACCAAAATTGATTGAACCAAGCCCATCAAAACTCCATCACATGATTGTTGATCACCCTAGGTTGATCAATTATCAAATTGAACCAAGTAAACTTGGTCATATTAACCAAGTCAACCCCTTATATGAACCCAATCTAGCCAAATTGCAACTAAGCCAAATCAAACCAACAATTCATACCAAATCAAAATCAATATTTGAATATGACTTGACCTTCAATTGAGTCAAACATTGGCCCTCTTGACAAGTTGACCAAATTGACTTAAAGGAAATTGGGTCAATCAAAATATAAACCAAATTTATTACAACCAATGGCTCAAGTTCATTCAAATTGATTGTTGAACTTGACCAAAAATGATTTGAAATTGAACCCAATGACTTTTAGCCAAATTGACCTAAAGGTTCAACTAAATCAAAACCAAAGCCTACAATCATCTTCAATTGGTCAACTAAACCCAAACTAACACCCAAGCCAATTTGGCCAAATTGGTCAAATTGGTTTACTTAACCCATTTGACAAATGAATTCAAATGAGCCAAAATCAAATCTTTGTAAACCAAACAAATTGAATCAAAAAATCCCAAATGATCATATGAACTTGACCAACCCTTGGTTTGACCCAATTTGACCAATTGGTCAACTTGAAACCTAACCCAATTTGACCTAAATGAGTCAAATTGAGCCAAACTAACCAAATCAACTCCAATTTACTTGAAATTTGGGCTAACCACTTTTGGCTCATTTCAAATCTTCCAAATCAAATCCAATGCCAATGATCATTTCTACCTTGGGTCAAGGGCATCACATGAGACAAATCACCCATGTAAGTGGTCATTTCATTCTTGGCCACTTGGTACTCCCATTATCCACCCAGGCACTATTGCCAACGACCCAAAGGGTGGTTGGGTTGACCATGACCCATGGGAGGTGAAATCCTCACCCTCCCATTGAGCATTTAAAACCCATAGGACACCCATGATTCCTCTTTGAGCCACCTCCACACCTTCAACCAACTAAGCGAGCCAACTCACCTCTCCTACCACCCCTCACGAGATGGTCACGACTCTAGAAGGAAACCCAATCCCACCCATCATCAAGATGAAAATCTGTTTCCACTCAAACACACAAAATCATTCCATAGAACTACCCAAGAATTATAGAGACATTCCTAAGCTCCCCTCATCATGAGAAAATTTTATTCTTCATTCCCAAATAAAAACTCTCATTTCTGACCTAACTTCCTCATTTTTTCATCAAACTCAAATTAATTTTGCACGCACCTTCCCTAGGCCTCAAAGAGCAAGAATAATTCATCTCCCAAGCTTTAGCATGAAGGTGGGACTTTGATCAAGCTGGAAATCTTAGTTCATGGTTTTGGTGAAATGAGGAATTGATCCATTACTACTCAACAAAGCTTTATCTCCACCCATCAAGCTTCCTTAATAGTCAACCACCTGAGCTCCAAAGGTATGCTTCCAAACTGATCCTTAGGGCAAAAATGGGTTAAAGGTTTTGAAGAAAACTTGCATCATGTGATCTTGACCCTTGGATCCCCTTCAATGATGTTTGAAGGTGTGGGATCCTTTTAGATTTATCTTCAAGTAAGGTCATCAAGTGAGTAATGGCGGATGGACTCCATTCTCCCTCACTCGTGACATTAGATCACGCCTTTCATTTCCATGGTTAGAATGGACTCAGATTAGATCACTAGATTCGATTTAATCCTATTAAGTTGAGGGATTAATCGTAGAGATCACATGGATGAAAGCATGTCACTTCATACTTAGGCTTAGATAAGTTTTAAGTAGCCAATCCTCGATTCCATGTGGAAAGCCATGCATTTACGTCACATGGCCATAGGATTATGCTTTAATTATATTAATCATTTTTAATGGCTAAAACTTCTAAAATCATAAAATAGAGAAATAAAAAAATGCCAATAAATACTCATTTTAAAGGTATTTTAGAAAAAATTAATTAAATGATCTTAACTTGAACACTAATTAAGTTTATAAGGTTTAACTATAAAATTAATTTGCTTAATTACTCTTAATTACTTGAGCAATTAATCAAATTTGTGGGATAATTTAATGGTATGACATCAGCCACCCATGATTTTTTTGGGATTTATTGCTCACTTAATTAAGAAAATTGACTACTTAAATCTTAATTACTCTTTTAAGTTAATTAATGATTAATTAATCCCATGAATAGTAATAAATTGGTTAATTGAGTTTATTAATCATTGTTCAATAGTAAGTGAATTAAGGAATAGGGGGACTTTCTAAGTTCATTTCACCCTTTTTTAAAAAAAATTAAATTAAATCACTTAATCAAATTAATATAATCACATCAACCTTATTTAATTAAATCATGGGGTAGATCTTTAGTGTTTAATAACTTAAAGGAGTTTAATGAAATTATGGTTAGTCCACATGTGTAAAAACCATAAGAGTAATTAATTAAGTCCATAATTAACTATTAATCATGAGCCAATTGAAGGCCCTTTTATTTCCTAGGATCATTGCAAGTTTATTTTCCATGCATATCATGTTTAATTATTTAGTTAATTACTTTAAGGTGACATAGGTAAGGGTAATTAATTCATCTAATTAAGGGTTTAACTTAATTAGCCCATAAAATTAACTTAATTACATTTCCTTAATTAAATAAAATCACTAATGTGGAATGGGTTTAAAATAAGTGATGATTTCTCTTCTCCTCTTTAAATCAAATCAAATCAAAACTTAATTAATAAAGAAGCTTTGGTTGCTTTAAATAATCTTATTTGATTTGATTGTCCTTAAGAACTAGTTTATTGAATGAATCACATGCTTATATTTGATTGTCTCTTTCAAATCATGTTAAATTTGGTATGTGATTTGAATTCATGCATCCATTTTTCAAAATCAAGTAAAGTAAAATAGATTTCCATTATGTAAGCTTGCATATATTGATTTAATTTAATATATATCATTTCTATTATCACCATTAAATCCAAATGTATTTTTTTAAAAGCTTATAAATGAATAATAATATGTGTTATGATGTTGGTTATAAATACATATGAAATGGATGTGCTTATAGCTTAAGTGTATGAATGTTGAGTTCTCTTTCCTCTATTCATGTGTTGATTTATATAAGATTGAATGGTAATGGGTATATAGTCTGGACATCTTGGGAACATGAGGCTTTAGCTAGTCTCAAAAAGGTCATTTGATTACCTCACTTCCTTGGCTTAACAACGACACATACCCATTTGATTTCATTCTTATGTATTTCAACATTAGAATTTGGATAGCTTTAATTAATATATAAATGATTCAATAAAAATAAATACAATCTTTGCATGGTTTTCTTTCCTCATTATGTGTACATCCATGTGTCCAAAAAAGCAAGTATATAGTCACATCCCAAGAATATGAGGCTTTAGCTAGCTCAAGGAGGTCATTTGATTACCTCACTTCCTAGTTTAACAATGCACATGCTTGTTTAATTTCATTCTTCTTAAGCCCTTTTTGTATAAGAAATTGGATAAAGTTTTAAATTAATATGTTTAAATAAGTCAATCAAATAAAATATAAATTCTAAGCATACACATACATTCATCATTAAAATTCTAAAATATGTTGCATGTATAGATACACTTATTAAATCATATGCTACATGTGATGGAAAGAATGATTTATATTTCATTTAGTATAATTCAATTAAATTAATCTTAAGATGCTTTCATTTTGAAGGATTATTTAAAGTGAACTTATACTTAGGATTAATTAAATCATTTAATATGGCCTTCACTAAAGAGAACTAAATCAAATTAATAAACTTTAGAAAGTGACTTAAGGTAGGGACGAAAGAGGGAAATACTCTTTTCTCTCTTTATAACAATTAGTTGCTAAGTGTAATCAAATGAAATAAAAGAAAACACAAATTAAAATTCTCAAATCAATTAAACTACTTCAAGTGAAATCAACCATTCATGTTAAATTGAATCCTTCTACACTTAGAAAATACAACACTAATGCCTAACAAGACTTACCACACAAGCTTTAATACAAACATTAGAATTAAGTCACCACTTCTAGCTCTAAGTTAGGATGGTGTATGATGTGATGTATGTTTTTATTTTATGATGTATTATTTTTTGATTGGATGTTAGGGTGTATGCTTCATAGATTGGATGATAGGCCAATATTAGACTAATCATGTTTTTTTGTAGGGATTATGCTAAAGGGATGCTTAAAATAAATGTGAATGCTCTTTTTTTGGTTGCTTAAATCCTTAAACATAATCCAAGTTTTGGACAAGTGTAGTTACATGTGTAGGTGCTAAGTCCAAATTATAAATACAACTTGGGATTATATGTATATTTAGCTAACCTATATATTTTTAGGTGTAGTTAGATTTACTTTTCTCACATAAATGTAATTTTGTAATAGGAATTAGATTAGTGCTATGGGGATTAGGATGAGCAATGGAGAAGGCTTTGTCAGGTGCCCCGTGATGCTTTTGGAGCAAGCACCATCCAAATCCAAGAAGGAGCCAAATCAGAAATGGAGATATAAAGAAAGAAGACCCCACAACATTTAATACCATTATAATTATTCTTTCATATTCTAGGTTGTATAAGGGTAGAGCTTAGCTACCCATCTTTTCTCTCTTCGGGTTGTATGGTCCACATCGGCCTTTTATTCTTTATGATAGTTTATATAATTGTTTGATGTTATGTTTACATTGTGCATTAGGATGCAATGCTTTTCATAGTTTCTTAAATGATTGATGCTTTAATGTGTGTGGCTTGGATATGATTAGGCTCTTAGGATAAAATAACTTTTCAACTAATCACTCATAACTAAATTTTAAACAACTCATAACCCCATCATAAAGCCTAAGACATAAATAAGATAATTAAAAGATTTAACAACCCCTTAGTTGTATGGTTGTATGTTTCACATCATGCATGCATATTCTTTTCCCTTGAACAAGGAGCTCCATCTTTGCATGATAAAAATGCTTGACATGTGAGGGCATCCCTTGTGGTGGGGAACACCTTCTTCTAGATGATTTGACCCATAACCTATTTCATCATGCATTTAGACATAAGAAATCTTAAAACCTCTCAAAATGATGTGTCTAAAATGAAATAAAATTTGAAAAGATTTTGCATCTATAGATTAAGTCATATGCTCATACCACTCATGCTCTAGTCTCTTAGAGTGTGTTTAGGACTTTAGTCTCTTTCCAATTAAATAACTACCTAGCTATCTTGCAATTCATAAGACCAAACTACATGGTTTTAAAATCATAGGAGGAGTTAGGCGGCCACTCAGTGGTTATAAGTCTAGAAAATAATTTATTCTCTCTCTTATGGAGGTAAACCCTTATGTCCACCTATCACTTAGATTTAGGTAGTGCTTTAGCTCGTACTAAAGCTCCCCAGATTTAGGATCTAAGGAAGCTATTTCTTTACTCTGCATAAATCCTCACCTCTTAGGCATTCCCACAACCTTGTGTTGGTGGATTATAAGCCTTTGTAATCTAATTAAATTTCAACTCAAAACATATAAATCTCTTCAACTTCAAAATTATAAAGCCCAACCATAGGATAGATTGGAATGCTCACTAGGCTTCCTAGTATCATGAGTATTTCTACTTATTTCATTTGGATTCCAAAAATAAGTCTTCTCTTTGAACTTTCCCAATTTATTTTCCAAATACAACCAATCCTTTGATAGTCTAACCTTGAAATCTTTGGAGATGATAATTGTCTACTTTAATCGAGTATTCTTAAAATTTCATTTCTAAGATGTAATTAACTATGGAGGCTTTGTGAGAACTTAAGAACCGGTTTAATATAAACCCTATTTTATTCATCCATGTAAAGTAGGGAAAAATCTAGTACATTTGAAAACCCATCATGCCTTAGGAGTCCTTATTATGTGATTAGGTCCATTGTAGGGTGATGCCTATCTTTGAGATAATCATACCTCAATGTTGTACCGATCACCTCAAAAGTCCCCCTCCCCATACATCCAAAAATAAACACCACAAGGCCCTCTCACCTTGTTCATTGAATCCTCTCAACATCATCATTTAGTTTGGAGATGTCGATCCTCAAGTAGGCAAGGGTTCTTAGACTCATAATGTTGGTGGTACACGGGTCAACAAACTCTGGATAGCTATATCTTCCAACATCCAGTAATGTAAAGCGGTTATGTGTCATCCCTAAAGTAAGTCTTCATCATTGAATGTAACTCCTAAGATGTCCTTGAGTGGCATGCCTCCTCTTTTAAGCGGTGAGCTAAGCATATCTCTTGATAAAGTAAGCCTTGATTAGAGATTCCCTCATCCCTTTGGATAAGACAAGGGCGTAATAGCTTAACTTAGGTGAGCTAGGACATTATAATCAACTGGCTGGTCCTCCATAAGCATATCCTTGGATGGAGCATCATATAGAGGGCCATTTGCTCTAGAACCAATGACTTGCTTACCCTTATCCGAGGTGCTACCCTAGGGGTAGAACTTTGCCACTCCAGATTGACTTTAGTGACTTCTTGGAATGATGATATTGTGGAAAGTTCTACCTTATGGGCATACCTAGCTTCTCCTAGGATCCTGAGTCAGTGACTCCAAGTCAATCTCAAGAGGTGAACCTGATTGATTTAGAGAATGATAGTCTGACTCTGAATAAGAAAGGAAAGGATCAACTACTAAAGCTATTATTTTTATTTAGACTCGGAGAGCTTTTAATAGGAATAAAATCAAGAGCATCAGAAGTAGACAATATATAAGTAGAATCAGCTTTCTTCATTAATTTCTTTTTGGGTGGAGGTACATGATAGAAATCTAGTAAGGTAAATGGAGTAAGGGATTTAGTGCCCTTATCAGATACAACACTCTAGAGAGGAGCTAGCGAGAAGTGGTGGTAGCTACATGGAGGAGACTTGGACACGGATGGTGGCTGCACTCTTGGACTATCCAGCAAGTATGGTGAGGCTGCTACTGCTTTGGGCCATTACCCTCCCTCTCGTTGTCTTTGTAACTAGCAAACCTTTTATGGTGTTGGTGGTTTGAGCTACTTAGGCACCAAAGAAAGCTTCTTGATCTTAGAAATGAACTTCTTAGAGGTTGGGATAGGGAGATATCCTAACCTTTGGTCTTAAGAGGATCATGTATATCCCAAGATTACTCTAACGGATAGTTGTTCTAATAAGTATTCTTTAGGGATAACTATGGCTCCCAATTTGTAGCACTCAAGCTTGTCCTTAAAAGTGACACAATCCTCTAAGACATGACCTAACATGCAGTGGTAGGGAAATAGCTAGGATCATCACTCTTGCCCAGTTCCTTCGGTCTCTTAGGCTCTGGTAACTGAAAGTCAAGTTTCTTTAAGAGATTCTTAAAGATTTTCCTAGCTACCTCCCTTTTGAATGAATATGGCTTATTCAATCTATTGGCAAGAGTAAGTGGAAAGTAGCTACATGGCGATGGATATGAATATCACTATTGGGTAGGATGATGAGGTGGTGGAAATGGTCGTTGTGGATGCGGTGGTGGTATGATGGAGTGGTGGAAAGGAGGTGGCGAGGCTACGTAGTCTCTCATCTTGAACTTTGGTGGCTTCCCTCATCCACGACACAACTCCATGGATTCTTCTCAAACACCTTACTACTTGGGCTTAGATGATTGGTGGGAAAGGGCAACTGTTTGGCTTCCTCTTGTAAGCTAGCCGCCTTATCGATTAATTTCTCAAATGTTTTGATGGTAAATCCCTTAAGCATGAAGGTGACCGAGCCATGGATATTCTTGAGAAGAATCTCAATGGCATGCTATTACATATGGTTGCATTTCATGCTCAGTTCCACGAGATTGTAATCACAATAGACTCGTTGAGTTTTATTTCTCTACAATGAGGTCTTCAATCACCCTTTGCTAAGCTCCAGCTAACCTCTTGATAAAGAGTTGCTCCAACTCAACAAAAGTCTTCACCAAACTGTTGGGAAGTTTGGCGTACCAATCAAATGCAACACCTGACAGACTGCTAATGAAAAGGAAGAGGAGTGTTCTTTCAGCATTTACAGCTCTAAAGTGTGCAATGTGTTATCGTGAGTTACCAAAGATCTTGAAGAATGGTGGCACAAAAGCCTAAAAAAATAAAATTAAAAAAACCTAAACCTAAAATAAATAAAATAAAATAAATAAACTAAAATAAAATAAATAAAACCTAAAATAAACCCTAAATAAAATAAAATAAAATAAACTAAAATAAACCTAAACCTAAAACTAAACTAAAATAAAACTCAAAACATAGAAAATAAAATAAAACCTAAACCTAAAAAATAAAATAAAACCTAAACCTAAAATAAAATAAAACTAAACTAAAAAAAATAAACCTAAAAAAAATACTAAAAGTAAAAAAAACCTAAACTAAAAATAAAATAAACATAAATAAATAAACTAAACTAAATAAAAAAAAAAAAACCTAAAATAAAATAAAATTAAATAAACTAAAATAAATAAAAATAAACTAAAATAAGTTAAATAAACTAAACTGGTTTTGTTTTTTTTAAAAAACCCTAAACCCTAAACCCTAAACCAACAACCCTAAACCCTAAACTTTAAACCCAACTAAAACCATAAAAAACCCTAAACCCCTAAAAGGCCTAAAACCCTAAACCCTAAAGCCCTAAACTAGGCCCCTACTAGGCCTAACTTAACCCAGAGCCTAAAACACTAAACTAAACCCAAAAACTGAAACCTAAAAACCTAACAAACTAAAATAAAATCTAAAAATAAAATAAAATAAGCTAAACCTAAAATAAAATAAAAAATAAAAAATAAATAAAACCTAAACTAAAAACCTAAATAAAATAAAATAAACTACTAAAATGAATAAATAAAAAATAAGATAAACTAAACTAAAATAAAATAAACCTTAGAATAAAAACCTAAATGAAACAAAACTAAACATAAAATAAAACAAAATAAACCTAAAAAAAAATAAAAAATTTAATAAAGAAACCTAAAAAATAAACCTAAAATAAATAAAAAAATAAAACCTAAACTAACTAAAAAAAAACCTAAACCTAAAATAAAATAAAATAAACCTAAACCTAAACTAAAATAAAATAAAACCTAAACCTAAATAAAATAAACCTAAACTAAACTAAAAAAACTTAAAATAAACCTAAAATAAAAAAAACTAAACCTAAACTTAAAAAATAAAATAAAACCTAAACTAAACCTAAAAATAAAATAAAAATAAAACCTAAATAAAAAAAAAGAAACTCAACTAAAGAAACCTAAAAACAAAAAAATAAAAACTTAAACTAAATAAATAAAAAATAAAATATAAACTAAAATAAATAAATATAAAAAATAAACTAAATAAAATAAAAAATTAAATAAACTAAAATAAATAAAATCAACTAAAATAATTAAAAATTATTAAATAAACTAAATTAAACTACCTTTCAATGTTTTAAAATAAAATAAACCCTAAACCCTACCCTAAAACTAAAAACCTAAATTTTCTAAAAACTAAAATAAACTTGAACCACCTACCTACACTAAACCTAAACCTAAAAATAAAATAAAAAATAAAAAAAAAAACTAAATACCCAAAACCTAAACTAACCCAAATACACTCCCAAAACCTAAAACTAAAACCAAAAAGACCCTACCATACTAACCTAAATACATAAACTAAACCTACTAACTAAACCCTCCTAAACCTAATGAATAAACTCTAAATAAACCATTAAAACTCATAACCTAAAATAAAATAAAAATAAACTCAACTAAAAAAATAAACCTAAACTAAACCTAAAAAAAACTAAAATAAAAAACCTAAACTAAAATAAATAAACCAAAAAATAAACTAAATAAACCCTAAAAAAACTAAACCTAAATAAAAAACCTAAAAATAAAAAAATAAAACACTAAACCTAAGATTTAAAATGACACTATAAAACACTATAAACCCTAAAACCTAAATAAAAATACCTAAATAAAGAAAATAAAAAAAAAAATAAAAACCTAAATGAGCCTAAACCTAAACCTAAAATTAAAATATAAAATAAAAAACTAAATTAATAAATAAAACCTAAACTAAATAAATAAATAAAATAAACCTAAAAAAACCTAAATAAAATAAAAAACCTAAAATAAAATAAATTAAACTAAAGATATAATAAAATAAAATAAAATAAAATCTTAAACCTAAAAATAAACCTAAAATAAATAAAACCTAAAAAACTTTAAAACCTAAACTAAAATAAAATAAAATAAACAAATAAAATAAAACCAAAACCTAAAATTAAAATAAACAAACTAAAAATAAGTAAAACTAAACCTAAACCTAATAAAATAAATAAAATAACATAAACTAAATAAACCTAACCTAAAAATAAACCTAAAAAAAACCTAAAATATCAAAATAAACTAAACCTAAACCTAAACCTATAATAATAAATAAAACCTAAAGAATAAAATAAAAATAAAACTAAATTAAAAAAAACTAAACCTAAACCTATTTAAAAGATAATCTAAAAATAAAAACCTAAACTAAAATAAATAAACCTAATATAAAATAAACCAAACTAAAAATAAAAAATAAAAAAATAAACTACCAAACCAACATTTACTTATTTAAAAAACCCTAAACAATAAACTAAAAAAAATAAAATAAAAATAAAATAAACCAACTTAAATAAATAAAATTAAATAAACCTAAACCTAAACCTTAAAATAAAATAAAACCAAGCCTAAAAAATAAAATTAAAAGAATTAGAAAATAAATCTAAACCTAAACCTAGAATTAAAAAATAAAATAAAATAAAAACTAAACTAAATAAATAAACTAAAATACAAATAAAAAAAAATCTAAAATTAAAATAAACTAAATTAAATAAAATAAACTATATAACCACTATAATTAAAAAAATAAAAAATAAATATATAAAAAAACCAACCCTAAACTAACAATCCTACCATAAACTCTAAACCCTTAAATCAACTCTAACCTAATCCTAAACTTTGTTATAAAAAACTTTGAACTAAAAAAACTCCTAAACCCTAAATTAAATCTAAACCTTAAAGGTAAAAAAACCTAAAACCCTAACACTAAACCCTAAACCCTAACTCTAAAACCCTACATAACCTAAACCTTAAAACCTAAAACTAAAACTAAACCTAACCCTAAACCTAAAAATAAAATAAAATAGAAAATAAAATCTAAACTAAACTAAAATAAATAAACCTAAACTAAAAAAATCAAATAAACTTAAAATAAAACAACTAAATAAAATAAAACTAAACTCAAAATATAAAATAAAATAAGCAAAATAAAATAAAATAAATACTAAATAAAACCTAAACCTAAAAAATAAATGTAAAAATAAATAAAAATAACACCTAAATCATAATAAAAAAACTAAACATAAATAAAATAAAATAAACTAAATAAA
>CM038214.1:212535517-212766591 GCA_021442155.1 Cymbidium sinense
CTCAACATAGAATATCTTATGGAAAAGAAAGACAAGCTATCCCCTCCAAAGAACACAATATAAACAAAGACTCAAAAAAAGGAGAGAAAAAAAAAAATGAAACAATAAGAGAAAATAAAGAAAAGAAAAATGAAAAGAATGAATGAAAGAAATAGAGAAGAAGAGAACTAAAAGAAGAAAAAGAGAAAAAGTAAAGCACCAATAATACACATTGATTTGGAATCCAAATCATAAATCATCTGCACAAGGTGTAAATTCAAAGAAAAGGAGAGAAAAAATATATATATGAAATAAATTTTGAGTCTACTTTTGACAAGACTTTGGAGTATATAACAGTAAAACAAAAAGTTCTAAAAGGATAATTATAAAATATATATGACTAGAATATGTGGGTATGAGCAATTATCACTCAAATTTCCACTATCTCAAGTGAAGAGGATTCAACAGTTGTAGATAAACCTTCAAATGAAGTAATAAAATCATATTTTGCCTAGTCTACCTACTTTGCTTAAAGAATTTAGAAGACTTTCAAGTAGAGGATACACTCAAGTTGAGAAGAAAATTAGATCATCAAGCAATGAGTTTTAAGATATTAACCTTAAAACATAAAGGTAGTCCACCCACACTCCCAACATCCATATATGATAAGTTAGAAAGAAAATGCCAACTACTTAGTTAGGTTACTTTTGTAGTTTAAAGACTACTTTACCTAAGACCGTAATGAAGTGCCCAATACATCTTTAAAGGTAACTGTCTACAAATTTAAAATTGAACTTATTGCTATTCCTACTTTGCAAACTTTTGATGCAGACATTTGCACCAAGAAGAAGATCAAAGTTTGAGGTCAACCTTATTGAAGAAGAAAGATGCTATCATGATTACCCAATAATATGCCCAGTCAAAAGGAAGGACATTCAAATCCACACATATGTCGATTCTAAAGATTTCAGTTAGGCATGTCTTGAAGATGAATCCACATTACCTATTTTAAATTTGATAGACATAGCCTCTTTTACATGCGCCTCCTCATTCAAGGATGGGTTGAATGATGCTAGAGGATGAGAGGTCATTTGCACTTATAATTTCCATTGAATTTACCACTATAAGGTCATGCCTTTTTCTGGTCACTAGAGTTAAAGGAAAAGGAAGGCCATCTTTATGATCTGAGTAGTTGTCTTTGATTAGTTATGACACTACAACTTGAAGTTGAATCCCCTAAAGTATATAATTAGAATGACTTTAGGGGAGTTTCTAAGGCTTGTAGTAAAGCATCATGGGATAACAAGGATTGATCTAAAAGAGATTAAAGTGACATTAGAGATGTAGCCTCCAAGATTCTACTTAATAGGAGAAAGATTTCAATTAACGTTGAATATAGATGGTTTAAACTCTTTCAAAGTTAGTCTATCTCAAAACTTTTAAATCAAAATTCTACTTAAAGGAACCTTGGTGCTTCAAGGATGGAAAGTAGTTTAAACTACTATGATAGGGAGCACTGCTTCCAATCAACATATATTATTTAAAGAAATACTATCCTTAAAATAATATTTTGAAAATAATTATCATCAATAAAATCCTATCTTTCCATTCATCAAATCTCCATGATGCTTTAGATAAAGATAACCCAAGTGGCATCCTATCCTTCATCAACACAACAAACACATACACATAATTCTTTGCTATTAGGATAGGTGTAAGAGAACCCAAGAGGCATCCTATTTTGAATAATACAACAAGTTAGGTATAAGACAAGAGCAACATCCTTTTTGGTGGAGTCACATTTCCCTCTAGCACCATTTCATCCACTCTTTGATGTGTTTAGGTGTAAGGAACCCAAGTGGCATCCATCAACACAACACAAACACAAACCACACACAATCACATGAACAAATACACATCTTTTATCTCGGCTACTTTGATGTGGGATAACGCCCCCGGCCCTCACTTATGCTCTAGGTGACCGACGTTACCCTACTGAATCACCAGTGGTCCCTTTGTTCGAAGATGTATTCTTTACACTTTCCTTCTACCTAACCACATCACAATGATGAGCCTTGATAGCATGGTAGGCCTCGCGTTGTTAAGCTACCCTCATGTTGGCTCTATTTAAGAATATGTAAGTTTGCTACGCCTTCTTATTAAACTAGTCATCATGAACTAACTTGGATGAGTATATCTGACAAACTCACATACACATCTTCTATCTTAGGCTACTTTGATCTGGGATAATGCTCCCTGCAACACTCACTAGTTAGCTGCTCTAGGTCGCCAATCCTACCGCTAGTCACCCTAGTGGTCCCTTATTTAGAGGATGTAAGTCTACTTTCTTTCTTGACTTGGCTATTGCACACAAGAAGTGCCTTGTTAGCATGGTAGGCCTTATGGTGGGCTACCTTCATGTTGGCTTCATTCAAGAGGATATGTCATACGCTTTCTTGACTAGCATCATGAACTAACTTGGTCAGTAGATTGGGGTAAGGCTCCATAAACTCCTTTCTTCTTGACTACTTCAAGTCTGGAGTCCTTCTTTAGGACTCCCAACTTAATAGTTTCCCTTAGATTGGGTTTGACTTGTTGTTGCAATAATGGGTCACCCAGCTGTTCCTCACTAAGATGTAATTTTATTATGCTTTCTTTTAAAGTATAGCCACAACCCTAGCTCAGATAGCACCTATCTAGCCGATGACAAACTATCCCAATAATGAGTTTCACTTTAGGGATATATAAGTCTACATGCTTTCTTCCTAGATTGATTATCGCGCACTGACGGGCACCTTAGGTTGATTGGTGTCACTATGCATAACCCACTGGATACACCACTCATGGTAGATATAAGTCGCTACACTTTCTCTTGAGTTGCCACACCCACTCCTGTGCTTTCTTATTTATGTCCAAGAACCCACCTAGTGGCACCTCCTCGTGGGCACTTTATTTAGATCACGCCCTTGCAACCACACATTTAGACACTACCCAAAGTTACTTAGATTGGAGAATCTTCCTCAACCCTGGTTGGAGATTTTGTTCCATGGATGCTAGATTCTCCCTTGGTCCAATAAATCAAGATAGGTCTAGCCACATAGTCCTTCTCATGGGGTCCCTCGCAACCAACAGGTCCACAATAATAAATAAATAAACCATATATATACATATATATATATATATATATATATATATATATATATATATATATAATGTTATGATTGGAATTAATGCCCAAGTGGTACCTTCCTAAGAAGGCATCCATCTTTAGGCAGTGTTCAAAACTCTATAGAATCTCACACTACCAATAGTTAAGATAAGTCCTCCATGACGCTCTCTCATAGCCTTATTCAATCTATTATTCCACCAAGTTACTCTGGTCATCAGCTTTGAGATGTAATTTTTATGCATTCTTTCTAGCACCATAACACCGATCACCCTAGTCAAGTTCCATTTATTTCCATCTATGGGTTACCTCAGTGTTCCTTGCTTGGAGATGTCGCTATGCTTTGTCCAACAACCTTGCACAAAAGAACCCCTTAGTTGGATAGTCCTACCTTGTGTGGACTACCCCTTTGGATCGATAAATCTAAGATAGGCCAAGGCCAACATAGCCTCTTCTCAGTGTGGTCCATCACACACTAATAGGGTCCATAATAAACTAAATTTGAAACCAACCTTCCCAATGGAGTCAAATTAAAACATATCAACAAACCAAACTTCTCCTTAGCGAGGCACAAATCAAATTAATCTCCCCAGTGGAGCCATAAGAAATACCATCAAACTCTTATCCCAAGCAGATAGCCCGAACCTGCTTCCCAATGGAAGGCTCACATTCCCAATCCCTAGCAGATTATAGATTCTTATCCCCAGTGAATACACACCCAAATAAATCATATTCCTAATGAGACTCAAATCCATATCCCCAATGGATAGCTTCAACTTGCTTCCCTAGTACAAGGTTCACATACTCAATCCCCGGCAGATTCCATCTGGCTCTCTAATGCCCTTTGTATAAAGAGATTCACTTTGCACTAAGATTGTGATTCTATCTACCTTTAGGGTTTAGGTATAGATCATTTTGTTAGTGTTTACAGTCTTTTGGACTGTTGATCATCTCAATGCCAATACGCATGCCTTGTCACACCACACCTATTGCGGGTCCTTTGTTGACCTCACTTTTGGAGTGAGTTCTCAACCTCCGCTTCTTAAACCTAGGAACCTTCTAGACATAAAGGTTTTCTTAGTCATAAGACACTTCTAGAGAGTAGGTGAACACTTAACCTAAGCCTAGACTTAAAAGGGTTAATCATAGGATTAGGCCATGCCATAGGGACTTAGGAAAATCACCACCTATAGCCTAAACCCAATCCATGTACACCTTAAATTCAATTAAAATCCAAATATCCAACCAAACCACAAACTCAATTTCAAATCCAAATAAGTCCAAACTCAATTCCAAATGATTGAAACCAAGATCAAATCCAAACTTGAAATCCTTCCCAAGCCCTTTAATCAACCTTCATGAACTTAGCCAAATTTCTATCCAATTCAATCCAACTCAATTGATTTTCTTATAAATCAATTGTACCTTCAATTATCTTCTCAAATATAAATGAAATATAAATTCAAAATCAAAACCCAATTTAAAACCCTTTTAAGCCATTTCTTTGAACTTGCCAAAACCCATCTAAATAAAGCCAAAATCAATGGATTTTCTTGAATCAATCATTCCTTCAACCATCTATCCAAATATAAATGAAACCTACAATCATCAAAACCAAAATCAAGTCAAACCCAACCAGCCTATTTGACTTGAAATATTCAAATGAACCAAAACTCATTTGAATATAAACCAATTGCAATTGAATTTATATATCAATCTCAAATCTATATATAAACTCAACTAAATCAAACTCAACCCAAAGTAAAACCAACTAAATCTAATTGGTTCAATTGACCTAAAGTGGCTAACCTAACCAAAATCAAAAAAAATCCAATCCAAATCAAAGTGAATTAAGCCAATCCAAAGTTTATGTCATGATTGTTGATCACCCTAGGATGATTAATTGATATAAATTGGGTCAAACTAAGTCAACCTAGCCTGTTGACCAAGTCAACCCTTTAGCCTATATGAACCCAAACTAGCCAAATTGTAACCTAAATAAAATCCATTGAAACTAATGATTCAAATCAACCCAAAATCAATATTTAAACATGAATTGACCTTCAATTGAGCCAAACCTAGCCCAATTGGCCCTCTTGACCCAAGCTAACTCAAATTGACATAAAGGGTCAAATTAGACTAAACTCAAATTAAATCCAAATTAAATCAAACCAAAGCATACAATCCTCTCCAAATAGTCATATGAACTTGACCTAATCCTTGATTTGACCCAATTTGACAAATTGGTCAACCTAACCCATTTTGACCCATTTTGACCCTAGGTCAAATTGAGCCAAACCTAACCAAATGAACTCCAAATGACATGAAATTTGGTCCAACTCATTGTTGACTCATTTCAATCTTCAAATCAAATTCAATATCAAATGACCACTCTACCCTTGGTTTAAGGGTATCACATAAGACAAAACACCCATGTAAATGGTCATTTCTCTTCCTTGGCCACTTAACACTCATCCATTGGTCCACCTAGGCTCCAAGGACACTGTCCAACAACCTAAGAGGTGGTTCCATGACTGGGGAGGTGAAATCACCTCACCTCCCCATTGGAACACTTGACATGAAGGACCTCCACTTTTGTTTGCTAGGACACCCACTCGTCCTTCGTAATAGCCACCTCCCATGCCTTGGGAAACCAAATTACCCCAAGGAGAATCCCAACCCCAAGCAAAGGACACCACTTGGAGCCAAAATCACCATGAATGAGGTGATTTTCGGCCATTGCAGAGAGACAAAATAGAGAGGCAAAACTCTTCCTCACACACTCATTTCACTCTTAGAGCTCTCAAACCAACCAGCAACCATTCCTACTTAGTTTTTGAGAAAAAATCATCAAAATCAAGTGGATTCTAGTGAAGAATTGGTGTCCATTGGTGGATACATTATTCTGAAGTGAAGAAATAGCCCGAACCCATTATAAAGCTTCTTGTACTCAAGAGCACACTCAAATCATCACCACCACCAAAAATCATCCTCGATGAGATAAGTTTCAAAAACCATAGTTGGCAGCCTTAGGTTCTTTTATTTGTGATGGTTTTTGATCGATTTTAGAATTTAGATAACCCTTGCATTTTTTTTATTTATTTTACATCATACCCATGCATTTGAGTGATTTTTGATGAGATCAAAAAATTGAGCATAAAATGAAGTTTTCATTCAATTTTTCACAAGAATCACAAAAAATCCCATCAAGTAGTGTTTCATCCACCCTTTTCGATTTTGCCACCCCCATTCAGGAGAGGAAGGCTTAGATCGTGTGAATCACATTTGATTAACGGATCATGTGGCTTAGATAACATGGATCACATGTATCTATCTAGACCGTCTGATCCGTGCTCAGATGGTCGGATCCAATTCGTGCATCCTTGTTCATATTCTCGCTCATCTAGGTAGGTCACCATGACATAGCACGCCGGTCATAGCACATTGGTAAGTTAAGTAAGAAATTAGGGATTTTCTACTTTTAAAATTAATTAAAAACACCAAACTTCAAAAGTTCATAGAAAATAAAATACTTAACTAAAATTGAAAAAAAGGCTCATTGGATTGTTCTTTCCAGAGGAATCCAATGAATCCAAAAGCCCCAAATTTTATTGAATATTATGAGCTTAATTTAAGCTTTAGGGAAAATCATCATTAATTAAACTAAAATGACACATTAGATTGATTTGAAATTCTCGTGAGATAAAATTGAGCTTAAAATCTTCCCTACCATAAAAAATTTCAAGTCAAAAGATTTGATTGGGAGATATTACATTTTGAAGTTTCAAATAATTAAAATAAATTAATGGACTTTATAAAAATCATGGAAAATCATTTAAATCAATTGAAACTTTGGAAAATTATAACAAATCATAAAATGCAAGTATATATTTATTTTGAAGGTATTTTGAGGAGATTCAATTGATCCCAAATAATTTTGAGCAATAATTAAGGCTTAATTTGGGTTTAATTAAAACTTAATTAGCTTAATTACTCTAATTACATAATTAGTTAATCCCAAACTTTTATGGTTGATTAATGGGATGACCCTGCCCATAATTTTCTTAGGATTTTTTGGTTGGTTAAGTAGGGAAATTGGTTGTCTTAACCTTAATTACTTTCCTAATTAATTGCAATTAATTAATATTCTAAACAAAAGAAAATCATTAAGCTTGCTACTCATTGTGAAATAGTGAATGGGCATGAAATGAGATTGGGAACTCTTTCCCAATCTTTCCCTAAGTCCATTTCACTTGAATGGAAATTAATTAATTTGGGATTAATTGATGGTTTAATTCATTAATTAAATTGCTTAATTAATCAATTTGAAACTATTATCACATGGAATCCTAATCAATTCATGGTAGATCTTTAGGTGTTCAATATCCTAATGACATTTAAGGAAATTATGGTTAACCCACATGTGTGGGAAAACCATGAAAGTACTTAATTAAGTTTCTTAACTTAATTAATCACTAATAATAAGCCAATTGCATTAGGCCTCTTTCATTTCTTAGGTTCATTGCTGATTTAATTTCCAATGTATGTACATATCATGTTGGATCATAATTACTTGGTTAATTAAATTAAGGCAACATAGGGTTAATTAATGGATTTAATGCATAGTACAACCTAATTAACCCATAAAATCAACTTAATTACTTTTCATTAAATGAAAATTAAATCACAAACATGGGAATGGGTTAGGATCACAAACTTTCCTCATTTCTTCAAACCAAATTAAATATGAAATTGAATTAAAAGCCTTGGTTTTCTTTAAATGCTTTTATTTGATTTGATTGTCCTAGGAGTTAATTTAATTGAATGAAATCACATGTTTATGCTCATTCATTCCTTTCCAATCATGTTAAATGTTGTATGTCATTTGAAATCATACATTCATCTTTTCAAAATTCATTAAGTCAAATGGTTTTCCTTTATGTCAAGCTTGTGTGTGTTGATTTAATTTATAATATGTGTGGCTATTATCACTATTAAATCCAAACATATTTTCCAAAGCTTATAAATGAATGGTTACATATGTTATGAATGTTAGTTATAAATACATAGGAGATGCATTTGATTATAGCTTAAATGTATAAAGTGAAGCTCCTTTCCTTTTATTCATGTATTGATTTATGTAAGTGAGATTGTTAATGGGTATATAGTCTGGACATCCTAGAAATATAATGCTTTAGTTAGCCCCAAAGAGGTCATATGATTACCTCACCTCTCTGGTTTAGTAATGGCACGTACTACATTTGATTTCATTCTTATGTATCTCAATACTAGAATTGGATGACGCTTTAATTCATATACATAAATGATTCAATCAAATTAAATATCACTTTTTTGCATGATTTTCATTCTCCAAATTATGAATACATGTGTATGTATCTAAGAAAAGTATATATAGTCCGACATCCCAGAATATGAGGCTTTAGCTAGCCCTAAGGAGGTCATTTGATTACCTCACTTCCCAAGTTTAACAAAGGCTTGTACTTACTTATGTCTTTTATACATACATGTGTGTATTTAATTAGAGAATGGTAATCCTTCTTTTTATTAAAAATACATGCATTTGTAATTGTTCAAGTGAATGAATTAATTGATCATTTGATTTGGAGCTCTCTTTCTTATGTTCATGCATGTAAATTTACATATGGTTTGAATGTAATGGTATATAGTCGACATCCAGAAATGATTTAGCTAGACCCAAGGAGGTCATTTGATTACCTCATTTTCTTGGTTGACAATGACATGTACTGTTTTAATTTCATCCATATGTATTTTTGCATAAGAATTTAGATAGAGCCTTAAATTAATATGATAAAATAATTCTTAGGGGAAATATAAAGCTTCAAATGTACATACTCACATCCATCATTCAAGTGTGCTAAAACATATTGTATGTGTAGGTATACTTAAGACTTAATCATATGTTACATGTGATGGAAAGGAATGATTTAGCATGTGTCATGTGATAGTATTTCAATTAGATTAATCTAAGAAGCCTTTCACATTGAATAGAATTATTTAAAGAGAACCTAAACTTAGGATTAATCTAAAATGTGTAAGCCATTCACTAAAGAGAACTAAATCAAATTAACATGCTTTAGAAAGTAGTTTAAGGTAGGGATGAAAAGGCCAACATCTTTTCTTCTCTTTACAACACTTAGTTGCTAAGTGTAGGTCATATGTAAAAAAAAAAGAAAACATAAATTAAAACTTGCAAATCAATTAAAGCACTTGAAGTGAAACCACCCTTTAAGTTGAATCTTTCTACACTTAGAAAATCTTAACTCTAAAGCCTAGTTAGACATACCACACAAGCCTTAATACACACACACATTAGATTAAGTCACAACTTCCACCTTATGTTTAGATGATGCATGGTGTGATGTATGTTTTTTATGATATTATTTTAGACGATGTTAGAGTGTATGTTTCATAGTGGATGGTAGGTGTGTGATTAGCCTAATCATATTTTTATAAGAGATTATTTTAGGGGTCATTAAAATAAATATAAATGCTCTTTTGCAAGTTGCTTAAGCCCTTTAAGCATAATCCAAGTTAGGATGATGGGCTTGGTTACCATGTGTAGGGTGCTAAGTCCAAATTATAAATATAATTGCTTTATGTGTGTTTAGCTAACACTTGTCTTGCAGTGTAGTTAGATTTACTTTTTATTTTAATGTACTTTTGCATTAGAAATTAGGATTAGTGCTATGGGGATAAGGATGAGCATTGGCTAGAAGGCTTTGTCCTGAGAGGCCATGTAATGCCTTTGAAGTGGAGCAAACCAAATCAAAAAGGAGGAAGATACATGAATACATGAAGACTTGAAGACCCCATAGCATTTATCATTTATAAATTGAAAATTATTCTTCTATGGATAAGGGTAGAGCTCCTACTCATTTTTCTTTTCGGGTTGTATGGCGGCACCCTATCACATTGGCCTGTTATTCTTTTTCATTAGCAATAAAAAACTATTTGATGTTGTGTTTAAAGTACACAATTAGGATGTCATGCTTTTCTTAGTTTCTTTATATGTTTGATGATTGAATGTGTGGCCTTGAATGCGATTAGGTTCTTAGAAAAAAAATTAACCTTTAAACCCAACTACAACTCATAACTAAAGTTTTAAACAATTCATAACCTTAAATAAAGCCTAGGACATTAATCAAAATAATTAAAAGATTTAGCAACCCTTAGCTAAATGTTGAATGGCCAACAACATGCACATCATATTATTTTCTCTTGAAAATAAGGGATTTCCATCCTTGCATAATAGAGGAATGCTTGACTAGTGAGGGCATCCTTTGTGTTGAAAACCCCTTTCTTGCTGATTTAGCCAACAACCTTATTTCATCATGCATGTAGGCATCAAAACCCAAAGCCTTTATCAAAATGAAGTGTCAAAATAAATAAAATTTGAAAAGATTTTGCACTAGACTAAGTCATATGCTCATACCACTCTCTAGTTAGGGAGGTTTAAGGACTTTAGTTTCTTTCTAATTAAACAATAGCCTAACTAATCTTGCAAATCATATGATCAAACTTCATGGATTTAAAGCTAGGAGGTGTTAGTTGGCCACCCGCATGGTCAAGTAAGTCCAACATGCGGTTTATCCTCTCTTGTTAAACCATATGCCCATTTTCACTTAGATTTAGGGCTTAGATTTAGGTCACACAGCTTATGCTAAAGCTCACTAGATTTAGGTCGAGGTGGTGTTTCTTTTGGCTACAAGCATCCTCACCTCTTAGGAATCTCCATAATCTTGTATTATTGGATTATATGTCCTAGCTTTCTAATGAAATGTCAACTTTAATAAAATTTGATCTTCTTTTCAATTTCAGAATTATAAAGCCCAATTATAGAATAGGTTGAAATGCTCACTAGGTTTCCTAGTATCAAGAGCATTCCCTACTTATTTCCTTTGGCTTCGATAATAAGTCTTCTCCTTGAGTTTTCCCACTTGATTTTTCAATACAACTAATCCTCTGATAGTCTAGCCTTAAAATCTTTGGAGACTTTAATTACTACTTTAATCGAGAGTACTCTTAAGAGATTCACATCCCTTATGATGTAATTAACTATGGAGGCTTGCCTCCATAAGAAACTTAATGAATCCTACTTAATATAAATGCTACTTTACTTTTTCATGTAAAGTATGGGAAAGGTCTCTGGTACATTCAAAGACCCATCATGCCTTAGGTGATTAGGTCCATTATAGGTGATAATTTCTATCTTTGAGATAATGCATCTTTCCTTAATGTCATACTCATCATTTCAATAAGTACCTCTAAGATCTATGGTGTCCCACATCTCAAAAAAACACCACACACACACCAAGTTTTCTAAGACATATATCAAAAATGAGCACACATAGAGCAAATCAAAAATCCTAGATAACTAGAATCATCTCTACTATAAAGACACATTCAATTCAAAGTAGGATTAGATTGGTGTTCTTCATTTCTCCTTCATCAGAACCACCCGCCTCTCGAGTAGGATCTACCATTATATCCCTAATCTCTCCCTCTGCCACCACCATGGCTGTAACCGCCATCACTCATCCCACTTCCATAACCACCATTCCTCTGACCACCACCTCCATATCCAGCAATACCTCTAGATCCTCCACACCACCATGATAACCTCTCACCTTCTCCTCCACCGCTAGATCTAGACCGAGCCTAGTTGATGATAGTGATGTTCTGCCATCAAGGTTCCGCCATTCTGGGTAGTTTGGGTTTATGTTTATTAGGTTTTTTTAGGATTATTTTGTAATAGTTACTTTTTAGGTTTAGGTTTAGGGTTGGTTTAGGTTTAGGGTTTAGGTTTAGGGTTAGGTTTTAGGGTTTTAGGTTTTATGCTTTTATTGTTTAGGGTTTAGGGTTGGGGTTTAAAGTTTAAGGTTTAGGGTTTAGTGTTTAGGCTTTAGGGTTTAGGATTAGTTTAGGGTTTTGGGTTTTAGGGTTTATTATTTAGGGTTTAGAGTTTAGGGTTTAGGGTTTGGGTTTAGGGTTTAAGGTTTAAGGTTTAGACTTTTAGAGTTTAGGGTCATTTGGGGTTTAGGGTTTAGGATTTAGTGTTTTTTTGGGGGAAAGTTTGAATTTTATTACCATAAAAGCAAAAGATATAATGTCCTTAAAAGAGGTAAAGCTCTAAAATTCTGCTGCTCTCAGAGATACAAGAAACCCAAAAGAGCTAAACCCCATCTGAGTACATTAGAAATAGAAAGAAAATAAAAAGAAAAAGACATGTAAGACTAAAATAAATCCTAAAATAGTAAAAGGATGAGAAAGAGTTCATGATTCCTTGAAAGTAAGATAAGCAAGATCCATAACAACAACACTTAGGTTAACGAGTACTAAAGTTCCAACTGTAAAAGAAATTTGCAAAACACTATGAGGCAAAAGTCATAGCTAAAAAAGGATAAGGACAAAGAGAGGAAAAGGAGAGAGAATGATAAGGCTGTGCTCAATTAGGATCATCCCAAGGGGCAACAATACATTTGAGTATCCAAACTTCATAAAGAAGGGTTACAATCATATGTAATGGTTCCAGCTAGAGAGAAGAGGTGAGTAACATCAAAGCCATCATAGCTAGCATACCTGATATAAGAAAACCAGGCAGCACCAGAGTTCTAGATCTTCACCATTAAACAAAGAGCAACCAGCAACCATATAGCCAAACCATAAAATGAAAACCATAATTTACTAATAATAATAATCGAGAGAGAGAATAAAGTAAGAACACCAACAACAACCATTAGGCAATTACTCATCCAAGCTCCAAGCTAGGGAAAACTAAAACCAACCATCAGCAAGAACTAGACCCATGCTAATTAACAGAGAAACAACCAACAAAACCAAGATAGAGCCCTCAAGCAAAAGTCCCAACAAGTAGCTGTCACCAAGCCAAACTAGGGTGAGTAACCACAAATGACTAAATAGGTCAAAAATGAAACCATCAACTGAAGGAAACATAAGATGCAACCAGTGCAAATCACCAGAAGACAAAATAGCCACACAAAAGGGGGCCAAAGGCAGCTACCAACCACCAAAATGAAAAGTCCAATCCAAAAGGATCAAAAAAATGTTCGACCAGCATAGAAAAATGCACCGACAAATTGTCCAAGAAGAAGGAAAAGACTAACAAGGAAAAAAATCAACCAACCAAGATTCCAAGGATAACTAAAAGTCCTCCAACCAAACTAGCTAAGTAAAATCCATAAGGAACCACCAGAACAACCCATCATAAGTAACCAACAAAGGAAGCATCCCCGAACCAAGGAAAAGTAGAAAACCAACAGCACACAACAGTAGGTCTAAAAGAAGCACAACCACCATAGAAAGGCAACAAATAGCTAGCCAGAAAAAAAAAACCAAACTTCCCAAAGAATAAAGACTAACCCAACAAGAAGCATAATGATAACATAAAACCTGCAAATATAATGCACCCAAGAGGCTAATCCTGGGAGAATAACCAAACACAAAACCAAGGAAAAAGAAGGATCCAATAATAAAAGAACAAGGAACTGAGGCAACCCTAAAAAAAGCACCATGAAACTCTCCAAAAGATGGAGAAAGGCAATAACCAACAATAGTTCCCACTAGGAAGGCCACCCATTCAACCATAAAAAATGAGCAAAAAGTAATTTTAGTTCAAGAGGAGAGCCAACAAACCAACCAATGCAAAAAAAAATAAAATAAATCTAGAGTAGAAACCATCTCATCAACCAGCAACCAGAGTAACAAGGCAGAGAAGACAATAGTCATCAGACTGAGAAAACCAAGCCAACCCAAGCTAGAAAGACAAGAACCACCAGCCAACAAGAAGTAAGAGGTCAAAACATAACCCAGCCAAAAAATGAAAATAAGTTTAGGTTTTGGTTTGGGTAGGGTTTAGGTTTAGGGTTTAGGATATGTGGGTTTGTGGTTTAGGCATTTAGGCTTTGGTTTGTGGGGTCAGTTAGGTTTAGGGTTTAGGATTTTAGGGTCAGGTTTAGGGTAGGGCCTTAGGTTTAGGGGTTAAGGGAGGGGTAGTTTAGGGTCAGGTAGGGCCCAGGGTTTTTTTTTTAGGGTCAGGGAGAGGGTTGGCCTGGGGTTAGTGGTTTAGGGTAGGCTCAGTAGGTGGGTTTGTGGTGAGGGAGATAGGGTCAGTGGGTCAGGTCAGCCCAGTGAGGATAGGGCCCAGGGTTTGTGGCTCAGGGCCTCCTAGGTCAGGCCTAGTCATGATAGTCAGCCTAGCACAGTTTAGGTTTTATTTATTTTTATTTTATTTTATTCTTAAATAATCAAAGGCAGTCTAGTTTATTTAGTTTATTTTATTTATTTTAGTTTATTTATTTTATTTTTATTTAGGTTTATTTTATTTATTTAGTTTAGTTTATTTATTTTAGGTTTTATCTTTTAGTTTATTTTTTGTTTAGGTTTAGTTGATTTAGTTTAATTTTATTTTTTTTATTTTTTATTTAAGTTTTTTTTTAAGTTTAGGTTTAAATTTATTTTATTTTTTAGGTTTTATTTTAGGTTTATTTTTTTTATCTTTAGTTTAGGTTTATTTTAATTTATTTATTTATTTTAGTTAGGTTTAGTTTTTATTTATTTTAGTTATTTTATTTTAGTTTTGGTTTTGGATTTTTAATTATTTTTAGTAGTTTGGTTTTTAGTTTTTTTTTTTTTTAAATTTTAGGTTTATTTAGTTTATATTTTTTATTATTTTAGTTTTATTTTATTTTAGATTTAGTTTATTTTTTAAGTTTTATTTAGTTTAGTTTATGTTCATTTTATTTATTTTAGTCTTATTTTATTATTTTTTAGTTTAGTTTAGGTTTTTAGTTTAATATATTTTATTTTATTTGGTTTAGGTTTTATTTGTTTTTAAGTTTAGTTTTTTTAGTTAGGTTTAGGTTTGGTTTAGGTTTAGGTTTAGGTTGTGGTTTGGGTTCATGGTTTTAGGGTTTTGGGTTTAGGGTTTAGGTTTTATGGTTTAGGGTTTAGGTTTTATTTAGGGTTTTGGTTTTAGTTTAGTTTTAGTTTTTTTTAATAAAGAACAAATTCAGATTCAACATTTCTTTTTTTTCGATTTCATCAACCAAGTAACAAACCAAGTTTTCTAAGACAAGTATGACATAGATAAAAATGAGGCATAGAGAAAATCAAAACCCTAAATAACTAGAACCATTTCTACTATAAAGATATTCCATAAGTATCGATTATTCTTATTTCTATTTAAACCACCAACCTCTCAGTAGTGGGATCCACCATCATATCTTATTTCCTCCGCCACCACTTCATAACCTTATCGCTCTTACTTCCATAACCACCACTACTATGACCACCACCTCCATATCCACCAAGATATCCCCACACCACTATTATAATCATTCTTCACCTCCATCCATCTTAGTTGACGATGTTCCTTAAGGTTTTGCCCATTCTTAGGTTTAGGTTTAGTTTAGGTTTATTAGTAGGTTTAGTTTATTTTTTATTTATTAGTTTTTTAGGTTTAGTTTAGTTTTAGGGTTTGGGGGTTTAGGGTTTAGGGTTTTGTAGTTTAGTTTTAGGTTTAGAGTTTAGGGTTTAGTTTAGGTTTAGGTTTTATGCTTTTTATTTTAGTTTAGGTTTGGTTTTTAGGTTTTAGGTTTAGGTTGTTAGTTTAGGTGGGCTCATTAGTTTTAAAATTAAGTGACAGTTTAGTTTATTTAGTATTTTAATATTATTTATTTATTTATTTTATTTAGTTTAGTTTATATTATAGGTTTATTTAGTAGAGTTTAGATTTAGGTTTATTTTTAGGAGTTTTATTTTTTTAGTTTAGTTATTTTATAGTTTAGAGGATTTATTTTATTTATTTTTTAGTTTTTATTTTAGGTTTATTTAGATGTAGTTTTTTTTATTTATTTATTTTATTTTTAGTTTAAGTTAGTTTTTAGGTTTTTATTTTTATTTATTTTAGTTTATTTTAGGTTTATTTTATTTTTATTTTATTTTAATAGGTTTTATTTTTTTAGTTTGTTTAGTTTTATTTTTATTTATTTTAGATTTTCTTTTTAATTTTAGGTTTTAGGTCTTATTAGTTTTTATTTATTTTAGGTTTAATTTTTTTTATAGTTTTAGTTTTATTTTTTTTATTTAAGTTTTATTTTATTATATATTTTTATAGTTTATTTTATTTATTTTATTAGATTTTATTTTTATTTTATTTATTTTAGGTTTTTAAGTTTAGGTTTATTTATTTTTATATTTATTTTAGGTAGTTATTTATTTTATGTTTAGTTTAGATAGTAGGGTTATTAGGGCCCAGTTTTATATATTTAGGGCCCAGTATCAGTTAGTTAGTGGTCAGGGTTTATTAGTTATTTCAGTTATTATAGGGCCCATTTTGTGGCCTATTTTTAGTATAGGTTTATATTTATCAGGTTTCAGTCTAGGTTTAGGTTTAGTTTAGGTTTTTACAAACCATTTAGTTTTATTTATTTAGTTATTTTTTTATTTTTATTAGTTTAGTATTTAATATTATTTATTTAGTTTTTATTTTATTTTAGTAGTAGTTTATTTTTAGTTTAGTTTATATTTTAGGGTTTAGGTTTATTTTTATTTTTAGGTAGTTTAGGTTTTATATTTTTTTTGGTAGTTTGGTTTAATAGGTTTATTTTTTAGGTTTTATTTTAGGTTTTAGTTTTTTAATTTATTTTTATTTAGTAGTTTTTATTTAGTTTTAGTTTGGTTTAGGTTTATTTTATTTTATTTTAGTAGTTTATTTTAGGTTTAGGGTTATTTAATTTAGGTTTATTTATTTTTAGGTAATTATAGTTTATTTAGTATTTGGTATTTTTTTATATAGTTTATAGTATTAGGTTTAATTTATTTTAGTTTAGGTTTATTTTTAGATTTTATGAGGGAGGGTCAGGTTTAGTTGTTTTAATATTATTTTATTTATTTGGCCCAGTTAATTTATCTTCAATTCTCTTAGCTCACCAGGTTTGTTTACCCAGATCTCACCTCACTCATTCCTATCCTCCTCACCCACCCTCTCATTCTCCATCCTTCCCACGCCCAGTCCCAGATACCCTCCTCATTCCATCCCATCCCATCCCATCCTTACCCACCCATCTCCATTTTGATAGTTGGGTTACCAGTATAGATTTAATTTTTAATAGATAGACAGGGGAGGTTAGGGTTAGGTTTAGGGAGGTTTTTATTATAGGGTTAGGGTTGGTTAGGGGTTTTAGGGAGTTTAGTAGGGTTGTGGTTTAGTGGGTTTAGGGATGGTTATTGTTTAGGGTTTAGGGTTTAGGATTTATGGTTTATGGTTTATGGTTTAAAAAGAAACCAAGGTTTATTTATTTTATTTAGTTAATTTTTATTTATTTTAGTTTATTTTTATTTTATTTAGGTTTATTTTTATGATTTAGTTAGGTTATTTATTTTGATTTATTTATTTATTTTAGGTTTTTATTTTAGTTTAGGGTTTAGGTTTATTGAGTTTATTTTTATTTTATTTTTAGGTTTAGGTTTTATTTTTGTGTAGGTTTTTATTATTTTAGGTTTTGGTTATTTTAGGTTTTTTTTAGTTTAGGTTTAGGTTTATTTTAGTTTATTTATTTTAATTTGGTTTATGTTTAGGTTTAGTTTATTTTAGGTTTAGGTTTAAGTTTTATTTATTTTAGTTTAGTTTAATTTAGTTTAGGTTTAGTTGATTTTACTTTTTATCTTATTTAGGTTTAGGTTTTATTTTTTAATTTATTTTTTAGGTTCATTTTTATTTATTTTTAGGTTTAGGTTTTTTTATTTAGTTTTTTTTTATTTTATTTTAAGTTTATTTATTTTTATTTTATTTTAGGTTTATTTTATTTAAGATTTTATTTTTAGGTTTATTTTTTTAGTTTAGTTTAGGTTTTATTTATTTATTTTATTTTAGTTTTTATTTTTTATTTTATTTTTAGGTTAAGGTTTAGGTTTAGGTTTAGGTTTAGGTTTAGGTTTAGTTTTAGTTTTTATTTTATTTTATTTTACTTATTTTATTTAAGTTTAGGTTTTTTTATTTATTTTTTTTTAGGTTTTATTTAGTTTAGTTTAGGTTTTAGGTTTTAGGGTTTAGGGTTTAGGGTTTAGGGGTTTATTTTTTTTTCAAAAAAGGAAAAATTTTATTGCCACAAGAAAAGGATTAGAAAGTCCCAAAAAAGGATAAATCTCCAAAAGTAATGCTCAAAGAGCTACAATAAAGCCTAAAGAGAGATAAATCCCTAATACAAGAGAAAAGAAAAGCAAAAGGAAAAGAGAAAACTCAACAACACTAAAACCCTGTGAGTAGATCACAAACCACCTGTAAGAACCCAAGATCTAAAAAAAACCTACAAGAAACTTAAGCAGAGATAATCTAAGAGAAAAGATGAAAAAAATGTAAGAACATAGAGAGAGAAAAGAAATAAAATCCACGGACAAGGCTCAGGCTCAGTCATAGTCAACTAAAGGAGCAACAAAATTTGTGAGCATCCAAACTCCAAAAGAAGGGTTACAGTCACAAATAATGCTACCAGCCAAAAGAAAATGAAGAAAACATCCCAACCATCACAACCAAACTTACCTTGACTAAGGAGCTAACCCATAACCAATAACCAGCAAAGTTCTAATACCTGCCATCAAACCACCAACACAAAGAAATAGCAAGAGCAGCAACAACCCAAAAGAAAAAATAGCAACCAGCAACTAGCCAGAGCAAGGGTAAAATAACAACCATAATAAGCAGCCCACCAATGCAGCCACCAGCCAAAAGGACCACAACAGTCACCATCCAAACCAAGCAGCAACAAAGCCACCAAAACTAGAAGGGAAAGAAAACCACAAAGGACCAAAAACCAAACTATAAGAGCCACCAAACCATAAAGGGAAGGAAAAGTCGAGAAAACCTAAACAACCCAACCACTCAAAGAAACTAGAGGGAAGCAACACAAAGAAACAAACACCAAAGCCATAAGCACCAAAAGCCAACAAAGCCAAAGAAAGCCAACCACTTGAAATAAAAATAAACAAGCCAAAGCAATACCCAAAAGGAGACAAGGCACCACACCAAGTGCTGACAAAGGCCAACAAAACAACCAGGCCAAACCAGCCAAAGTAAAATCAAACACTTAAAGAAAAATAATAAAAATCTAAAAGAATCCAACATATGGTAGACCCGATCTAAATTAGACAAACCTCTTAAATGCTTAGGAATATCATCATTGGTAAACAAAGTAAAGTCTAAGAGATCGCACCCCAAACTAGCTAAAAAATCAGCACAAGAGTTACCTTCTCTTAAAATATGTGTAATTTTAAAAGAAAGTTTAAGGATAATAGCTTAAATATTTTTAATTAAATAGAAAATCCCACCCTTATGGTTAGAATTGATCCTAGCAACAACCATCTTAGCATCGATTCCAACCAAATAGCCTAAAATTTCTCTCTAAACAAAGCTTAAGAGCATAAAAAATAGCCATCAATTCAACAAAAATAACTGATTTAGTAAAGAGGAGTGGAAAATGCTAAAAAGATAATATTCTCATGATTATTTCTAAAAAAATACCACCACAAACTTGTTATTATGTGTAGATCCATTATATTAATTTTAATGCAAAAATTAAGAGGCTTAATCTAATGAATAATTTTAAATTTAGAGACAAGTCATACATGGAAAATTGATACCATTAACAAACTACACCTCTAAAATTAGTACCAGAGAAGAAGCCTTATGTAAAGAAAAAATCTTTTCTTTAGTCCTAGAAATAATCTTATGGTTCATAGGCAATCCCATGTTTAATCATTTCTATCAAGCCAAATAAACCAAATCAAAGTAATAGCACCATAATTTTGATATGCCCTTTAACAGATAAGAAAATAAGAATCCAGATGCATTAACATTAAATTTCCATTAAAATAACTTAAATTAAATAAATCCTCATACCAACCCCAAACTTTAGAGGCAATGGCACCATTAAAAAAAAACATGATTAACATTCTCAATATGAAACAACACATGCATTTGGAAGGTAGATAATAACCTTTGTCCCAAAGTAAAGAGTCAATAATAATATAACCCTTAAAATTCTCCACACAAGAATAGTAAGAAGTAGAATAATATTATTCCAAATTTAAAGAAAAATAGGAGAAGTGGATTTTAACTTTAAGATAATGCCAGTATCTTTAAAAGAAAATTCTCCATTACTAGAAAATTTAAAAGAATTTGATAAAAAATTACCATCAATAAATATTAATGATGTTATTACTAATGAAATCAGAATCAACTCATTTAAAAGAGAGAAATTCCATTCCATTATAAATAAAATGACTAACTTTCAAAGAAGAAGTAGAATGGGTATTAAGAAAGAATCAATGGAAAAGTCATCCAGTTATCTTGCCAAAAGAAGAAGACCCATTATTAATACCCCAAAATGAGAGGTTCCACTTTCCATTTAATATCAAGAGCCATTTTCAAACAATAGAATCACCATGTTTATAATTGCAAATCAAAGATGCTTACCTTTTAATATTTAAATTTCATAAATTTGGCCCAAAGACTTTCATTTTTAAAATTCCACCAAAGTTTATAAGAAAAACATTGGTGGAGTCCATCAAAGATCTGCACCCAAGGCCACCTTCATAATTAGTACCACACATATTGGACCAAGAAGTCCAATGAAGACTTTTTGCCAAGTTCCTAGAACCCCAAAAAAACTTATTAAAAATTCTTAATCTTAATAAATAAGAGAGAATAGAACAATATTAAGCAACATATAGAAAGGAAGAGAATAAAGAATACATTTAATAACAATTAATCTACCACCAAAAGATAAAAAAAATGAAATTCAAGGGTAGAAATTTTATTTTGAATATTATGAATTACCTCATCGAAGAGATGGGATCTCTTATGACCACAATATAATGGGGAGCCTAAATATTTAATAAGAAGATTTTGAAGAGAAAAACCAATGATATCCTATATTTTATTAATTCTATGAACAAGAATAGAAGTAGAAGTGATAAAACAACTTTTATGAGTACTAATCAAAAGGCCACTTTTCCTTTCAAATTTATTTAAAAAATTAAGCTTTTAACATAATGTAATGAGCAATAAAAATATTATGAAATCATCAGAAAAGCTTAAATGAGAGATAGCCAAACCACCAAAATTCCTAAAATATATAGTAGAATTCTTCTCAAAAAAAGATTAGGTCAACAAGAAAAATATTTAATCACAATAATAAAAAGCGACATAGAAAGAGGGTCATCTTGTCTTATACCTTGAGGAATTAAGGAAACCAAAGTTTTCACCATTGATAACTAATGAAAACCAAACATTTTAAATTATATTGTTAACCAAAGAAACAAAATGATTAGAAAAAAAATAAAGTTAGAATGTTATTAAGAAAATCCTAAGAAATATATTATAAGCTTTATGATGTCAAGCTTAAAAGTAAATTGCCACCTCTAGTTTTAACATTCAAATCATGAATCAATTTTGAGCAAGCAAGATGTTATCTAAATATATTTCTTTCACAAAGCCAGTTTGATTAGAGAGATAATCTTAGATAAAACTTACTAAGCATATTAGTCAAAATTTTAGAAATCAATTTATTGAAAAAGTAAAAAGACTAGTATGTCTAAAGTCATAAAAAAAGTCAAGAGTATCTTTCTTAGAAATAAGAACAATAGAAATGCTAGAAAATATTTAGAATAGAATTCTTTCAAAAAAAAATCCTCAACAACATTAACAAGATCACTTAATAATGAACCAAGCTTTTGAAAGAATAAAGTATGTAACCATCATACAATAAAATCAACATTCATACCATTAAGAATATAAAAATTTCCTCATCATAAGAGAAACCAATCACTCATTATCCTCTATAAATATAATAAAAGATGATAAAGAGATTGGATTAATCTTTGATAATTTAAGATCTTTAAAATAGAAGAAAATATATCCTCTTTTGGTAATCAAAAACTATCAAAGTTCTTGATTTTATGAATGACCAAGAACTCTCCTTTCATTACCAAAGCATAAAAAATATTTAGTGTTTCTTTCCCCTTCAGAAAGATGCTTAGAAGAAACTTTTTATATCCAATAAGTCTCCTCCATATCCTTAAAACTTAATGAGATTATATTTAGCTTAAGTAAGATTATAATAAAAAGAAGAATCAATAATAAAAAGTTCTTTCAAATCTTTCACCTTTTGTTCCATATTCTTGATATTATCAAAAGATTTTAAATATAATACCACAGTGATATTATGCTTAACTTTTAAGCTTAAGCCAAAACCTCATACCAAATGCAAAATCATTAGAGAAAGAGGAGCACACCAATTATAAGCATTAACATCAAGAAAACTTTATCTTGTAACCACATTTTTTGAAAACAAAATTTTAATATTTATATTGAACAACATCCTTAGAAATAAAAAGAGGAGCATGAGAGTTCTACTAAGATGCTCCACCAAAGTTAATGTCCAAATTTAACCAATAATTATTAAATAAGGCGATCCAACCGCTTACAATCTATGATTATTCAAGTAAATTGAGAACCAATGAAACCAACATCATGAAGATTTCAATCCAAAATCATATTTGCAAAATCTTCCATTGAATGTAAGAAAGAACCCCTTTCCTTTCATTCAAAGAAAGGACCATTGCAATCCCACCAACAATCCAAGAATCACAATGTAAGCAAAACTAGATAATTGATCCCAAAGAATTCTCCTCTCAAACTTGTTACAAGAAGCTAAACAAAAAGAGCCAAAAGCATGATAATCACCAAATGAAATATCCAAATTAATAACTTGATGAAAATCAAAACATAAATAGTAAGAGAATTATTCCAAAATAACCAAATCTTATTATATTGAAATAAAAGTGAAAACCAATCATGTATGGGAAGTATGTAAAAGGTTTGTGGTTAGAAAATAAAAGAAAGTTAGGTTTTAAAATAAGTAAACCATTTAAGTTATTTAGTTTATTTTTTTTTTATTTAGTATGTTATTTTTATTTAGGTTTATTTTATTTTATTTAGTTTATTTATCTAGATATTATTTAGAGTTTATCTAGTTTATTTTAACTTTAGGTTTGATATAGGATTTTTTTACTAGTTATTATTTAATTTTTGGTAGATTTTATTTTATTTTAGTTTAGGTTTAGTTTTATATTATTTTAAGTTTAGGTTTTAGGTTTTTTAGTTTATTTTTTAGGTTTATTTTCAAGGTTTATTTATTTTAGATTATTTATTTAGTAGTTTAGGTTTATGTAATTTTAGGTTTAGGATTAGGTATTTATTTATTTATTTTAGATGTATTTATTTTTATTTAGGTTTAGGTTTTATTTAGTAGTATATTATTTAGATTTTTTTAGGTTTATTTTTAGAAGTTATTTTAATTTTAAGGTTTATTATTTTTAAATTAGTTTAGTTTTATTTTATGTTTTTATTTTTAAATCAAGTTTTTATTTATTTTATTATTTTTTAAATTTATTTATTTTTTGTTTAGTTTTTTAAGTTTTTTTTTATTTATTTTTTATTTATTTTTATTATTTATTTATTTTATTTTAAGGTTTTATTTAGTTTAGGTTTAGGTTTTAACCCTTTATTTAGGTTTTTTAGTTTTAGTTTCATTATAGCATGGTTTAGGTTTATGGCCTGGGGTTTAGGGTTTAGAAGGTTTAGGTTTTAGGTTTAGGGTTTAGGATTTTTAGGGTTTAGGGTTTAGGATTTTAGTCTAGGGTTTAAGGTTTGTTTTAGGTTTAGGGTTGGTTTTAGTTGGTATAATTTTTTTTTTTTTTAATAGAATAAATTTATTTAACATTTCTTTTTGATTTCATCAACCAAGTAACACACACATTTTCTAAGACACAAGTGATGACATTGATAAAAAAATGAATAAAAAGAATAAATTAAAAAATCTCGATTACTAGAACCATCTCTATTTAAAGAATTATATATGAGATCGATCAAACATCTTAGTTTCTCCATTCCCTCGAACCATGAGGCCAAGTAGCGAGATCCAATCATATCCTTATCTCTCTTTGAGTAATATCGTTCCCACCTCCATAACCACCGTGGACCACCACCTTCATATCCAAAGCACCTCCGATCCCCACCACCATGATAATCAGCCTCGCCTTCACCTCATAGATCTAAACCGAGGTTGGTTGACATGATGTTCTATTTTTCTTGGGGTTTAGGTTTTAGTTTATTAGGTTTGGTTTATGTTTATTTTAATTTATTTATTACTTTAGAGTTTGGTGAATTTAGGTTGGTTTATTTAGGGAGGGTTTAGGGTTGTTATGGTTTAGGAGGTTTAGGGTTAAGGTCAGTTAGGTTGTAGGGAGGTTTAGTGGTTTAGGATTTAGGGTTTATGATTTTATTGTAAAATAGATAGTTTAGTTAATTATTTATTTTTATTTATTTTATTTTATTTATTTTATAAGTTTATTTTATTTTTATTTAGTTTATTTATTATTTATTTAGTTTTATTTAGTTTATTTAGGTTTAGGTTTAGGTTTATTTTAGTGAGTTATTTTATTTTTTTGGTTTAGGTTTTATTTTTATTTTTTAGTTTAGGTTTAGATTTATTTTATTTTTTTTTTAGGTTTTAGGTATTAGGTTTTATTTATTTAGGTTTTTTAGGTTTTATTTTTAGTTTAGTTTATTTTATTTTTATTTTATTTTAGTTTTGGTTTATTTAGGTTATTTATTTTAGGTTAAGGTTTAAGTTTATTTATTTTATTTTGGTGTGGGTTTATTTTATGTTTTTATTATTATTTTTTTGGTTTAGTTTTTTTTAAGTTTTATTTTTAGGTTTAAGTTTTATTTTATTTTATTTTAGGTTTTATTTTATTTTATTTTACATTTAGTTTTATTTTATTTTGGTTTTAATCCAGTTATTTTAACTTTAGTTTAGGTTAGGTTTTTATTTATTTAATTTATTTTTTTAGGTTTAAGCTCTAGTAATTTATTTTATTTTACTTTATTTATGTTTAGGTTATATATATTTTTTTTATTTACTTTAGGTTTAGTTTTAGGTTTAGGGTTTAGGGTTAGTCTTTGATTTAGCATTTTGGGGGTTTAGGGCTTAATGTTAGGGTTTGGGTAACATTTGTTTTACATTTTATGGTTTTAGGTTTAGGGTTTAGGGTTTAGGCAGCTTAGGGTTTAGGGTTTTAAATAAGCACCTAGGTTTAGTTTTAGATTATTTATATTCAATATTTTACTTTATTTTTTATTTATGTTTATTTTTATTTTAGTTTAGTTTATTTTATTTTATTTTATTTTAGTTTTTTTATTTATTTATTTTAAGTTTAGGTTTATTTTTTTGAGTTTTATTTTATTTTAATTTTTAGTTTAAGTTTATTTTTATTTTGGTAGTTTAGGTTTAGGTTTAGGTTTATTTTAGGTTATTTTTTTGGTTTTTTTAGTATTTGGTTTATTTTTTTTATATTTTATTTAGTTTAGTTTAGAGGTTTATTTAGGTAGGTTTAGGTTATTTATTTTAGTTTAGATTATTTAGTTTAGGTTTAGGTTTATTTTATTTTGTTTATATTTTAATTTAGGTTTAGTTTTTTTTGTTTTAGTTTATTTATTTATTTTTTATTTTTTTTATTTTTAGGTTTTTTATTTTTTATTTATTTTTTTATTTTATTTTATTATAGGTTTATTTTTAGGTTTATTTTATTTTTATTTTATTAGTTTATTTTAGGTTTTATTCTAGGTTTATTTAGTTTAGTTTAGATTTATTATTTTATTTTAGTATTTTATGTTAGTTTATTTTATTATTTTTTTGGTTTGTTTTAGTTTAGGTTTTATTTTATTTTATTTTAATTTATTTAGGTTTTTTTATTTTTTTATTTTTATTTATTTTATATAGTTTATTTATTTTAATTTAGGTTTTTTTATTTTAGGTTTTGTTTTAGTTTATGTTTTTTATTTTATTTATTATTTTATCTTTTAGATTTTTTTATTTATCTTTAGGTTTTATTTAGCTCATTTTGGTTTTTTAGGGTAGGGCCCAGTGGCCTGGTGGATTTAGATTTAGATCAGATGGGGCCCAGTTTAGGGTGGCCTGGGTGGCCCAGGGCCCAGGGTATTAGCCTAGTTTGGGGTTGTGGAAAGGCCCAGGGAGCAGCCAGTGGCTCAGAGTGGCCTGGCCCAGGGTTTAGGCCCAGGGTAGGGCCCAGGGTGGGCCAGGGTTTTTCAGGGTTAGTTGGGTGCAAGTAGGGTGGGAGAGTATTGTGGTCAGTTGGGGTGGCCAGGGTTTATGATTTGGGGCCCAGGATTTAGGTTTAGGGTTTTAAATTAAGCAAACCCGACAGTTTAGTATTTAGTTTATTTATTTTTTTTATTTATTATGTATTTTATTTTTATTTATTTAGGTTTATTTTTATTTATATTTTATTGTTAATTTATTTTAGGTTTATTTATTTAGAGGTTTTATTTAGTTTAGTTTTTAGGTTTTTATTTATATTTATTTTAGTTTAGTTTTATTTTATTTTTAGGTTTATTTATTTTATTTTAGTTTAGGTTTATTTTATTTTTTTTTTTTATTTATTTTTGGTATTTTATAGTTTATTTATTTTTTAGGTTTAGTTTATTTTAGTTTATTTATCTATTTATTTAGTTTTAGTTTATTGGTTATAGGTTTATTTATTTATTTATTTAGTTTATTTTATTTATTTATTTTAGTTTAGGTTTAGGTTTAGTTTAATTTTTATTTATTTTTTTAGTTTTTTTTTTTTATTTTATTTTATTTATTATTTTATTTTATTTTCATTTATTTTATGAATTTAGTTTAGGTTTATTTTAGTTTAGTTTTTTATTTATTTTATTTTAGTTTTATTTTATTTTATTTTATTTAGGTAGGTTGGTTTGTTTTAGGTTTAAAGGTTAGTTTAGGTTTAGAGGTTGTGGATTTAGATAGGGCCTAGGCACAGGTTTAGTGGTCTGGGGGCTCAGTGCTCAGGTTTGGGTTGGGTTTAGGGTTTTAGTAGTGGGTAGGTCAGGTAGAGTGGTTAGGGTGAGGGGTTAGTAAGGTGTGGTTTAGGGTTGTAGGTTTAGGGTAGTTATGGTAGGTAGGGTTTATTTTTATTTTATTTTAAATTAAGTAAACCAAGTAGGTTTTTTATTTTATTTTATTATTTATTTTAGTTTATTTTTTATTTATTTATTTTTATTTTTTAGTTTATTTATAAGTTTATTAGTTTAGGTTTATTTTATTTATTTTTTTAAGGTTTTTTAGTTTAGTTTATTTTATATTTTTAGTTTAGGTTTTATTTTTATTTTAGTTTTAGTTTAGTGTTTAATTTTATTATTGATTTATTTTATTTTATTAGAATTTAGTTTATTTTATTTTATTTAGTTTTTAGGTTTATGTTTAGTTTATTTAGGAGTTTAGTTTTATTTATTTTAGTTTAGTTTATTATTTAGGTTTAATTTATTTAGGTTTATTTTAGCTTTAGTTTAGGTTTTATCATTTATTTATTTTATTTTAGGTTTATTAGGTTTTTTATTTATTTTTTATTTTAGGTTTATTATTTATTTTATGTTTATTTAGTTTATTTTATTTTATTTTATTTTAGGTTTAGTTTTATTTTATTTAGGTTTATTTTTTTTAGTTTAGTTTAGGTTTTATTTATTTTATTTTAGTTTAGTTTTATTTTTTAGGTTTATGTTTTTTAGTTAGGTTTAGATTTAGTTTTATTTTATTTTTTTATTTTTATTTTGGTATTTTATTTATTTTTTAGGTATTTTTTAGTTTTATTTAGTGGTTAGTGGGGCTTTAGAGTTTAGGGTTAGGGTAGATTTAGGGTTTATTTTATTTTAATTTATTTTAGTTTATTTATCTTGGTTTATTTATTTTAGTTTAGGTTTATTTTAGTTTATTTTTAGGTTTTTAGTTTTATTTTTTTTAGTCTAGTTTATTTTATTTTATTTTTAGGTTTATTTTATTTTAGGTTTAGGTTTAGGCTTTATTTTATTTTGGTTTATTTTTATTTTATTTTAGGTTTATGTTTATTTTTTATTTTATTTATTTTTATTTTAGTTTTAGGTTTATTATTTTAGTAGTTTATATTAGGTTTATTTTTTTTATTTATTTTTGTTTAGTTTATCTAGTTTAGGTTTACATTTTTTTTTTTATTTTATTTAGTTTAGGTTTTTTTTATTTAGGTTTATTTTATTTATATTTTATTTTAGGTTTAATTTTTAGGTTTATTAGTTTTATTTAGTTTTTTTATTTTATTTATTAGGTTTTATTTTTATAGGTTTTTTATTTAGGTTTTAATCATTTAGGTTTTATTTATTTATTTAGTTATTTATTTTATTTTTAAGTTAAGTTTAGATGTTTATTTATATTTTATTTATCTGGCATTTTATATTTATTAGATCTTATCTTAGTTTTTGTTAGTGGGTCAGGGCCCAGGGCCTGGGTGATTATGCCCATGGTAGGTTTTACATTTAGGAGGTTTGGTCAGGTGGTAGGAGTCTGGGGTTTTAGGCCAGGGTTTGGGCCAGTGGTTTAGGTTTAGGGCCCAGGGTCAGCCCAGTTTGGGGCCTAGGTCTGGGTCAGGCCCAGGGTAGGTGGAGGTCTGGGCCCAGGGTTTAGGGTTGGCCCAGTTTAAGGTCAGGTTTAGGGATAAGGGCCCAGGGTCAGGGTTATAGTTAGGGTGTGGAGGGCCCAGGGTCAGGATTTTATTTATTTATCTTTTAGGTTTAGTTTATAGCTTTTATTATTATTTAGTTTATTTATTTATTTTATTTTGGTTATTTAGTTTAGGTTTAGTCTAGTTTTAGGGTTTAGGGTTTAGGGTTTAGGTAGGTTTAGGGTTTTAGGTTTAGTAGGGTTTGGGGTTTTAGGATTTTAAGGAAACTCAAAGAGAATTTTATTGCCACAAAAAAAAGGAGTACAAGGTCTTTAAAGGGGATAATTCTCTTTACATTTAGCCTAGAGAGAAAAATCCCCTATCTAATGCAACAAAAGCAAGGAAACTAAATAAAAGCAATAACATACCAAAAAAACAAATAAGGAACATCACAAGAAATAGGATGATCAGCCAAAGCCCACTACTAGGGTCAGAAGTCTTTTGAGAGTTGCACAATCCACATCCAGGTTTCAAAATTTGTAAAGAACCTCTAAAAGAATCTTGTAAGAAATTAGAAATTGTAATTAGCACAACTAGAGAAAATCAAGCTTTAGCACATAATAAAGAGCAATATAAGAGAAAATTTTTAATAACGCCTTTAGTCACCAGATCTTCGGGGCAACCACAAATGTGAGCATCAAAAAAGAAGGGTTATAGTCATCATATGTCAAGCCAAAAATAGAAATCATCCCACCATCATAGCCCACTTACCTACATGGAGGAATCCAAAGAGTGAAAGTCAATAATTCTTGTACCTGCACCCAAGCAACAAAAAAAGCTAAAACACCACTAAAGTCCACCAAGCTCGAAAGGAAGTAGCATCAACAAAACCACCATAGTAGAAATGAAAGAGCAGCTGCCAAGATTTCACCTAAAAAACAAAGCAACCATGAATAAGAACCAAACCCACTAGAGTCACTAGACAACCAGAAGCAACTGCCCAAAACCAAAACAATAACCTACAACTAGCACCAAGAAACCAGCAATTCCAAACCATATTAGGTCAAGGCCAACACTAATAATAGCCACCAATCCAACCCATACAGTAGAGGCAAGAAATAAAAAGGCAATCCCATACTCCATCAAAAAATAGAAAGATACAGAAAATAGCAGACCTAGCCACCATAATAAAAAACTAGAACAAGAAAAAGCCACTAAAAGGTCAACCCTACCAACTATCAATAGATCTGAAAGAAAACAAAATGGAAAACCAACCAAACCAACCAGCACAAAAAATTGAACCAACCAGCCCATAAGACCATCCATCAAATTAACAAAGCTAAAGAAGAGCCAACTCTGATAAGGAAATAGCTAGTCCAAAAGGGAGGCAATCCTAACATAGAGAAAGAAAGGCATAGTGACAACCAATAGGAAGCCACCCAAAATTGCTAAGAAACAAATGGTCATCACCCAACCAGACAAAAAGCCACAGCCTAGAGGACCACCCAACCACAAACAACCAACTAAAGTGGCAAGGAAAAAAGACCAAGGCCCTATCCAAACACAAAAACTACCAAAAGGCCCAGCAAAAACTCAAGGGTAAAAAGATTGATAGCAGCCATCAAATAATAGCCACCCAAGATAGCCATGTAGAGGGTAGTAGCAAACAAAACCCACCAGGCCCAAAAATAGTAGCAGAAAAACCTCTTTAAGTAAAGAAATAGCCAGCCAAAACTAGAGGCAAAATTAGACCAATTAAGAAAGGGGAAAAGCCAAAAGCACATAGAGGCATAACCCAGAAGAGGACACCACAAGAGCAAGGCAACACATGAAGAAATTGTTGACATTTAGATCCCTAAATAAAATAGTCAGCCAAAGAGAACACCTCTCCAACAAAAGAGGTTGAACACCCAGCCACCACCTCAAAGAGATCTCCCAAGTATTACAGTACAAACCAGACAAGAGAGTGAAAAAACCAAAAAAATGCAGCAAAATGAAAATGCACACAGAGAAAATCATAGAGAACCTAAAATACACAAAGCGAAGTTAATTTCTGAGATAAGGTAATCTAGTGTTATCTAGATTAACTAAGCCTCTCAATTGTCTAGGTAAATTATGATGTTTATAAAGAGTGAGATCATTTAATTTAGCACCTATTAGCTAAATCCGCAGACATTTCCTTCATGCCAAATGTGAGAAATTTTAAAGCAAACTTGAGAGAGGAGTGTTCTAGTATGATTAAGAAGGTAGAATAAATCTGCATTCCCCATCTTAGTGGAAGTCAGCATGTCAATGAGTAAGAGAGCATCAACTTCAATCCAAATATTGATAAAAACTTTTTGCAAACAAATGTCAATAGATTTTTTTACAACCATTAATTTAGCATAGATAATAGAACAAGCTTTAGGAGGATAAGCAAAAGCACAAATGACATTACCTTTAAAACCTCTAAAAATACCACCACAACCAAATGTATTCTAAGAGATAGATCCATCTATATTAATTTATATTATTATGAGGTTTTATCCAATATATAATCCTATCTTCTTTATAGAAGGTGATCTCAGGCAGGTAAAGAACCAATTTTTTGGCCACAAATTTGCAACCACTATAATGAGTGTTACTAATTAAATTAGCATTAAATAAAACATGAATTTTTTCTTTGGTTCTAGTAATAATCCTTTTATTATTCATAGGAATACCACGATATTTAGCATCATTTATACCCATCCATATGAACCTAATAAGGGTAATGGCAATTAAAACTTTGATATGACCTTTCATAGTTTTTTTTGGAAATAGGCTTCAAGAAATTGATATAAAGAAAGAAAATCATGGAAATGGTTAGTATTAAAAAGTTGATCATACCAAAACCATAATTTGGAGGCAATAACATAATTGACAAAACATGATTAACATTTTCAATATGAAATCAACAATTACATTTGGAAGGCAAATGAAAACCTTTATCCTAGAGCAAGGAATCAACAAGAATGAAGTTTTTCAGAATTATCCAAGTAAGGATAGAATAAGAGATCGGGATGACATTTTTTCAAAGTTTAATAAATACATTAGATAAAATATGATCATCTCTAATATAATTCCAAGCCTCTTTAAGAATAAAATCACCATTATTAGATAGCTTAAAAAGAATTTGATCAGGCTTGTTGGAAAGGATAGGAATATTAGTAAATTCATATAAAAGAGAGATAGGAATAAATTTGCTAAGTTTACTATCATTCAACTTATTATTAAGCTAAAAAGAGTTAACTTTAGTAGCAGCAGTAGAATGGGTAGATAAAAAAGAATCAATAGAACATCAACCAATCCAATTACCTTGCCGAAAGATAGAATAGCCCAAATGTATACCCCGAGATATCAAGGATTCAGCCTCCCATTTAATGGAGAAAAGCCTTTTTCAAATCATGGAGTCACCCACTTTATAAGTACAGATTAGAGGGTGCTAACCCTGGCAGTATTTAGCCATAATAAAATTATCCTAGAGGCTATATTTTTTTCTAAAATTCTACTAGAGTTTATGTGATAAAGCAATAATAGATTCACGAATAGGTTTGCAGCCAAGCCCATCTCCACCCAGAGGACCACAACATTTATGCCAAGAAGTTCAATGCATCATTTTAATTGAATTATTAGAGCCCTATAAAAATTTATTAAGGAGATGATCAATTCTATTTAAGATAGAATTAGTAGGGATAATGGCTTGAATAAGAAATAAAGGCATCAAATTAAGAGTACTCTAAGCAAAGTAAGCCTGCCACCAAAAGAGAGTAAGTGAAATTCCCACACTGAAATTTTATTAAAATTTTTTTGGATAAGCTCATCAAAAAGATGGGATCCTTTTTGACCTTTAAAAAGAGGAGCACCAGATATTTAATAGGGAGTTGTTGGTGTTTAAAGTTAGTGATTCTCAAGATATGATTGATTTTGTTATTAGAAATTTTAGAGGAGGTAATAAAGCAGCTCTTGCTTTCATTAATAGAAAGCCACTTTCTCTACCAAAATTATATAAAAATTTCTTAAGTCTTTTGATGTGATGAAAGACAGCATTGGAAAAGATAATGAAATCATCAGCAAAGCTAAGAGGAGAAACAAAGATACCACCAAGAGTTCTAAAGAACATGCTAGGATTGTTATTCAATAAATCATTTAAACTCATAGAAAGGTATTCCACAGCAATAATAAACAAAGATGGGGACAAACGATCTCCTTGTCTCAAACCATGAGAAGAAGGAAAAAAGCTTAAAGCTTCACCATTAAGAAGAATAAAAAACAAGGCATTATTAATATAATTTTTAATAAGGTTAATGAAATTATCAGAGAAACCAAATAAATGCAAGATATTTAAAAGGAAATCCCAAGAGATATTATCAAAGGCTTTAGAAATATCTAATTTGAAAAGGATGTTACCACCTCTAGTTGGAACATCCAAATCATGAATAAGCTCTTGAGCAAGAAGAAGAATGTTATATAGATCTCCCTCTAACAAAACCAATTTGTTTGAGAGAGATCATTTTTTGAAGCATAGGACTTAGTCTATTAACAAAATTTTTAGAAATCAATTTATTAATGAAAGTGCAAAGACTAATAGGTTTGAAATCACTCCAAGAATTTGGATTATATTTTTTAGGTATGAGAACAATGGAAGTGCTTGAAAAATATTTAGGGAGAGGATTACTAATAAAGAAATCAACAATAACATCAACTAAGTCATTCTTAATAGTAGACCAATAATTTTGAAAAAAAATTGTTTTGTATAACCCTCCAGACCAGCAATGGAATCAATGTTCATGCTATTGAGAACTTTACCAATCTTATCTTTAGTAGGCAAGCTAGTAAGCCAATGATTATTAACATTGCTAATAATAGAGGAGATCAAAAATGAATTAGAAATAGCTTCATAAGAGTGGCTTTTGTTAAGCATATTTCTAAAGTGGTTAATAACATAATCTTTAATAACATTAATATCAATGATACAAACTTCATTATCACATTTAATTTTTTGGATAGAATTTAAGTCTCTCCTTTTATTAAATAAAGCATGAAAATACCAAGTATTCCTATCCCCATCAATAATATGTTTACTAGTAGCTTTTTTACTGCCAATAGGTCTCTTCCATATTCAGATAATTAATAAGATTATCTTTTTCTTCATTCAAATCATTAAGCTTAGAAGAATCAATCAAAACAACATTTTCAAGATCACAAACCAAAAGTTTCATATTTTTTATATTAGCAAAAAAATTTTGAAAACAATGTTTGTTCCAACAAACCAGACTTTGTTTGAGCCTTTTAAACTTAAACCATAATCTATGCATACCCCTAATCGAATTATCAGGGTGTAAAGGGCAATCCAACTAATGGCCATGACTTTAAGAAAATCTAGATGATTAATCCACATATTTTGAAATCTGAAAGAGGGCAAGGTGTTTAATCTTTTAGAGTTATCTTTAACAGAAACCAAAAGAGCACCATGATCAGATAAAGCTGTACTCAAATGGTTAATAGAGGTAAGAGGCCATTGATTTATCTAATGATAGTAAAAAAGAATTCTATCAAGATGTTGCTAGAGCTTAGAGTTTTTCCAAGTATAATTATAGATTTTAAAACCAATGTCAATAATATTGCAAATAAGAATCATATTTAAAAATTCTTCCATAGAATCAATATTAGTAAAGCTACCACCCCTTCTTTTAGGTGAATATAAAATAGTGTTGAAATCACCCCCAACCAACTAAGGTTTGTTAACAAAAAGAGCAAAACTTCTCAAATTCTCCCAAACAACACATTCCACCATTATTGCAAAAGCATAAACAAAAGAGCTAAGCACACAAGAATCACCAAAAGAAATTTGAGCATTGACAACATGTTAAAGATCATCTAAAATTAAAACATTTAAGAAGCTATTCCAAAGCACCAAATTTTATCACTGACATTAAAGGAAAAATTACTAAAACCAAGCATTCCAGCAACATGATTGATTTTATCAACATGATCAATTTGGAGCGGCTGACTGAAAAGAGCCCCGATATCAAATAAAACCTAGTGGGTAACATAGTGGATTCTCATATTTGGAAGAGCTAACCACACAGGAATACTAGGTGATTCCTCCTTTATATCAAAAAGGGGAGACCACTTTAACAAATGCATTTGACAATTAAAGACAAAATAAGATCGAAGTGAGAAAACCCTTGAATAATCCAAATCATTCCTAAGTTGAAGCAAAATATGTCTTGGATCGATCAAGCCAATAGAGAAAGAACCTGAAAGTTTAAGGTTATGGAAAAAGATCAGATCTTATCCAAATTTGGCTAGAACAAAGAAAATTTTCCAATCAAAGCTAATTTGAAAGGTTTTGCAAGCTTTTTGACATCAAGATCTGAACACATGATGCAAACATACCTCAAAAAGAAGTCAAAATAAGATTGATCGTGTTAGTAGAGGTAGATCTCTTACCAGAAAGTGCATCCTTAGAGGATTTAATAACAAGAATGAAATTAGGTTTAGGGATCCCACAAAATCGGATGCGCTAGCCAGATCACCAAAAATGGGAGAAATAAGCCACAGTTTGAGGTCACCACAGCCATAATCAAAAGAGACACATCACGCAAGCAGCAAAGATTGAAAATACTCAAGAAATTAGTTGAGAATGATGAAAGATCCACCAAAAATGTAAGAAGAGGAAGCGTTGGTGAAGGAGAAAATGAAATCGCTAGAGCGCCGCAAGGGAGGGGGGGGTTAAGGATTTAGGTTTATTTTATTTAGTTTATTTAGTTTAGTTTTTATTTTATTTTTAGTTTAGGTTTATTTAAGTTTATTTTAGGTTTATTTAGTTTAGGTTTTATTTTTGTTTATTTGGTTTAGTTTAGTTTATTTAAGTTTAGGTTTAGGGTTTAGGGTTTAACATTTAGGTTTTTAGGGTTTAGGGTTTAGGGTTTAGGGTTTAGGGTTAAAGTTTTAGTTTAGGGTTTAGGGTTTTTGGGTTACTTTTTAAAATAAAGAATAAATTCATATTTGATATTTCATCTTTTTGATTTCATCGACCAAGTAATGCACCAAGTTTTCTAAGACACAAGCAACAACATAGATAAAAAATGAGCATGCATAGAGCAAATAAAAAACCTTAGATAACTAGAACCGTCTCTACTACAAAGACATAATTCCATAATTAGTAGATCAGATCAACCATTCCTCAGTTTCTCTAGTTCCCATCAAAACCACCCCGCCTCTTGAGTAGCAGCATCCACCATCATATCCCCGACCTCTCCCTCTGTCACCACCACAGTAACCTCCATTGCTCCTCCCACCTCCATAACCACCACTGCTCTGACGACCACCTCCATATCCACCAGCACCTCCAGATCCCCCACCACCACGATGATAATCCGCCTCTACCTTCTCCACCATCGTCAGATCTAGACTTAGCCTCGTGATGGTGATGTTCTCGCCATCTTCACCATTCTTAGGGTTTAGGTTTAGATTTAGGTTTTATTAGTTTTATGGTTAAGGTTTATTTTTTAATTTATTTAGTTACTTTAGGTTTAGGTTTAGGGTTTGGGGTTTAGGGTTTTGGTTTAAGGTTAGTTTAGGTTTAAGTTTAGGGTTTAGGTTTCTTGTGGGGTTTATGCTTTTGGTTTAGGGAGTTTAAGGTTTAGGGAGTGGGTAGGTTTAGGGTTTGTGTTTAGGAGTTTAGGGAGAGGAGGAGGTTTAGGAGTGGGGTTTGGTGGTTTAAGATAGTTTAGAGTGGAGTTTGTAGAATTTAGAGTGAGAGTAGGGATTTAGGGTTAGAGTTTAGAGTGGGGTTTAGGGTGTGAGTAGGGTAGGATATTTTAGGATTATGGTTTTAGAGATAGTGGTTTAGTGTTTAGTGGGGTTAATGAGGGCCCAGGTTTAGGGTTTAGAGTTTAGGAGGCAGGGTTTAGGATTTAGGTAGGGTTTAGTTAAGTTTTAGGGTTTGGTTTTAAAAAAAAAAGAAACCCATTTAGTTTATTTATTTATTTATTTAGTTTATTTTATTTATTTAGGATTTATTTTATTTAGTTTAGTTTATATTTTAGGATTATTTATTTTAGTTTTGATTTTATCTTAGTTTATTTTAGGTTTAGGTTTACCATTTTTACTTTAGTTTTATTTTATTTTATTTTTAAGTTTAGGTTTTATGTTTTATTATAGGTTTAGGTTTAGGTTTTATTTTTAGGTTTTATTATTTTTATTTAGGTTATAATTTAGTTTTAGGTTATTTATTATTTTATTTTATTTATTTAATGTTTAGTTTAATTTAGATTTAAGTTTAGGTTTTATTTCTTTTAGTTTTGTTTATTTTAGTTTAGGTATCAGTTTATTTTTATTTTAAGTTTTGGTTTTTCATAGTTTAATGTTTAAGTGTTATTTTTTATTTATTTTAGGTTTATTTTTAAGGTTTTTTTTTTATTTAGTCAATTATTTATTTTTATTTATTAGGTAGTTTTTATTTTATAGTTTTTATTTTTAGGTTTATTTTATTTTTTTAGTATTTTAGGTTTTATTTATTCTTTTATTTTATTTATTTTTTTTTATTTTATTATATCTTTATTTTTTTAGCTTTAGGTTTTTTTAGGTTTACAGGTTTTATTTTATTTTTATTTAGTTGGTTTAGGGTTTAGGGTTTATAGTTTAGGTTTTAGGGTAGAGGGTCAGGGCCCAGGGTTTAACATGGAGAGGGTTTGGAGATGGAGTCATTTAGGTTTAGGAAGGGCCCAGGTGGTTTTTAGTTAAGCTCAGTATAAAGTGGGAGTCCCAGTGGTAGGTTTAGGGTCAGGGCCCAGAGTGAGGGCCCAGGGTCAGGTCAGTTTGGGGGTAGGCCCAGGGCCTGGGGGTAGAGTTTAGGATTTAGGATCATGGTTTTATAGTAGGAGAGGGAGTGTAGTTTTGGGTCAGTTTTAGGTTTAGGGTGGGAGTTTGGGGAGGTTTAGGGTAGTTTAGTTTTGTTTTAGTGGAGGGTTTAGGTTTTTAATAAAAAAAAATAGAAACCCAAGGTTTTTAGTTTATTTAGTTTTTTTTATTATTTTTTTATTTTTATTTTATTTATTTAGGTTTATTTATTTTATTTAGTATTTATTTAGGATTTAGTTTTTTTATCTATTTTATTTTAGTTTAGGTTTAGTATTTTTTAGTTTAGTTTTTTTTATTTTATTTTTAGGTTTAGGTTTTATGTTGTTTATTAGGTTTAGTTTAGGTTTTATTTTATTTTTTAGGTTTATTTATAGGTTGTTATTTTAGGTTTTATTTTTAGTTTAGCTTAGGTTTTATTTATTTTATTTTATTTAGTTTAGGTTTATGTAGGTTTAGTTTAATTTAGGTTTAGTTTAGGTTTATTTATTTATTTTATTTTAGTTTAGTTTATTTATTTTGTTTATTTTATTTTTATTTTAGGTTTGGTTTTCATAGTTTAGGGTTTAGGTGTTATTTTTTATTTACTTTAGATTTATTTTAAGGTTTAGGTTTTATTTAGTTTTCAATTTATTTTATATTAGGTTTATTTTTTTATTTTAGGTTTAGTTTTATTTTATTTAGGTTTTATTTTAGGTTTATTATTTTTATTTAGTTTAGGTTTTATGATTTTATTTTATTTTAGTTTTATTTCATTTTATTTTATTTTAGCTTTAGCTTTAGGTTTATGAGGTTTTTAGGTTTTATTTTATTATTTATTTAGTTTAGGTTTAGGGTTTATGGTTTATGGAAGGTTTAGGTTTAGGATAGGGTGTGGATTAGGTTTAGAGGTTTGGGTTTAGGTTTAGTTTAGGGTTTAGGGTTTAGGATTTAGGTTTTAAACAAAGAGGAGTGGAGTTTGGGTTTTAGTTTAGGGTTTAGGGTTTAGGGGGTTTAGGGTTTAGGGAGGTTTAGTGAGGGTTTAGGGTTTAGGGGGGTTTAGGGTTTTAGAGTTTAGATTTAGGGAGGGGTTTAGGTTTTAGGTTTTAGGGTTAGGGTTTGGATTTAGTTTAGGGATGAGTTTTGAGTTTTAATTTTAAGAGAACAAATTCAGATTCAATATTTCTTCTTTGATTTCAACCAAGTAACACACCAAGTTTTCTAAGACATAACCAATGAAAAATGAGCACATAGAAAATCAAAACCCTAGATAACTGAACCACCTCTACTATAAAGACATAGTTCCATAAGTAGATAGGATCAATCTTTTCTCCAGCTCCCATCAGAACCAACCTCTCGAGTAGCAGTGTCCACCATCATATCCTCGATATCTCCCTCCGCCACCACCATGGTTATAACCTCCGTCACTCCTCTCGCCTCCATTACCACCCCTAATTTGACCACCACCTCCAGATCCCCCACCACCACTGCGATAACCATCGCCTCCGCCTTCGCCTCCACCATTAGATCTAAACTGAGCCTAGTTGACAGTAATGTTCCTGCCATCAAGGTTCTTCCCATTCTAGGGTTTAGGTTTCAGTTTATTAGGTTTTACTATTTAGGTTTATTTTTTAATTTATTTAGTTACTTTAGGTTTAGTTTTAGGTTTTAACGTTTAGGGTTTAGGGTTTAGGGTTTTAGGTTTTATGCTTTTAGGGTTTATGGTTTAGGGTTTGGGTTTAGAGTTTAGGGTTTAGTGTTTAGGCTTTAAGGTTTATGGCTTTTAAGATGTAGGGTTAGTTTAGGGTTTAGAGTTTAGGGTTTTAGGGTTAAGGGTTTTTTTTTTGGGGAAAGTTTGAATTTTATTACCATAAAAGGAAAAGATACCAAGTCCTTAAAAGGAGTAAAGCTCTAAAATTCTACTGCTCTCAGAGCTAAAAGAAACTTAAAGAACTAAACTCCCATCTAAGTACATTAGAAAAAGTAAACAAAATAAAAGAGCAAATACAACAGCTAAAAGCATAAGAGAAGAAGATAGAGTAAGACTAAAACAAATCCTAAAAATAATAAAAGAATGAGTCAACAGTAGTTCATGATTTCTTTGAGAAAGCAAGATAAGCAAGATCCACAGTAACAACACCTGGGTTGACTGAGTAATGACCATTCCCTCTATAAAGTTCCAACCGGTAAAAGAAATCTGCAACACACTACAAAGGCAAAAGTCATTGCTAAAAAGGATAAGGATAAACAGAGGAAAATGAGAGAGCTGAGAAAGAGAAGGCTTAGACTCAGTTAGGATAATCTCAAGGGGTAACAATACATATGAGCATCCAAACTTCATAAAGAAGGATTAGAATCATTTACCAACTAGAGGGAAGAGGTGAGTAACATCAAAGCCATCATAGCCAGCATACCTGATACAAGCAAACATTCAAGGCTAGCAGTCCATAGAGTTCTAGATCTTGCACAATTTAACAAAGAGCAACCGACCAACAACCAACTAGCAGCCAAACCACCAAATAAAAATCAAAATAGACTAATCACAATAACCTAGAGAGAGGCTTGGATATAGCTAGAACACCAACAATAGCCATTATCCAAATACCCATCCAAGCTACAAACCTTGAAAACCATAACCAACCGTCAGCAAGCACCAGATCCATGCCAATTAATAGAGAAATAGCCAACAAAACCTAGATAAGAACCCTCAATGGAAAGTCCCGACAAGTTGCAGTTATTAAGCTAAATGAGGGTGAGTAACCACAAATGACTAGATAGCTCAAAATGAAACCATCAACTGAAGGAAACATAAGTTACAGCCAGTGCAAATCACCAGAAGAGAAAACACCCACACAAAAGGGGGCCAAAGGCAGCAACCAACCACCAGAAACCAAGAAGTCCAATCCAAAAGGATCAACAAAGGTTTGGCCACCATAGCAAAAGCCTCTAGCAAATTGTTAAAGAAGAAGGAATAGACCAACAAGGAAAAATCAACAAACCATGATTCCAAGGAAAACAATAATTCATCCAACCAAACTAGCTAATTGAAATAGCCATAAGGAAAACCATCAGAAAATAACCCATCATAAGTAACCAACAAAGGAAGAATCCCCAGCAACCAAGGAAATCTAGAAAACCAATAAAGTATCACACAATAGAGGCCCAAAAAAAGCACAATAACCATAGAAAGGCAACAACAGTAGCCAGCTAGGAATTGTTGGAAAACCAAATTTTCTCAGCAACAAAGACTAAACTAGCATATAGCATAACAACAACACAAAATGTGTTGCAAACAACGTATCCAACAAAGGCTAATTCTAGGAAAATAACCAAATGCAAAACTAAGAAAAAAGAAGATTCCAGCAATAAACAATAAGAAAGTGGGAGGAAACCCCAAAAAAGCATCCAATAAATTCTCAAAAAGAAGGCCTAGAAAGGAAACAACCAACAATAGTTCCCACTACGAAGGCCACCATCCAACCATGAAAACTAGTAAAAAGTAATTCGAGTTCTAGAGGAGAGTAAACAAACCAACTAGTGCAGAAAAAGAATTAAGCCAGAGCAGAAACCATCTCATCCACCAACAACCAAAGTAACAAGGTAGAGAAGATAGCAACCACCATGAGGAAAAAACCAAGCCAACCCAGGCTAGAAAGACAGGAACCACTAGGTAGTAACCATCAGGCCAACCCAAAATCTAGAGGTCAAAAATAAAACCCATCTTAAGCTAAAAATTGAAAATAAATTTAGGGTTTAGGGTTTAGGGTCTAGGGTTTAGGGTCTAGTGTTTAGGGTTTAGGGAGAGGGGTTTAGGTTTAGGTTTGGGGTGGGTTTAGGTTTAGGGTTTAGTTTATGGTTTAGGGTTTAGGTGGGTTTATGGTTTAGTTTAGTGTAGTTAGTTTAGGGTTTATAGTTTAGGGTTTAGGGATTGAGGGATTAGGTTTAGGTTTAGGATTTTAGTTTTGGTTTAGGGTTTAGGGTTTAGTGTTTATTTTAAGTTTAGGGTGTTTAAATTAAACCAGTAGGTTTAGGTATTTAATTTAATTATTTTGTTTATTTTATTTTATTTTATTTATGTTTATTTTTTATTTAGTTTAGTTTATTTATTTTATGTTTATTTATTTTAGTTTAGGATTTTTATTTTAGTTTATTTTTTAAGTTTATGTTTATTTTTTAGGTTAGACTAATTTTTATTTTATTTTTTAGGTTTAGATTTTATTTTTTATTTTTAAGTTTAGGTTTAGGTTTTTATTATATTTTTTAGGTTTAGGTTTTTATTTTAAGTTTATTTTTAGTTTTTTAGGGTTATTTTTAATTTATTTTATTTAGTTTAGGGTTTAGTTTAGTTTATTTTAGGTTTAGTTTAGGTTTTATATTTTAGTTTAGGTTTAGGTTTAAATTTTAGGTTTAGATTTTTTTTAGTTTAGCATTTTAATTTTTATTTATTTTAGGTTAATTTTTTAGGTTTAGGTTTTATTTAGTTTTATTTACTTTATTTTAGTTTATTTTATTTTAGTTTAATTTATGTTTTATTTATTTATTTAGTTTATTTTATTTTTATTTTATTTTATTTTAGGTTTAGGTTTAGGTTTAAGTTGGTTTTTATTTTTTATTTTATTTTATTTAGTTTAAGTTTTATTTATTTATTATTTTATTTTTTAGGTTTTATTTAGGTTTAGGTTTAGATTTTAGGGTTTAGGAGGTTTAGGGTTTAGTTAGGGGTTTAGGGTTTAGGGTAGTGATAGGGTTTAGGGTTTAAGATTTAGGGTTTAGTGAGGATTAGTGGTTTAGGATTTGGGGATAGTTTTATTTTTATTTATTTTAAATTAAGTAAACCAGGAGGTTTAGGTTTAGTTTATTTAGTTTTTTATTTATTTTAGTTTATTTTATTTTATTTTTATTTAGGTTTATTTTATTTTAATTAGTTTAGTTTATTTATTTTGTTTAGGTTTTATTTTAGTTTATTTTTTAGGTTTAGGTTTAGGTTTAAGTTTATTTTAGTTTAGTTTTATTTTAATTTTATTTTTTTAGGTTTATTTATTTTTTATTTTAGGTTTAGATTAAGGTTTTTATTTCATTTTAGGTTTAGGTTTAGATTTTATTTAGGTTTATTTTAAGGTTTTATTTTTTAGTTTAGGTTTAGGTTTATTTTTATTTTATTTTATTTAGTTTAGGTTTAGGTTTAGTTAATTTAGGTTTAAGTTTAGTTTTTTATACATTTTAGTTTAGTTTATTTAGTTTAGTTTATTTTATTTTAATTTATTATTTTTAGGTTTAGTTTAGGTTTATGTTTTATTTTATTTATTTATTTTGATTTATTTTTTAGGTTTAGGTTTTTATTTAGTTTTATTTTAGGTTTATCTTATTTTTATTTTAAGTTTAGTTTTTATTTTGTTTAGGTTTTTTATTTTTTAATTTATTTTAGGTTTTTATTTCTTCTATTTTTGTTTAATTTTTAATTTTTTTAATTTTTATTTCTTAGGTTGAGGTTTAGGTTTAGGTTTAGGTTTTTATTTTATTTTATTTAGGTTTAGGTATTTTTATTTATTTTATTTTTAGGTTTTATTTAGTTTAGGTTTAGTTTGAGTTTTTAGGGTTTTTAGGGTTTAGGGTTTGGCATTTTGTGTTTAGGGTTTTTTCTTTTTTTATTTAGGGAATGTTAGAATTACCATAAAATAAAGGATACAATGTCCTTAAAGGGGTAAAGCTCAAACTACTACTCATAGAGCTACAAGTAACCTAAATAGCTAACACCCCATCAAGTACAATGGAAAAAAATTAACGAGCAAATACAACAACTTAAAGGCAAATGAGAAAAGACACTAAATAAGACTAATATAACTTAATAAAGCAATAAAAAGGCTAGTTAGCAGCAGCTCATGATCCCTTTAAGAACTCAAGATAAGCAAGATCCACATCAACAGTACTTGAGTTGACTGAGTAAAGATGATTCCATCTGTGAAGTTCCAACCTGCAAAAGAATTCTACAAAACACTACAAAGGCAATGGTCATAGCTCAAGGGAAAAAGATAAAGTAAACAATTTAGAAAGAGCTGAGAAAGAGAAGGCGTGTAAGATCATCTCAAGGGGAAACAATACATATGAGCATCCAACCTTCATGAGAATCATATGCACTACCAGCGAGAGAACATATGAGGAAACATCAAGGCCATCATAGCCAGCATACCTAATATAAGCAACCATCCAAGGAAAAATAGTCCTTAGTGATCCAGTTCCTGCACCAAACAAACACAAAAAAATAGCAAGCTAGCAACCAACCCACCAACCAAAACCCACAATAAACCAACCACTTAAAGCCAATATCCCAGAAGTTACAATAGGATCAGTGGCCGAGCTAAAATAAACCAAGCAGTAACTCCACCAAAGCCACCACCAATAGGAAGAGAAACACAAATAAAGGGCAGTCAGCATAAATAAGGCAAATAACACAATCGAGCAAAATAATAATAGCATAGAGAGGAAAGCCATAGCAATCCAAATTCAAGGGTAAAACCTCCACCCAAACAGTAAAATCATAGGAGATAAGCAGCACTAGAGAGAGGAAATCCATAGCATAGAAAGGCATCCAAAATTACCATCAAAACCACCACCAAGGTAGCCAAAAGAACAGAAATCCACCACCACCAACCAAGAGCAAATATCATGCAACAAGGAGAGCCAAATAAACTAGAGGGAGTCAATACCAACAGCCAACATAAATCCCAAAACACCAAGCCATGACACAAGCATCCAAGGCTAGATAGCAACCACAAAAAACCTCTGAAGCAGCCAACCACAAACAATAAGTCCTAAAATAGGACCAAAAAAACCACAAGAGCTCATATCCTACACAAACAAAATAGACAATAAAACAACCCAGGCGAGCAGCCAACAAGTTGAGTAACAGAAGAAATCAGAGCAAAAAAAAATTGACACGTGAGAACAAAAATAAAGTAAAAGAAGTTGCACTCAATAGAGGATAACCAACCCAAGAGTATACCATAAACCCAACCAAAGAACCTAACCAAAAGAACCTAAATGAACCATCAAACACAGCCAACACATCCACCCAACCAACCAACCCAGCCAACCAGCCTAGTCAGCCAACAAAACTAACCAGTAGACAAAGCCAATACATAGCCCAAAAAAAGGGAAAGAACAATAGTAGACAAATCCACAACCCACTTAGAGATCTCCAAAATAACCAATAAATAAAAATGGTAGTCACCTAGCCAGACAAAGGCCAAGGAGGACCACCTAACCACAAGTAGCAAAATTATAATGAAAGAAACAAGGCCAGAGGAAAATAAAACCCATTCCAAATCCCAAAGAGCAGACAATTGCCATAAATAAGAAAGTAGGAATATAACAACCACATAACAGCTACCTCCAATCCATAAGACAAGGGGAAAAACCAACCAGTAGAAGCCTCCAAGCCAAACCAAGAAAATAGAACATCAACCACCAAAAAAAATCCAAAACTAAGCCAAGAAAAAAGAGGCCAACAACAGCCATGAAAAATATAACCACCCAAAACAACTAGGCAGATGGATGAAGAAAATAGAAGCAACCAACAAAACCAACTATAGTAGCTAAAAATCCAATTCGAATAAGGCCATAGCTAGTCAAAACTAGAGGCAAACCCAACTTCCATTAATTAAAGGGGTAGGCTAAAAATTGACACTGTCACAACCCAACAGAGACCCTAAAAAAATGACTAGCTGTGTGATAGTGCCATAGACTGAAAATCAATGGTCTTAGAGGATAGGGAAACCAATTAAAAACCACTATGACCCAAAAAAGGGTCAGTTAAGTATAAAATGGGGTTAAGAGGAATGGGGGTTTAAGTAAAGAAATAAACTCAGGAAAAAACCACTTCTTGGTGAGGGAAGCATAAAATAAACAACCAAAAAATAGTATGAATAAAACCACCATAGCAAAGTGATCAAATAAATAGGAAAAAGCTGAAATTTGAGGTAAGGAAGTTTAGTGTTATCCAGATTGACCAGACCACACAGATGCTTAGGTAAGTTATGGTTATTAAATAAAGTGAGCTCATTTAATTCCCCTCCCAAATTAGCCAAGAAATTGGCACAAGCATTACCTTCACAAAGAATGTGAAAATTTTTGTTGCAAACTGGAGAAAGAAGCTTTTTAGTGTGATTAAGAAGATAAAATAAGTCAACATTCCCCATTTTATTAATATTGAACATATCAAGTAATAGAAGAGCATCAACTTCTATCCAAATATTAAAGAGGCCTTTGCTTAAACAAATATCAAAAGCTTTGTTAACAACCATGAGCTCAGCATAAATAATAGAACAAGCTTTGAGGGTGTAGGAAAAAGCACAAATGATAGTACCTTTAGAATCTCTAAGAATTCCACCACAACCATATTTGTTTGGGGAAACAAAACCATTAGTATTGATCTCAATAAAATTTTATCTAGGCTTAATCCAATGTATAATCCTAATACTCTTATAGGAAGGATCATCATGCAAAGTGGTACATAATTTTTTAGCCACAAATTTATAACCTCTAAAGTGAAGATTACTAATTAAATTTGCATTAAACAAAGCATGAATTTTTTCTTTAGTTCTGGCAAGGATCCTTTTATGGTTAATAGGGATACCACGATATTTAGCATCATTTCTATCCATCCAAATGAACCAAATAATAGTAATAGCAAGTAAAACTTTGATATAACCTTTCACAATTTTGTGGAAACAAACTTCACGAAGTTGATATAATGAAAGAGAGCCATGAAAATAGTTAGTGTTAAATAAATCATCATACCATATCCAAAGTTTGGAAGCAATAACACCATTAATAAAAACATGATCAACATTTTCAATATGAAAGCAACAATAGTACTAAGAAAATAAATAAAACACTTTAAGCCAGAGCAAGGAATCAACATGTATGAAGTTATTCAAAATCCTCCAAGCTAAAATAGAATAAGAAATAGGAATGATATTGTTCCAAAATTTAATGAAAACATTAGAGGTGTTTTGTTTATTCTAGTAAAATTACAAACCTCTTTAAGAACAAAATCACCATTATAAGAGAGATTGAACAAAATTTGATCCAGTTTATTAGAAAAGATTGTGAGGTTACAAAACTTGTCAAAAAAGAAATAAGAATGTAGTTCTCAAGTTTGTTTTCATTCTAATTGTTATTAAGCTAAAAAGAGTTAACTTTGATAGTAGCAGTAGGGTGTGTAGATAAAAGGGACTCAATAGAGCCATTGATAAGCCAATTGTCTTGCCAAAAGAAAGAAGAACCCAAATGAATACCCCAAGATATTAAGGATTCGACAATCCATTAAATGGAACAAAGCCTTTTTCAAATCAGAGAGTCACTAACATTATAAGCACATGTAAGAGGGTGTTTACCTTGGAAATATTTTTCCATCATAAAATTTTCCTAAAGGCTATCATTCTTTATAAAATTCCACCAAAACTTATGAGAGAAGCCAGTGATAGCATAACAAATAGGTTTGCAACCATGACCACCTTAACCCAATGGACCACAACATTTTATTAAGCAAGTGATCAATTCTGATAAGAGTAGAATTAGTGGGAATAATAGTTTGAATCAAATAAAGAGGCATTGAATTGAGAGTGCTTTTAAGAATAGTGAGTCTGCCACCAAAGGAAAGTAAATGGAATTCCCAAACAAAATTTTATTTAAAATTTTTTGAATTAACTCATCAAAAATGTGGGATCATTTTGGACCTTCAAAAAGAGGAGCACTCAGGTACTTAAAAGGTAAGTGTTGATGTTTAAAATTAGTGATATGCAGGATTTGATTAATTTTATTATTGGAGATATCTAAAGAAGTAATAAAATAACTTTTGTTATCATTGATAGAAAGCCCACTTTCTCTACCAAATTTATATAAAAAAATCAAGAGGTTCCTGATATGATGAAGAGAAGCATTGCAAAAAAATAATAATAAAATCAACAGCAAAGCTTTAGTGGAAAATAAGAAGACCACCAAGAGTTATGTAGTACATACTAGGATTGTTTAAGAGTAACTCATTGATGTTTCTAGATAAGTAGTCAAAAATAATAATAAATAAAGCAGGAGATAAAGGATGCCCTTGTCTTAAGCCATGGGAAGAAGGAAAGAAGCCCAAAGCTTCCCCAATATGCAAACTAAAGAACCAGGCATTATTAATCCAATTTTTAATAAGAAAAATAAATTTAGCAGAAAACTCAAAAAGAATTAATAATATGGAAAAGGAAATCCTGATAAATATTATCAAAAGCTCTGAAAATATCTAATTTGAAAAGAATGTTTCCACCTCTAGTCTTAGCATCTAAATCATGAATTAATTCATGGGCAAGTAAAATGTTATCTAAAATAGATCTACCTCTAATAAAATCAATTTGGTTGAGAGATATAATCTTATGAAGTAAAGGACTAAGCCTATTGGCAAGAATTTTGGAAATCAGCTTATTGAAGAAGGTGCAAAGAATAATAGGTCTAAAATCACTCCAATAGTCTGGGTTATCTTTCTTAGGTATGAGAACAATAGAAGTGCTAGAAAAATATCTAGGAAAAGGATTACCTTTAAAAAATCAACCACAACCTCAATCAAATCATTTTTAATAATAATCCAACATTTTTGGAAAAATTGGGTAGCCTCTTGACCAGCAATAGAATCTATGTTCATGCTATTAATATCTTTAAATATTTTATCTTCATTAGGCACAATAGTAAAAAAATTATTGTCATCATTAGTAATAATAGAAGAAATTAAGTGTGATTTAGAAATAGCTTCATAAGAGCAACTCTCATTAAGCATTGAATCCTTAATACCATTATTCTCTGTAATCCATTCTCCATTTTCATCTTTAATTTTTTGAATATTATTTAATGCTCTATTTTTATTAACTAAAGCATGGAAATAGCTAGTATTACTGTCTCCATCCGCAATGTGTTTACTAGCAGATTTTTGGCACTAATAAGTCTCTTCCATATTTTGAAAATTAAAAAGCTTATCTTTTGCTTCAGTCAATTCTGTAATCTTAGATGGATCAGACATAACAGAAACTTCAAGATCACAAATCAATTTTTCCATATCTTTGATATTAGCAGCAAAGATTTTAAAAAAATGCTTGTTCCACCAACCATGATTTTTTTAAGTCTTTTAAGCTTAAACCAACATCCATTCATCCCCATAATAGAATTATGAAGATGTAAAGGAGCTTTCCAATTGTTAGCCACAACATTAAAAAAATCAATATGTTGAATCCACATGTTCTGAAATCTAAAAGGAGAGAAATTTTTTAATCTTTTAGAATTATCTTTATTTTTAGGTTTATTTTATATTTTAGTTTAGTTTCAATTTTTATTTATTTATTTTAGTTTTATTTTTATTTTTATTTTATTTTATTTATAGGTTTAGGTTTTAGTTTAGGTTTTTATTTTATTTTATTATTTTATTTTTTTAGGTTTAGGTTTATTTATTTATTTTATTTTTATGTTTTATTTCATTTAGGTTTAGGTTTTTAGGTTTTTACAATTTATGGTTTAGGGTTTATGGTTTAAGGTTTAGAGTTTAGGGTTTAGGGTTTTTTGGTTTAGGGTTTTAAAGTTTAGGGTTTACAGTTTAGAGTTAGTTTTAGGGTTAGGGTTTTTTTTATTATTTTGTATGTATTTTTATGGTTTAGGGTTTAGGTTTTAGGTTTAGGGTTTAGGTTTTAGTTTAGGGTTTATAGCTTTTGTTTTTTTTTTAACAGAGAAAAAATTTAGATTCAACATTTCTTCATCTCAATTACATCAACAAAGTAACACTCCATGTTTTCCAGGATAGAAGCGATGACAGAGATAAAAAATTAGCACACATAGAGGAAATTAAAAACCTTAGATAAATAGAACCATCTCTACTGTAAAGACATAGTTCATAAGCCATTCTTCAGTTTCTCTAGTTCCCATCAAAACCACCCTAGCGTACCTATTAGAGGGACCACAATCATATCCCCGATTTCTCCCTCCGCCACCACCACCACGACTGTAACTTCTGTCACTCCTCTCGCCTCCATATCCACCACTACACTGACCACCACCTCCATATTCTCCAGTACCTCCAGATCCCCCACCACCACTCTGATAACCAATGCCTCAACCTTCGCCTCCACCACCAGATCTAGACTAGCCTAGTTGATGGTGATGCTCCTACCATCAAGGTTCTGCCCATTCTTAGGGTTTTGGTTTATGTTTATTAGGTTTTAGTGTTTAAGTTTATTTTATAATTTTTTTTAGTTACATTAAGTTTAGGTTTAGTATTTAGGGTTTAGCATTTAGGTTTACGGTTAAGGGTTTTAGGGTTTAGGGTTTAGGGTTAGGGTTTAAGGTTTAAAGTTTAGGGTTTAGGATTTAGGGTTTATGGTTTAGTGTTTTCGAGTTTAGGGTTTAGGGTTTAGGGTTAGGTTTTTTTTATTTTTTTTATTTTAGGGTTTAGGGTTTAGGGTTTAGGGTTTAGGGTTCAAGTTTTAGTTTAGGGTTTAATGATTTTGGCTTTTTTTAATAGAGAACAAATTCAAATTCAACATTTCTTCTTCTCGATTTCATCAACCAAGTAACACACTAAGTTTTCTAAGACACAAGCAATGACATAGATCAAAAATGAGCATGCATAGAGCAAATTAAAAGCCCTAGTTAACTAAAACCATCTCTACTATAAAGACATAGTTCCATAGCAAGATACTGATCCCTTTCTTGGTTCTCTAGTTCTCAGAACCACCCTAGCCTCTCAGTAGAGGGATACAAATCCCCGATCTCTCCCTCCTCCACCACCATGAACCTTCATTGCTCCTCCCACCTCCATAACCACCAGCCTGACCACCACTTCCATATCCAAAGACCTCTACCCCACCAACACAAGATACGCTTTGCCTTCACCTCCAGCGCTAGATCTAGACTAAGCCTGGTTGACAGTGATGTTCCTACTGTCAAGGTTTTGCACATTCTTAGGGTTTAGGGTTATATTTATTAGGTTTTAAAGTTGATTTATTTTTTAAATTATTTAGTTACTTTAGGTTTAGGTTTAGGGTTTAAGGTTTATTGTTAAGGCTTAGGATTTAGGGTTTAGGTTTTTTTTAATTTTAAACTCAAATGATTCCATACCAGACAAGAAATTACCAAATCAAATAAGACATTATTCTCTAACAACTAATGAAATAGGATAAAATAAAATGTAATTCAAATATTCAGTAAAATATTATTTCAAAAATTGATTTAACTCCTAGAGATAATAAAATTTGATTTTATAGAAGGACAACAAAGCTTAGTCGAACAAGCAGAAACCCATATCATCATCAAATTGCTCAACAGACTTTTCCTTCTTTTCTTCCATTATAATAACAAGACCGAAAGGAGAAGAGTAAAAGCACAAATGTACCACATCAAATTTAGGATCTTTCAAATACTCCTTAACCTTCTCGGCTTACGGGTATGTGTAATCAATGGAAATCATGATGGTGAGGACATTCTTGTAAGCATTGATGAACATGTGGATGTTATAGCAAGGCTGGGATAAGAGAGGGCCAGTGAGAGAGAAGTGATCATTAATAGGGCTGCCAAAAATTTCTTGATGAGATCATCTTTAGTGAGGTCAAGAACCTCAGGACTAAACATTGAACCATCATCATACACAGACTGGATGATAAGGACATAAGAGAATGTACTTTTCCATAGCTTAGCGAGGAAAGCAGCCTCTGAAAATCCCACCTTATCACTTTTTTTAATCAACTCAACTGGGGTTATAATTTCAATAGATCCTGGAAGAAAGAGGTCTGTGAAGGATCCAAACTAATGCTACCTCAAGGAACCACAACATCAATAGGTGCAACAAGACCAACATGGGCAAGAGCACCAACTTTGTATTTCTCAACCTCTTCGCTAACCTCTTTAAGATCAACTTTCATAAAAATTAGCTCAATCATAGTTTAGGGTTTAGGGTTTAGGGTTTAGGCTTTTACGGTTTATGCTTTTAGGGTTTAAGGTTTTAAGGTTAGGGTTTAGGGTTTTGAGTTTAGGGTGTACAATTTAGGGTTTAAGGTTTAGGATTTTGGGTTTAGTGTTTTTTAGGGTCTAGGGTTTAGGGTTGTAGGTTTAACGTTGTATGTTTAGGATTTAGGGTTTAAGGTTTAAGATTTATTATTTAGGTTTTTTTATTTTTTAAATTAAGTAAACTAGTAGGTTTATGTTTCTTTAGTTTACTTAGTTTATTTTTTATTTATTTTATTTTTTATTTTTGTATAGGTTTATTTTTTTATTTAGTTTAGCTTATTTATTTTTTATTTATTTATTTTTAGTTTAGAATTTTTATTTTACTTTATCTTTTAGGTTTAGGTTTAGGTTTAATTTTTAGTTGAGTTTATTTTATTTTATCTTTTAGGTTTAGGTTATATTTTGACAGGTTTAGGTTTAGGTTTATATTTTTTTTTTAGGTTTTTTTATTTTAGTTTTTTTTAGATTTTATTTTTAGTTTATGTTTAGGTTTATTTTAGTTTATTTTATTTTATTTAGTTTAGGTTTAGTATAAGTTTAGTTTATTTTAGGTTTAGGTTTAGGTTTATTTATTTTAGTTTAGGTTTTTATTTATTTTATTTTCTTTATTATATTTTTATTTTAGGTTTAGTTTTTTTTAGTTTAGGTTTGTATGTTTTATTTTTTATTTATTTTGAGGTTTCTTTTTTAGGTTTAGGTTTTTATTTCATCTTATTTTAGGTTTATTTTATTTTTATTTTACATTTAGTTTGTATTTTATTTAGGTTATTTATTCTATGGTTTATTTTATTTTTTAGTTTTGTTTAAGTTTTTATTTATTTTATTTTAGTTTATTTTTATTTTTTATTTTATTTTATTTTTATATTTAGGTTTAGGTTTTTATTTTATTTTGTTTTTTGTTTTATTTAGTTTTAGGTTTTTTATTTATTTAATTATTACATTTTACTTAGTTTAGGTTTAGGTTTTTAGGCTTTTATGGTTTAGGGTTTGGGGATTAGGGTTTAAGGTTTTAGGGTTTAGGGTTAAGGTTTAGGGTTTAGGGTTTAGGGTTATAGGGGTTTAGTGTTTAGGGTTTAAGATTTAGGGTTTAGGGTTTGGGGTTTAGGGTTTCAGGATTAAAAGTTTAGGGCTTAGGGTTAAATGTTTAGGGTTTAGGATTAGTTTTAGGGTTTAGGGTTTAAGGTTACTTTTAGGGTTTAGGGTTTAGTGTTAGTGTTTTTATATTATTTTTTAATATTTCTTTTTGTTTTTAGGGTTTAGGATTTAAGTTTTAAGTTTATGGTTCAAATTTTAGTTTAGGGTTTAGGGTTTTCATTTTTTTTCTAACAAAGAACAAATTCAGATTCAACATTTCTTCTTTTAGTTTTCATCAACCAAGTTACACATAAAGTCTCTCCAGTTCCCATCAAAACCACCGTGACTCTCGAGTAGCGGGATCCACCATCATATCACTGATCTCTCCCACTACCACCACGATAGTAGTAACTTCTGTCAAAGTTCCATAGGTTATTTTAATTTATTTTATTTTTAAGTTTAGGTTTTTTGGTTTTCGGATTTAGGGTTTAGGGTTTGGGGTTAGGTTTAGGGTTTAGTTTTTAGGGTTTATGGTTTAGGGTTTAAGGTTATAGGTTTTAGGGTTTATGGTTTAGGGTTAGGGTTTAGGGTTTAGTGTTTAGGCTTTAGGGTTTAGTGTTTAGTTTTAGGTTTTGGTTTAGGATTTAAGGTTTAGGGTTTAGGTTTTGGTTTTGGTTTAGGGTTTAGGGTTTAGGGTTTAGGGTTTAGGGTAGGTTTAGTTGGTTTGGGAGTTTTAGGATTAGGGTTCTTTTATTGACTTTGTATTTATTCTATTTTATTTTTTTATTTTGTTAGGGTTTAGGGTTTAGGGTATAAGTTTTCGGTTTAAGGTTCAGGTTTTAGTTTAGGTTTATTTCTAAATTACAAACCCCAGGGTTTAAGTTTTTTTTCTTTTATTTAGGTTTACGGTTGTGGGTTTATGTTCATTTTTAAATTAAGTAAATTGGTAGGTTTTGGGTTATTTAGTTTATTTAGTGTATTTTTTATTTATTTTAATTTATTTTATTTTTAATTTTTATTTATGTTTAATTTTTATTTTTAGTTAGTTTAATTTATTTATTTTAAGTTTATTTATTTTAGTTTAGGTTTTTTATTTTAGCTTATTTTTTTAGTTTTAGGTTAATTTTTTTAGTTGAGATTTATTTTTATTTTATTTTTGAGGTATAGGTTTTATTTTTTATTTTTATGTTTAGGTTTAGATTTTTAGTTTATTTTCGTTTAGGTTTAGGTTTATTTTATTTTATTTATTTTATTTTTATTTTAGGTTTATGTTTTTTTTGTTTAGGGTTTAGGTTTTATTTATTATTTATTTTTAATTTTTTTTCAGGTTTAGGCTTTTATTTAGTTTTTTTAGGTTTATTTTATTTTTATTTTAGATTTAGTTTTTATTTTCTTTAGATTTTTTGTTATTAGGTTTAGTTTATTTAATTTAGTTTTGTTTAGGTTATTAATTATTTTATATTAGTTTATTTTATTTTATTTTTTATGTTTAGGTTTTTATTTTATTTTATTTTATTTATTTTATTTAGGTTTAGGTTCTATTATTTATTTTATTGTTAGGTTTTATTTAGTTTAGGTTTAGGTTTTTAGGGTTTAGGGTTTAGGGTCTTAGACTTTAGGGTTTTATGATTTAGGGTTTAGGGGTTTAGTTGTGGAGGGTTTAGGTTAGCTTATGGTTTAGGGTTAGGTTTAGGGTGGGTTTAAGGTTTAGGGTTTGGGTTGTAGGGTAGGTTTAAGATTTAGAAACTAGGGTTTCGGGTTTAGTGTTTAGGGTTTAGGCATTTTTTTAAAATTAAGTAAATTGATCAGTTTAGGTTTATTTAGTTTATTTTTTAATTTTTTTAGTTTATTATATTTTTTATTTTTATTTAGGTTTACTTTTTATTTTTATTTAGTTTAGCTTATTTATTTCCGGTTTATTTATTTTAGTTCATTTTTTAGGTTTAGGTTTATGTTTATTTTTATTTTGTAGTTTAGTTTTATTTTTATTTTTTTTAAGATTAGGTTTTATTTTTAAATTTTAGGTATAGGTTTAGGTTTAGGTTTTTATTTTATTTTTTTATGTTTATGTTTTAGGTTTTTATTTTAGGTTTTATTTGCTAGTTTAGGTTTAGTTTTATTTTTAGTTTATTTTATTTTATTTAGTTTAGGGTTTGAGTTTAGTTTATTTTAAGTTTAGGTATAGGTTTTATTTATTTTAGTTTAGGTTTAGGTTTATTTTATTTTGTTTATTTTAGTTTTAAATTTTTTTAGTTTAAGGTTTTGGTTTTATTTTTTATTTATTTTTAAGTTTATTTTAGGTTTATTTATTTAGTTGAGTTTATTTTATTTTATTTTAGTTTAGGTTTAAGTTTATTTATTTAGTTTAGTTTAGGTTTAGGTTTAGGTTTTTATTATATTTTTAATTTAGTTTATTTTATTTAGTTTATTAATTTATTTAGGTTTTTATTTTTATTTTTTTAGTTTATTTTATTTTAGTTTTGGTTTAGGTTTAGGTTTAGGTTAAGTTTAGTTTTTTATTTCAGGTTTTTTTTATTTTTATTTCGTTTAGGTTTAGTTTTTATTTATTATTTATTATTTAATTTAATTTATTTTTATTTAGTTTATTTTATTTATTATATTTTATTTAGTTTAGGTTTATTTATTTTTAAAATTTATTTTTTATTTAGTTTTTTATTTTTATTTAGTTTAATTATATTTTTTTATCTTTTAATTTTTATTTTATTTTTTTAGGTTTTTAGTTTAGTTTAGTTTATTTATTTTTAGTTTAAATTTTATTTATTTTTGTTTAGTTTATTTATTTTAATTAATTTATTTTATTTTTATTTAGTTTTGATTTAGGTTTATGTTTTAGTTTATTTATTTTATTTTGATTAGGTTTATTTATTTTTATCTTATTTTGGTTTACTTAGTTTTCTTTTTTTTATCTAATTATTTTAGGTTTAGGTTTAGTTTATTTATTTTATGTTTAGTTTAGGTTTAGGTTTAGGTTTACGTTATTTAGTTTAGTTTATTTTTCAGGTTTATTTTATTTAGGTTTATGTTAATCTTATTTAGGATTATTTATTTTTATTTAGTGTATTTTATTTATTTTAGTTTATTTATTTAACTTTTTATTTAGTTTTTTTATTTAGGTTTTGGTTTAATTTATTTTAGTTTATTTTTTTATTTAGGTTTAAGTTTATTTATTTTATTTTATTTATTTATTTATTTTTATTTTATTTAGTTTAGTTTATTTATTTATTTAATTTTATTTTAGTTTATTTATTTTCTTTTATTTACTTAGTTTAGATTTTATTTAGTTTATTTATTTTATTTTTACTTTTAGTTTATTTTTAGTTTAGTTTATTTAGTTTTTTTAGTTTTTTTGTATATATATTTTATTTTAGGTTTAGGTTTATTCTTATTTAGTTTATTTATTTAGGCTTACTTAGTTTCTTTTAGGTTTAAGTTTATTTATTTTCATTTTCATTTATTTTTAGTTTACTTTATTTTAGTTTATTTATTTATGTTTAGGTTTTTTATTTTATTTATCTTAGGTTTATTTATTTACATATATTATTTAGTTTAGTTTATCTATTTATTTTACTTATTTTTGTTTAGTTTATTTTAGTTTAGCTTTATTTATTTATTTATTAATTTTTGTATTTATTTATTAAATTTTATATATTTTATTCTTATATTTGGTTTGTTTTAGTTTATTTAGTTTAGGTTTTTATTTAGTCTATTTTTATTTTTATTTATTTGGGGTTTATGTTTATTTAATTTTTAGTTTATTTAGTTTAGTTTATTTTAGGTTTAGTTTTATTTAGTTTATTTAATTTTGGATTTTACTTTATTTTATTTATTTTAGTTTAGCTTAGTTTAGTTTAGTTTATTTAATTAATTTTAGTTTAGGGTATTTATTTATTTAGCTTAATTATTTTATTTATTTATTGAGATAAGTTTTTTTATTCAGTTTTATTATTTTACTTTATATTTTTGGTTTTTTTATGTTTTTATTTTAGGGTTAGGTTGTGGTTTAGTTTCTTTTATTTAGTTTAGTTTATCTAGGTTTAGGGTTTAGGTTTTATTTTAGTTTATTTTTTTAGGTTAGTTTATTTTTTTAGGCTTATTTATTTATTTTATTTAGTTTAGTTTTATTTTATTTATTTTAGTTTGTTTTATTTATTTTAGGATTATTTTAGTTTATTTTTATTTATTTCGTTTTGGTTCATTATATTTATTTAGTTTATTTAGTTTACTTTATTTTTATTTATGTAATTTATTTATTTTTAATTTATTTAGTTTATTTTAGGTTTATTGATTTATTTTTAATTTAGTTTAGTTTATTTAATTGGTTTATTTTAGTTTTTTTATTTATATTTAGGTTTATTTTTTATATTTTGTAGTTTAGTTTATTTATTTTAGGTTAGGTTTTTTATTTTAGTTCATTATTTAAGTTTGGGTTTAGGTTTATGTGTATTTCTTCATTTTGTTTTGCTTTTTATTTAATTTTTTTGGGTTTAGGTTTTATTTTTTATTTTTAGGTTTAGGTTTAGCCTTTTATTTTGTTTTTTTAGATTTAGCTTTTAGGCTTTTATTTTAGGTTTATTTTTGGCTTATTTTATTTTATTTAGTTAAGGGTTTAGGTTTAATTTATTTTAGGTTTAGGTTTAGGTTTTATTTATTTTAGTTTAGTTTATTTTTGTTTAGGTTTAGGTTTATTTTATTTTGTTTATTTTATGTTTAGGTTTTAGTTTAGGGTTTAGGTTTATTTTTAGTTTATTTTAGGTTTAGGTTTTATTTAGTTTTATTTTATTTTATTTTACATTTATTTTATTTTATTAGTTTAGTTTATTTTTATTTAGGCTTTTTGTAGGTTAGTTTAGGTTTTTATTTATTTTATTTTAACTTAGTTTTTAATTTTTATTTAATTTTCTTTTTAAGGTTAGGTTTAGGTTTTACTTTAGGCTTTTATTTTATTTTATTTTTTATGTTTTGGTTTAGGGTTTATAGTTTAGGGTTTAGGGTTAGGATTTAGGGTTTAAGGTTTAGGATTTAGTGTTTAGGTTTTAAGGTTTAGGGTTTTTAGGGTTTAGCATAGGTATTTCTTAGAGGATTTAGGGTTAGTTTCAGATTTGAGGTTTAAGGTTTTTAGGGTTTAGGCTTTATGGTTTAGGGTTAGTTTAGGTTTAGAGTTTAGGGTTAGTTTAGGGTTTAGGGTTTTTTAGAGTTTACGGATTATTTTTTTTAAATTTTTTTAATTTTAGGGTTTATTTATTTTATTTATTTGTATTATTATTTTAGGTTCAGTTTTATTTTTTAGGTATATTTTTATATTATTTTATTTTTAGGTTTAGGTTTCTTTAATTATTTAGTTTAGTTTAGTTTATTTTTAGGTTTATTTTTTTGTAGTTTTGCTTATTTTATTGTTACTTTATTTATTTAGGTTTATTTAGTTTATTTTTATTTATTTTATTTAGGTTTAGGTTGTAGTTTAGTTTATTTTTTATTTCATTTTAGTTTATTTAGTTTATTTATTTTTATTTATGTTAATTTTTTTAAGTTACTTTTTAATTTTTTATTTTTATTTTTTTATTTTTTTTATTTTAGGTTTTATTTAGTTTAGTTTATTTAGCTTATTTATTTATTTAGTTATTTATTTTATAAATTATTTATTAATTTATTTATTTTTAATTATTTATTTTATTTTATTTTTATTTTTATTTATTTATGATACAATTTAGGTTTATTTAGGTTTATTTATTTAGTTTAGGTTTATTTTTTAAGTAGTTTATTTTTTTTTTATTTTTTTATTTATTTATTTTTATTTTATTTTATTTTCTTTAGGTTTACTTTATTTTTTTTATTTTATTTATTTTTATGTTTAGGGTTTGATTTTTTATTTTTTAGTTTAGTTTATTTTATTTTATTTATTGTTATTTATATAGTTTAATTTTGGTTTAGGCTTATGTTGTTTATTTTTTTTACTTTTTTATTTATTTTTATATATTTAGTTTAGTTTAGGATTAGGTTTAGGTTTATTATTTTTATTTATTTTATTTTTTATTTAGTTTATTTTATTTATTTAGTTTATTCAATTTTATTTTAATTTGGTTTTTTGATTTATTTAGTTTAGGTTTAGGTTTATTTATTTTTTTAGTTTATTTTTATTTTAGTTTTTATATTTATTTTATTTAGCTATTTTTTATTTTAGTTTATTTATGTTTTAGATTTTATTTTTTAGGTATATTTTAATAATTTATTTTTATTTTAAGTTTATTTTTGTTTAGTTTAGAGTTATCTAGTTTAATTAAGTTTATTTTTATTTTATTTTAATTTAAGTTTAGGTTTATTTAGTTAATTTTTAATTACTTTATTTAATAGGTTATGGGTTCAGGGTTAGGGTTAGTTTTAAGGTTTAAGGTTTAGGATTTAGAGTTTTTAGGTTTTAGGATTTGGGTTTAGGTTTTATTTTAGGTTTTGGTAGTCAGTTTAGGGTTTGGGAAAGTGTTATTAGGTAGGGTTAGGATTTAGGGTTTTATCATTATGTAGGTTAGGTTAATGAGTTTAGGGTTTTAATTTAGCTTAGAATTATTTATTTTATTTTATTATTATTTAGGTTTAGGTTTAGATTTTAGTTTGGAGTTTATGGTATGATTTAGGAGTTTAGTCCGTGATCTAAGGTTAGTTCATGGATCTGATTTAGTGTGTTTAGAGTGTAGGAGGTAAAAGCAGGGTCAGCGTGGAGGATTAATATGGAGGGTAGGGTTTAGGGTTTAGGTTTGGGGTTTAGGGCCAGTGTTAGGGTTTAAGTTTTAGGGTTTAGGGTTTAGGGAGTTAATTTGGTGGGAAGTTTTGTGGTAGGGTAGGGTTTGTGTTTAGGGTTTAGGGTTTTAGGGTTTATGCTTTAAGATTTAGGGTTTATGATTTAGGGTTAAGTGTTTTAAGGTTTAGGGTTTAGGGTTTCAGGTTTGGGTTTATTTTTATTAATATTTTATTTATTTTATTTTATTTAAACTAAGTAAACTAGTAGGTTTAGGTTTTTTTTTATTTATGTTTTTTTAGTTTTTATTTAATTTTGTTTATTTATCTTAAGTTTATTTATTTTAGTTTTGGCTTTTATTTTAGTTTATTTTTTAGGTTTAGGTTTATTTTTTAGTTTAGTTTTTTTTTATTTTATTTTTAGGTTTGGTTTTATTTTATTTTTGTGTTAGCTTTTATTTTATTTTTTTTTAGGTTTTTTTTATTTTTGGTTTATTTTAGGTTTTATTTTTTAGTTTAGGTTTTGGTTTATTTTTATTTAAATTTATTTTATTTAGTTTAGGTTGAGGTTTAGGTTTAGGTTTTATTTTTTTTTGTTTAGATTATTTTAGTTTAGGTTTATGTTTATTTTATTTTTGTTTTTGGTTTAGGTTTTATTTTAGTTTAGGGTTTAGATTTTATTTTTCATTTATTTTAGGTTTATTATCTAGATTTAAGTTTTTATTTAATTTTTATTTTATTTTATTTTAGGTTTATTTTATTTTTATTTTAGGTTTATTTTTTATTTTATTTAGGTTTTTTATTTTTTTTAGTTTTGTTTAGGTTTATATTTATTTTCTTTTAGTTAAGTTTTTATTTTTTTTATTTTCTTTTTAAGTTTAGGTTTAAGTTTAGGTTTAAGTTTAAGTTTAAGTTTTTATTTTATTTTATTTTTATTTATTTTGGTTTAGGTTTTTTTTTTATTTTATATTTTTAGGTTTTATTTAGTTGAGGTTTAGATTTTTAGCTTTTTAGGGTTTAGGGTTTAGCATTAGTTTAGGGTTTTTGGTTACTTTTAACTGAGAATAAATTCAGATTCAATATTTATTCTTTTCAATTTCATCAACCAAGTAACACACTAAGTTCTCTAAGACACAAGCAATGACATAGATAAAAAATGAGCACACATAGAGCTAATAGGAAGACCCTAGATAACTAGATCCGTCTTTACTATAAAGGCACAGTTCCATAAGTAGTAGATCGGATCGACCATTCTCAGAAGTTCCCATTAAACCAACTGGCCTTTGGTAGTGGGATCCACCATTATATCCCCAATCTCTCCCTCCACCACCACCACGGCTATAACCTCCGTCACGCCTCTCGCCTCTCACCTCCATAACCACCACTACTCCGATCACCATCTCCATATCCACCAGCACCTCTAGATCCCCCACCACCACTGCGATAATCGCCGCCTCCACTTTGCCTCCATCGTCAGATCTAGATTGAGCCTAGTTGATGGTGACTTTTTGGCCGTGAAGGTTCTGCCCATTCTTTGGGTTTAAGTTTTTGTTTAGCTTTATTAGGTTTTAGGGTTTATGCGTTTATGTTAATTTATATAAATCTTTATCTAATTAACATTCAATTATATGTTTCATACAAAGCATTTGAATTATCAAAATAAGAAATGGTAATAAATTATGATTACTAAGTGTAATTAGTTTATATACTTCAAATAATTAAATATTTTAATTTAATTTTAAGGTTATAAGATAACTAACATATGTATGATTATATATAAATTATATCATAATATTTAAATGTCATATTTCAAAATTAACAAAAATATGTTGAATTTAGTATTTTAGCCAAAGTCATTTTATAATCAAGGAATTTATATCTGATTTCATCTCCAATTCCTTGGATTTTTTTTTTTTCCTTTAATTGATAGGTTACATGACCATTTGACTAAAATTGAATTTATTATGACTTTTCAAACATTAGTTGATTTTAATAATAAATGCATGCTACATTCTTTGAATATATTAGGAGCCATATCTTATTATTTCTGACTTACCCATGTGAATAGCTAAATTTTGGTTGTTTGATTTTAACATTTATTTAATATAAATTATATTTTTATTAAATATTAAATTATTATATGATAAAATGATGTTAGAATAATATATTTTTTGAAATAATTCAAAATGATCTTCTTGCTTATAAATAGCCCTCATTCTCTTCATGAAAGCATTCCTCATTCAAATTCAAAATTCCTCTAGTAAATCTAAGAAAAAATTTCCTAGATTTTTGTCCAAGTGTTCTCCAAATATTGAAAGATCAAATCCTTGGTTTGGAAGCTTCAACATATTCAACTAAGTGAGCTTTCTCAAATTACTTGAGTTTGTTTTCTTGATCTTAATCTATTTTTAGTTGTTCATACTATTTTCACCATGTATTTATTCTTTCTAATTTTTATTTTTTGGTGGATTAGTCATCGACATCAAAGTCAAAGTTTTTCACCTCAATGTTTTTTCAATCATTTTTTTTTTGTGAAAAACTATTGTGATAGTTTGTAGGATTTTTTTCAACTTATTGAAATTTTTATCTTTCTACAAATTTCTTTTGGTTTCTTGAAATATTTCTTCATTAGTCTTATTTGAAAGATCATTTATTCTTAGATCTATTTTAGAAATATATTTTAAGCATTTTAAATTAAATTATTGTGCTGAAATTATTTTCATATCTGCTAGATCTCTCTTTTTAATTAAAAGCTTACTAGCCTACTTAGATCTATCATATAATAATTTTATTTAAGTATTTTGTTATCATTTGCATTAATTGAAAGCATCTTTTTGGTTAAAATAAAATAAATTATTCCTTGCTGAAATTTATTTTATTGTGCAAAACAATATTATGAATTTATTTTGAAATAATTTTTATATTAGTCTACAAATTGTAATAACATAAACATCTTAGTAAGATCACTTTAATAGATTTATTTTATTATTTCTTATCAATATTAAGTGAGCATTTTATCTTGCCAAAATTTTAAGTTGTAAAGTGATCATATATAAGTTGTGAGATCACTTTTTGAATTAGATAGCTTGGTATATTTGTGAGAGATTTATTTTATCAAAATTTATTATTTTGTATTTTTCTTTCATGCTGTAAAATTTATATTGGGGTTGTACTCGCCCCTTTGTAGGAGAGTACATATTTTTGTAGGGGTTGTATTCGCCATAGAGAGTACTATTTGTAAGCTATTTTCATTTAGTGGATTCTTAGTCAGGGGTGGCTAGGTGTGGACGTTGGTTGATTTTGGGGTTTGGATAAACTACATAAAAATTGTGTGTGTATTGTCTCTCTTTACTTTACTGCACTTTTATTTTTGCTGCATTAAGAATTCTATCTTGTCATTATAAAATCTAAAATTAATTTTCTACTAAAACATAAAATATAATATTTAACTTTTAAAATTTTAATATCACCCAATTCACCTCCACCCCCACCTCTTGGGTGCTATAGTCTCATAATTGGTACCATAGCCTAGGCTCTTTTATTGGCTTAACATCCAAAAGTAAATCTTTTCACTATGGTACAAGGTTTCCCAAAGGGCTCACTACCAGAGGGACAATCCACTCATAGACTTCCACTTTTAGAAAGTGTACCATTTGATTATTGGAAAAATAGAATTAGTACATTTTTAAGAGGTCAAGATGCACGCATGTGGTATATGTTGACACATCAATATCATACACCCACAGTAGAAGTAAATGGCATTAAAGTAGAAAAACTTTTTGAGGAATGGACTCTAGCTGAAAGAGAACTCGATAAAAATTTTTATGTTAAGTACAATAAAAGAGATATGGGATAAAATCATTATAACTTATGAAGGGACTAGTGAAGTTAGAGATGCTCACATAAACAGACTTGTTCATGAATATGAGTTATTTCATATGTCTCCTCAATCTATTTCGATATGTATACTAGATTCATGAAAATAATTAACACATTGCATTCTCTGGAAAAACATATAGGAATCAAGACTTAGTCTATAAGATTCTTAGATGTCTTCCAAAAGAATGGGAAGCTAAAGTAACCTATTAGTGAAGCTAAGGATTTATCTACTTATCCACTTGATCAGCTTTTGGGTTCTTTGATAGCACATGAACGGGTTATTGCTCAAAGGGATAAGATGGATAACTCAGCAAAAAAGAAGAAGGAGAAAGGACAAGCCATTGCATTACAAGTTGATGATAGTGATGAGCATAACATCTCAAGCTCGGATGGTGATAGTGTTGAGGTGGTCATGCTATCCAAAAGGCTTGGGAACTTGCAAGGAAGAAGAATCATAGGTGTAAAAAAATCTAAAAACTATAAATTTCAAACTAAGAAATTTCTTATAGGTGAAGGGAACATTTGCTACCAATGTAACAAGCCCGACACAAAAGAGGTGATTATACAAAACTTGTTGAATCAAAGAGATTGAAGAATGAAAAGAAAAATATGAAGGAGAAAAGTACCATAAGAAGAAGAAGAAGGTTTATGAATCAGATTCATCCGATGAATCAGAATCAAGTCTTATGGAAAAGGAGAATCTTAGATTCTCAAGAGGTATGTAATGATATATCTTATGATGAATTAGATGATGATTTTAATGATTTAGTTATTGAATATAAAAAAAAATTAAAAAAATACAAAACCATAGAAAATAATCATAAAATTTAGATATGAATTTTTATGATTTAAAAATGAATGTGATAATTTAAAAGTAAATTGTATCTAAACTTGAAAGAGAATATCTTGTTAAAAGCAAGATTAGAATTATGATTGAAATCACAAGTTCATTATAATGCTCCATCAAGTAAAATATTTAATAAAAATTATTTGCATCATACACATCCCACTCATAAACCTTATAATTATAATGCTAAGCCATTTGCAAAAACTAATGCTTGGTGCAACTATTGTGATAGAAAAGGGCATATTTCATTTGATTGCTATGCACATAAATTATAAAATACTAGAAATCTTCTTATGTATGGGTACCAAAAGGTAGAAGCACTACACAAACCACACATGCTAGATATCTTGCTTCAAATTCGAATGTGGACCCAAACATTTTTGGGTTCCAAAAGTTAACATGTGATTTTATTTTGTAGGAATTCCTTCAAAGCAAAATCAAATAAGGCATGTGGTACTTTGACAGTGGATGTTCAAGACATATGACGGGAGATAAAGATAAATTCACAACTTTAGAATCAAGTGATGGAGGATTTGTTACATATGGAGATAATGCAAAGGGAAAGATCATTGGCATTGGTTCTATTTGTAAGAATTCCATCACTTTAGATAAAGTTTTTCTAGTAGAAGGATTAAAACATAATTTAATTTCTATTAGTCAATTATGTGATAAAGGTTTGAATGTAGTATTTCATACATCATATTGTATTATAAAAAATATTGAAAATGTTTTCTTAGTAGGACAAAGACATAAAAATATTTATAGCTTTCATGATGTTAATTTGAATTTACTTTATTTTAAAAGCACTCAAGATGATATATGGTTATGGTATAGAAGACTATGTCATATTAACATGCACACACTCAATAAAATTGCTAAACTTGATTTAGTAGTTGGATTGCCTAAATTAAATTTTCATTCAAACTATGTTTGTGATGCATGTATTCATGGTATGCATTCTAGAAGCTCATTTAAAAGTAAAAAATATTGTTTCTACTTCTAGACCTCTAGAATTGTTGCACATGGATTTATTTGGTCCAATTAGCACCACTAGCTTAGGTGGTAAAAATTATGATTTTGTGATTGTTGATGATTTCTCTAGATATACTTGGCTTTTGTTTGTAACTTACAAGGATGATGTTTTTGGTTAGTTTAAAAAGTTTTCTAAATATATTCAAAGAAAATAAAGCCTTTTGATTAATAGGGTTCAAACTAATCATGGTGGCAAATTTAAAAATAAATTATTTGAGGATTATTATGATGAACATGGGATTAGACATAATTTTTCCGCACCTAGAACTCCCCAATAAAATGGACTAGTAGAAAGAAAAAATAGAATATTAGTTGAATTAAGTAGATTTATGCTTGTTGATTATAAATTGCTAAAATATTTTTGGGCAGAAGTAGTAAATACTGCATGTTATATGTTGAATAGGATCTATGTTAGACCAATTTTAAAGAAGACACCCTATGAATTATTTTTTGGAAAGAAGCCTAAGATTGACACTTTCATGTATTTGGATGTAAATACTTTATTTTGAATAATGGAAAAAAGCATCTAGGTATGTTTTATTGCAAATCAAATTATGATATTTTCTTAGGATACTCTCTTTCTAGTAGAGCTTATAGAGTTTTCAATAAGAGAATAATGATTATAGAAGAATCAATACATGTTATTTTTGATGAAAATTTAATTGATCCCATTAGAAATGAAGTGATTGATGAAGAGATTGATAATCTTAAGAAAATGTCTTTAGAAGATAATGTGGATGATTCATTGCCTAAACAATGGAAATATAATAAAAATCATCCAGAGGAACTAATTATAGGAGATCCTTCAAAAGGAGTTATGACCAGAAGATAGTAGAAAGTTGTAGATCATTCAACATTTTTGTCTAAGGTTGAACCTAAAAATTTAAATGAAGCATTAAAAGATATTTTTTGGATTATTGCTATGGAAGAGGAGTTGAATCAATATGTAAGAAATGATGTTTGACAATTAGTCCCAAGACTGCAAGATCAAAATATCATTAGAATAAAATGGGTCTTTAGCAATAAGCTAGATGATTAAGCTTTTATTTCTAGAAATAAAGCTAGGTTAATTGCACAAGGGTACAAACAAGTTGAAGGTATAGATTTTGAAGAATCTTTTGCACCCATAGCAAGACTAGAAGCTATTAGGTTACTCCTTGCTTATGCTTATTTTAGGGATTTTAAACTTTTTTAAATGGATGTCAAGAGTGCATTTTTAATGGATTTATTGACCAAGATGTATTTGTAGAGCAACCACCTAGATTTGAGAGCCTTGATTGTCCAAATCATGTGAATAAATTAAAGAAAGCCTTATATGGTTTAAATCAGGCTCCTCATTCTTGGTATGATAGGTTAAGTAACTTTTTGATAGATCATGGAATTAGAAAGGGTAGAAATGCACCTTATCCCAGCATAGATGATGATTTGATTGTGCTACAAGTGTATGTAGATGATATATTATTTGGAAGTACAAATGAATCTTTATGCCATGAGTTCTCATCTTTGATGTCTAAAGAGTTTGAAATGAATCTATGATGAAAGAACTTATTTTTTTCTTAGGTCTTCAAATGAAGCAATAAGAAAATGGCACATTCATCTGTCAAACCAAGTACACAAATGAATTGCTTCAGAGGTTTGACATGAAAAGATTTAAATCTTCTAAAACTCATATGAGCCCATCTAAAAAATTGGATTTAGATAAATTAGGAATATCTATTGATCAAAAACTTTATAGGAGTATGATAGGTTTACTTTTATACCTTGCTACTAATAGGCCTGATATTATGTTTGTTGTTTATTTGTATGCTCATTTTTAGACCAACCCAAAAGAATCTCATTTAATAGCAGTCAATCTCACTTGTATACCTTTTGGTATTTTATAGGCACTACTAAGTTAGGTTTATGGTATCCTAAAAATTCTTTATCATGTGATTTGGTTGCTTATTCTGATACTGATTTTGCTAGATGAAAAGTAAATAGAAAAAGTACATGAGGCACATGTAAATTTTTAGGATCATCGCTTGTGTCTTGGTCATCTAAGAAACAAAATTATGTAGCTTTATCCACTTCTGAGGATGAGTACCTAGCTACCGGTAGTTGTGTTTCTCTGGTCCTTTGGTTAAATAAAGAATTAAAATATTTTGGTGTTAAGTAAGATCACATTCTAGTTCAATGTGATAATACTAGTGCTATTAGTTTAACCAAAAATCCTATCCAATACTCACGAACAAAGCATATAAAAATTAGACATCATTTTATTAGGGATCAAGTTTTGAAAGGTAATGTTAATATTAATTTTATTAGTACCAATTTACAAATTGCAGATATTTTTACAAAACCATTACCAGAAGAACATTTCTATAGATGCATGCTTGGAATGTTAGATCCTAATATTTAAAACTATATGTAGTTTGTTCTCACTTTTTGATATTGTCAAAAGGGGGAGAAGAGTAAAATGTTGCTTAGTATTAAGTTTATTTCATGCATACATTTAGGGGGAGCAACAATATTCATCTCTTGTGCATAAATTCTTTTAAGAAGAGAAATTTGTTTTCAAAAACTATGATGAAAGGTCAACCTTCATCAAAATCAATACCCAACATTAGTTTGTCATCATAAAAAAGGGGGAGATTGTTGGCTTAATGAGCCTCATGTTCAAACCAATCAATTTAGATGATAACAAACAAATGCTTGGATGTTCTAATATGTTTTATGCATTTCAGATAAATTAATTGCTAATTACATATCCAATACATCTCACAATATGTTGAAGAAATTGCAAGAATAGAAGAATGAAAGATAGATCAAAATGGATAATGTGAAGCTCAAGATACAATATTTTAGGTTAAATGCCAATATAACTATCTTAGAAATTCGTATGAGTTCATTAGCATGAATCAATTTGCTTACAACTTAACATATTATTTTTCTTTATTTGAAATAATGATAATGAGTTTAATTTATATAAATCTATATCTAATTAACATTCAATTATATGTTTCATACATAGCATTTGAATTATCAAAAAAATAAATGATAATAAATTATGACTATTAGTGTAATTAGTTTATATACTTAATATAATTAAATATTTAATTTAATTTTAAGGTTATATGAAAACTAATATATGTATGATTATATATAAATTATATCATAATATTTAAATATCATATTTCAAAATTAATAAAAATATGTAAAATTTTGTATTTTAGCCAAAATCATTTTATAATCAAGGAATTTATATCTGATTTTATCTCCAACGGGTTCATTGGATTTTTTTTCCTTTAATTCGATAGGTTACATGACCCAAGATTGATTAAAATTGAATTTGTTATGACTTTTCAAACATTAGTTAAGTTTAATATTGAATGCATGCAACATGGTTTGAATATATTAAGAGCCATATTTTATTATTTTTGACTTGCCAAATTTTGGCTATTTAAATTTAATATTTATTTAATATAAATTATTTTTTATTAAATATTAAATTATTATATGATAAAATGATGTTAGAATAATATATTTTTTGAAATAATTCAAAATGACATATTTGCTTATAAATAGCCCTCATTCTCTTAATGAAAGCATTCCTCATTCAAATTCAAAATACCTCCAGAAAATCTAAGAGAAAATATCCTAGATTTTCCTTCCAAGTGTTCTCCAAATATAGCAAGATCAAATCCTTGGTTTGGAAGCTTCAACATCTTCAACTAAGTGAGTTTTCTCAAATTACTTGAGTTTGTTTTCTTGATCTTAATCCATTTTTATTTGTTCATACTATTTTCACCATCTATTTATTCTTTCCAATTTATATTTTTGGCGGATTTGTCTTTGGACATCAAAGTCTAAGTTTTTCACATCAAAGTTTCTTTAATCATTTTTTTGTGAAAAACTCTTGTGATAGTTTGTAGGATTTATTTCAACTTATTGAAATTTTTATCTTCCTAAAAATTTCTTTTGTTTACAAGAAATATTTCTTCATTAGTCCTATTTGAAAGATCATTTATTCTTAGATCTATTTTAGAAGTATATTTTAAGCATTTTAAATTAAATTATTGTACTGAAATTATTTTCACATTTGCTAGATCTCTCTTTTTAATTAAAAGCTTACTAGCCTACTTAGATCTATCATATACTAATTTTATTTAAGTATTTTGTTATCATTTGCATTAATTGAAAGAATCTTTTTGGTTAAAATAAAATAAATTATTCCTTGCTGAAATTTATTTTATTGTGCAAAAGAATATTATGAATTTATTTTGAAATTATTTTTATATTAGTCTACAAATTGTAATAACATAAACATCTTAGTATGATCACTTTAAGGTATTTATTTTATTATTTCTTATCAATATTAAGTGAGCATTTTATCTTGCCAAAATTTTAAGTTATAAAGTCATCATTTATAAGTTGTGAGATCACTTTTTGAATTGGATAGCTTGGTATATTTGGAGAGATTTATTTTATCAAAATTTCTAATTTTGTATTTTTCTTTTTGTGCTATAAAATTTATATTGGGGTTGTACTCGCCCCTTTGTAAGAGAGTACATATTGTTGTAGGGGTTATAATCACCCCATTACAAGAGAGTACTATTTGTAAGCTATTTTGCATTTAGTAGATTCCTAGCCATGGGTGGCTAGGCGTGGACGTAAGCCGGTATTGAGGTTTGGCTAAACCACATAAAAATTATGTGCCTATTGTCTCTCTTTACTTTATTGTACTTTTATTTTTACTCCATTAAGAATTGTATCTTATCATCATAAAATATAAAATTAATTTCCTACTAAAACATAAAATTTAAGATTTAACTTTTAAAATTTTTAATATCACCCAATTCACCCTCCCTCTTGGGTTCTATAGTGACTCACAGTTTAGAGTTAGTGTTTAGGGTTTAGGGTTTTTAGGGTTTATGCTTTTAGGGTTTAGGGTTTAGGGTTTAGGGTGTAGGGTTTATGGTTTTAGGTTGAGGGTTTAGGTATTTTTTTTAAATTAAGTAAACCTATAGGTTTTGTTTTTTAATTAAGTAAACCTATAGGTTTTTTCTTTATTTTAGTTTATTTTATTTTTATTTTTTATTTAGGTTTATTTTTTATCTTTGTTTAATTTAGTTGATTTATTTTAGGTTTATTTATTTTAGTTTAGGTTTTTTTTTATTTTAGTTTATATTTTAGGTTTAGGTTTAGGTATAGGTTTTTTTAGTTGAGTTAATTTTTATTTAATTTTTTAAGTTTAGGTTTTATTTTTTATTTTTAGGTTTAGGTTTAGGTTTTTATTTTACTTTTTTAGGTTTAGGTTTTTGGTTTTGATTTTCGGGTTATTTTTAGGTTTTATTTTTAGTTTAGGTTTAGGTTTATTTTTAGTTTATTTTATTTTATTTACTTTAGGTTTATGTTCAGGTTTAGGTTTAGTTTATTTTAGGATTAAGTTTAGGTTTTATTTATTTTAGTTTTGTTTACTTTAGTTTAGGTTTAAGTTTATTTTCTTTTGTTTATTTTATTATTATATTAGGTTTAGTGTTTATTTTTAGTTTAGGGTTTGGGCTTTATTTTTTATTTATTTCTAGGTTTTACTTTTAGGTTTATTTTTTAGGTTTTGATTTTTTATTTACTTTTTATTTTATTTTGTTTTAGGTTTATTTTATTTTTATTTTACATTTAGTTTTTATTTTATTTAATTTTTTCATTCTTAGGTTTATTTTAATTTTTTAGTTTAGTTTAGTTTTTTTAATTATTTTAATTTAGTTTATTTTCATTATTTTATTTTATTTTATTTTTAGGTTTAGGTTTATGTTTTAGTTTAGTTTTTTTTTATTTAGGTTTAGGTTTATTTATTTATTTTACTTTTTAGGTTTTATTTACATTAGGTTTAGGTTTTTAGGTTTTTAGGATTTAGGGTTTAGGGTTTAGGGTTTAGGTTTAGGTTTAGGTTTTATTTGTTTTAGCTTAGTTTATTTTAGTTTAGGTTTAGGTTTATTTTATTTTTATTTTAAGTTTAAGTTTTTTTAGTTTAGGGTTTAGGTTTTATTTTTTATTTATTTTTATGTTTTATTTTTAGGTTTACTTTTAGGTTTAGATTTTTATTTAGTTTTTATTTTATTTTATATTATTTTAGGTTTAGTTTTTAATTTATTTAAGTTTTTTATTTTTTATTTAGCTTTAGTTTTTATTTATTTATTTTAGTTTAGTTTTTATTTTTTATTTTATTTTTTATGTTAAAGTTTAGGTATAGGTTTTAGTTTAGGTTTTATTTTATTTATTTTCTTGATTTTATTTTAGTATAAGTTTTCCTATTTATTTTACTTTTAAGTTTTATTTAGTTTGGGTTTAGGTTATTAGCATTTTTCATGTTAGGGTTTGGGGTTTAAGGTTTAGGGTTAGTTGAGGGTTTAAGGTTTAGGTTTTGGGTTTAGGTTTAGTTAGGTTTTAGGGTTTACGATTTAGGATTTTAAGGCTTAGGGTTTAGGGTTTAGGGTTTTTAGGGTTTATGGTTTAATGTTTAGAGTTTAGGTTTTAGGTCTACGATTCACATTTTTGTTTGGGGTTTATGGTTTATGGTTTTTTTTAATAAAAAATAAATTAAGATTGAACATTTCTTCTTTTTGATTTCATCAACCAAGTAACACACTAAGTTTTCTAAGACACAAGCGAGAACATATTTATAAAATGAGCACGCATAGACCAAATAATAAACCCTAGATAACTAGAACCATCTCTACTATAATGACATAGTTATGTAAGTAGTAGATCAGGTTAGCCATTCTTCAATTTATCCAGTTCTCATCAGAACCTCCCATTGAATAACGGGATCCATCATATCCACGATTTTTCCTCAGCCATTACTGGTTGTAACCTCGTCGCTCCTCCCGCCTCTATAACCACCACTTCTCATACCACCACCTTTATATCCACCAATATCTCTAGTTCCCCCAACACCACTATGATAACTGCCACCTCTGCCTTTGCCTCCACTGCCAGATCTAGACTAAGCTTGGTTGACGGTGTTATTCCTGTCGTGAAGGTTCTTCCCTTTCTTAGGGTTTAGATTTAGATTTAGGTTTATTAGGATTTTGGGTTTAGGTTTATTTTTTAATTTATTTATTTACTTTAGGTTTAGATTGAGGGTTTAGGGTTTAGGGTTTTGGGTTTTGGGTTTTGGGTTTTGGGTTTAGGGTTTAAGGTTTAGGATTTTGGGTTTAGGGTTTTAGGGTTTATGCTTTTAGGGTTTATGGTATAGGATTAGGGTTTTGGGTTTTTCAATTTTTTAAGGTTTCGGGTTTAGGGCTGTAGGTTTAGGGTTAATTTCTAGGTTTTTGGATCAGGGATTAGGGTTTAGGGTTTCGAATTTAAGGTTTGGGGTTTTTTAATTTTAAAATTAATTTAGCTGGTAGGTTTAGATTTATTTAGTTTATTTCTTATTTATTTTAGGTTATTTTATTATTTATTTTATTTAGGCTTATTTTTTATTTTTATTTAGTTTTATTTTTATTTATTTTAGCTTTATTTATTTTAGTTTAGGTTTTTTATTTTAGTTTATTTTCTAGGTTTAGGTTTAGGTTTAGGTTAATTTTTTAGTTGAGTTTTATTTTTATTTTTTTTTAGGTTTAGGTTTTTTTTTTTAGGTTTAGGTTTAGGTTTTTATTTTATTTTTTTAGGTTTAGGTTTTGGATTTTTATTTTACGTTTATTTTTACATTTTATTTTTTTAGTTTAGGTTTAGGTTTATTTTTAGTTTATTTTATTTTATTTAGTTTAGGTTTAACTTTAGGATTAGTTTATTTTTTGTTTAGGTTTAGGTTTATGTTTAAGTTTAAGTTTAGGTTTTATATATTTTAGTTTAGGTTTAGGGTTATTTTATTTTGTTTATTTTATTTTTATTTTAGGTTTAAGTTTTTTTTAGTTTAGGGTTTAGTTTTTATTTTTTATTTATTTTTAAGTTCATTTTTTAGGTTTAAGTTTTTATTTAGTTTTTATTATATCTTATTTTAAGTTTATTTTAATTTATTTTACGTTTAGTTTTTATTTTATTAAGTTTTTTATCCTTAGGTTTATATTATTATTTTTAGTTTAGGTTTTTCTTTATTTTATTTTATTTTATTTTAGTTTAAGTTTTTATTTTTTTATGTTTAGGTTTAGGTTTTACTTTAGCTTTTTATTTTATTTAAGTTTAGATTTATTTATTTATTTTATTTTAATGTTTTATTTAGTTTAGCTTTAGGTTTTTAGGTTTTTAGGGTTTAGGGTTTTAGAGTTTAGGGTTTAGTATTTTGGGTTTTAGGTTTAGTGTTTAGGCGTTAGGGTTTAGGGTTTAGGGTTTTTAGGGTTTAAGGTTTAGGGTTTTGGGTTTAGGGTTTTGGGTTAGCTTAGGGTTTATAGTTAGTTTAGGGTTTTGGGTTTTGGGTTTTGGGTTTAAGGTTTAGGGTTTTTAGGGTTTAAATTTATAGGTTAGGTTAGTTTAAGGTTTAGGGTTTATAGTTTAAAGGTTTAGGTTTAGGGTTTAAGGTTAGGGTTAGTTAGGTTTAAGTTTAGGTTTAAGGTTTAAGGTTTAGGTTAATTAGTTTAGGGTTAAGTTTGAGTTTAGGGTTTAGGTTTAGGGTTTCTGTTTTAGTTTAGGTTTAGTTTAGGATTTGGGTTTAGTTTAGTTTAGGCTTTATGTAGGTTTAGAATTTAGGGTTTAGGGTTTAAGGTTTTTTTAAAAAAAAAATTAAGCAAACTGGATGGTTTAGGTTTATTTAGTTTATTCTTTATTTAATTTAGTTTATTTTATGTTTTATTTTTATTTTTGTTTATTTTTTACTTTTATTCTTGGTTTATTAATTTTAGTTCTATTTTTAGTTTAGGTTTTTTTATTTTAGTACATTTTTTAAGGTTTGGCTTAGGTTTATGTTTATTTTTTAGTTTAGTTTTATTTTTATTTTATTTTTTAAGGTTTAGTTTTATATTTTATTTTTTTAAGTTTAGGTTTTAAGTTTATTTTTAGGTTTTATTTTTTAGTTTAGGTTTAGGTTTATTTTTAGTTTATTTGATTGTATTTAGTTTAGTGTTTAGGTTTTATTTATTTTAATTTAGTTTATTTTGTTTAGGTTTAGGTTTATTTTACTTTGTTTATTTTATTTTTATTTTAGGTTTAGTTTTTATTTTTAGTTTAGGATTTGGATTTTATTTTTTATTTATTTTTAGGTTTGGGTTGTTATTTAGTTTTTATTTTATTTTATTTTAGGTTTATTTTTTTTATTTAGTTTTTTATTTTTTTAGGTTTCTGATTTATAGGTTTATTTTATCAAATAGTTTATTTTAGGTTTTTCTTTATTTTATTTTAGTTTAGTTTTTATTTTTTATTTTATTTTATCTTAAGGTTAAGGTTTAGGTTTAGGTTTTTTATTTATTTTATTTTAAGGTTTTATTTAGTTTTGGTTTAGGTTTTTTGACTTTCTGATTTTTTGGTTTTTAGGGTTTAGGGTTTAGGGTTTAAGTTTTAAGGTTTAGTGTTTATGCTTTAGTCTTTAGGGTTTAGGGTTTAGGGTTTTTTTAAATTTTTTAAAATTTTAAATTAAGTAAACTTGTAGGTTTAAGTTTATTTAGTTTATTTTTTTTAGTTTATTTGAATTTTTATTTTTATTTAAGTTTATTTTTATTTTTATTTCATTTATTTTATGTTTATTTATTTTAATTAATTTTTTTAGATTTAGGTTTAGGTTTAGGTTTATTTTTAAGTTTAGTCTTATTTTTACTTTATTTTTTAAGTTTAGGTTTTATTTTTTATTTTTAGGTTAAGGTTTAAGTTCTTTTTTTTAGGATTAGGTTTTACAATTTTATTTTATGTTTATTTTTAGGTATTATTTTTTAGTTTTGGTTTAGGTTTATTTTTAATTAATCTTTTTTTATTTTGTTTAGGTTTAGGTTTCGGTTTAGGTTTTATTTATTTTAGTTTAGTTTATTTTAGTTTAGGTTTAGGTTTATATGATTTTTATTTCACATTTAGGTTTTTAACATTTTAGGGTTTAGGGTTTAGGGTTTAAGTTTTAGGTTGTTATTTTAGGTTTATTTTTAGGTTTTATTTTTAGTTTAGGTTTAGGTATACTTTTAGTTTATTTTATTTTATTTAGTTTAGGATTTTGGTTTTGTTTATTTTAGGTTTAGGCTTAGGTTTTATTTGTTTAAATTTAGTTTATTTTAGTTTAGGTTTAAGTTTATTTTATTTTTGTTTATTTTATTTATATTTTAGGTTTAGTTTTTATTTTTAGTTAAGGGTTTGGGTTTTATTTTTTAAATATTTCTAGGTTTATTTTTAGTTTTATTTTTTAGGTTTTTGATTAGTTTTTGTTTTATTTTATTTTTAAGTCTATTTTATTTTTATTTACGTTTAGTTTTTATTTTATTTATGTTTTTTATTCTTACGTTTATTTTATATTTTAGTTAAGTTTAGGTTTTTATTTATTTTATTTTATTTTATTTTTATTTTTTATTTTATTTTATTTTTTAGTTTAGGTTTAGGTTTTAGTTTAGGTTTTTATTTTATTTATGTTTGGACTTTTTGATTTATTTTATTTTTAGGTTTTATTTACTTTAGCTTTAGGTTTTTAGGTTTTAGGTTTAGGGTTTAGTGTTTAAGGTTTAGGGTTTAGGGTTTAGGATTTTAGGGTTTAGGTTTTAGGGTTTAGGGTTTAGGGTTTAGGGTTAAGGTTTAGGTTTCAGGGTTTAGGGTTCAGTGTTGAGGGTTTAGGGTTTAGGGTTTAGGGTTTTACGATTTTGGGTTTTGGGTTTCGGATTTAGGTTTATGGTTACAGTTTAAGGTTTAGGGTTTAGGGTTTTTTTAGGGTTTAGAGTTGTAGGTTTAAAGTTCAGGGTTTTAGTTTTTTTGGGTTTGGGGTTAGGGTTTTGACTTTAGGATTTACGTTTTAAGGTTTAGGTTTTATATTTTAGGATTTTTTTAAATTAAATAAACTGGTACGTTTAGGTTTTATTAGTTTATTTAATTTATTTTTTATTTATTTTAGTTTATTTTATTCTATATTTTCAATTAGGTTTATTTATTTATTTTATTTAGTTTATTTTATTTATTTTAGGTTTATTTATTTTAGTTTAGGTTTATTTATTTTAGTTTATTTTTTTTTTGGTTTAGGTTTATATTTTACTTGAGTTTTATTTTTGTTTTATTTTTCAAGTTTATGTTTTTAGGTGTTTAGGGTCTAGGGTTTAGGGTTTAGGGTTTTTTTTTTTTTTTTTTGGGAAACCTTATATAGGGGGAATTTTATTGCCACAAAATAAGTGTATTCAACATTAGGCGAAGCTCACTAAAAGTCCACCCATTCAGATAGAGCATGATAAGGTTTGAATATGAATTAGTTAAGATCATCTTAATAGTGATCTGCATGAGTCTAACAAAGCTAGGAAAAAGATAAGAGAAGTAAGAAAAAAATGGTTTTCAGGCTGGCTGCAAAGACCATAAGAAGCAAACAATAAATAGGCAACACCACATTGCCAGCCAGGTGAATTAAGTAAGCTGCAAGAAACCAAAAAGTCCGCAAACCCCCAGCCAAATTGACCATAGTTACAGAAGTCAGATGGGTTGGAAAGAAAGTAGCAGATAGTAAAAATAAGGTAGAGAGCAGCTTCTCCATTATTGGGAGGCTCTCCCCACCATGAAAAATTCCAGTAAGAGATAATCAAAGCAAAAAAGTTCAGTAACAGGTTGCTTAGTAGTAGAAACAGTAATCCAGTTCTGCCAAAAGCAATAACAGTAATAACCAGCTGGGTGACCAATAACCCAACTATCTATAAAAGGTAAAACATAGATTAAGACCAGGTAAAGCAGAAAAGTACTCCTCATGATCTGCATGTTCTCATCATAGCCAAGAGAGGGAAAATAACAAAAGGAAAGATCAGCAACAGCCCAGATATTAGCAGTAAAATAAGACAAAAAGAAAAGAGCACTTGCTGAGCAAAGTACTCTAAAAACCAAAATCCAACAATGGAGGTAATGACATAATTCCATTCCTACAAAGAGATATTAAAGTAGACATGGGATTTCACAAACAGCAAAGTAATAGCAATAAGGAAGGTTGCAACCATTTGATCATCAACAACTGTCCTACCTTGGACAAAAGTGATTAAGCTGCAAGAAGCAAGAAAGTCAGTAAAACCCCAACTCAGCTGTGTACAGTTACAAAAATCAGTAGGAATGAGCAGAAAGTAGCAGATAGGGAGGGATAGGTAATGAACAGCTCCCCACCACAAACCAATCCAGCAAGAGACATTCAGTGCAAATAGTTCAGTAGCAGGTTGCTTAGGAGCAGACACTTTAATCCAATTTTGCCAAAGATAATGACAGTAATAACCAGGAGGTTGGCCAATAACTTAATTATGCATATAAGATAAAGCCATTGATTAAGTTCAAGCAGAATAAAAGAATGATCTTCAAGATTTGCATGTTCCCATCATAGCATACAGAGGGAAACCAACAGCAGGGAAGACCAACAGCAGCCCAGATGTTAGCAGCAAAGACAGAAAGAAAAACAAAGAAAACGTGCTGGGCAAGGTACTCAAAATTCCAAAAACCAACAGTGGAGACATTGTTACAATTTTTACACCCATTAAGGAAAGCAATCTTTAAGAACAAAGATATAAAATAGAGAATGAATGAGTTCAAGTAATTCCCACTAGAGTAAATAGTAGTACCCAAACCTCAGCAAAGGCAGAATGAAAATCCATTAAGCTAAACCACTGAATGGGAAACAAGTCTAGAAATAACAAGATGACAGAGCCTCAAGGGTCCAATTCAGCCAACAACTAAGAAAGGAGATACCAACAAGTTGACCATATGAAAAGCCATTAAGAGTAGAGAGTGCGTAATATCGATCCCATATTAAAAGAGAAGAATTCTAACTATAGCAAATAGAACTAGGATGAAAAGAGCAACACCATGTTTGATAAAAAATAGCATAGCTGATAATAACACAAACAGTTGGAGAATCGAGAATCAAAAAACATCCATAAGTCACAAAGACAACAATGAAACAGTCCCAAAAATAAATAATAAGAGGAATAACAAGACCTTTCCATATCAGAAAATACAGTCTAGCAGCAAGGCGTAGAATGAGACAGAAACAAAGTAAAAACCAAAAAGAGAGTCAACATGAAAACCTAGTCCTGCAGGGAGCAAGAGAAAACAGCCAGAAAAAAACAAATTCTCTCCAGACAAGAGCAATAAAAGAGATTGACCAAGGCAAAAAATCTCTTCATGAAGAAAGATAAAATAAAAGATAACTCCCAGAAATAAAAGGAAAATGTCAGCTCAAAGCTAGAGTCAAAGAGAATATCAGCATCAGCCCAATATCTAATAGGGGAGACAACCAGCATGTCAAAAGCCAGCCAACAGTCATTATCAGCTAAAATCCAACAACCTAACATTAAATCATCAAAATAAATATTGCAACCAGCATAATGAACACTAATACAATGCATAGAAACAACATAGGTAACTAAGATGCTCCATGCAGTAATATCTTTGAGAAATAGCAGTTGCAAAATTAATGGCTAAACCCATCAAAATAAATATCTCCATCCAGCAATGATTAAGCCCCCTAGGATAGGAATGAAGGAAGCATTGATATTAAAATCCCAAATAGGAGTGGTGTTATAAAACCAATAGCAGCTGACACATAGCTCAACAAAATTCCAATGTAGGGTATTAGTATGCACATAGCTCAAAAGCAGCCCTTTATCAGTGTAAATGCCAAAAGCAGACAGCCTCTAAATAGAGGAGAAGCTGTTAAAGCACCAAATCATGGCACAGAGATCAAGACAGCAAGTAATATCCGTGTGAAGCATCCATAAAAGACACAAAAAGGAGCAGAAAGCCATAAAATAAAGAGGCATACAGTTAAAAGACCAATGGATAGTATACATCAAAAGGTTAGATTAAGTTCTGAGATAAGGAAACCTAGAATTGTCCAAGTTAACTAGCCCACGCAAGTGTTTGGGTAAGGTGAATTGATCAAAGAAGATGATACCATCTGATCTAGCACCCAGATTGGCAAGGTAGTCAGCACAAGCATTTCCTTCATGCCAAACATGAGTGATGTTAAAATTCAGTTGGGAAAGAAGAGCTCTAGTTTTCTTGAGGAGGTAGTACAATTCAGTGCTGCTCATTTTGGTGGAAGTCAAAAGATCAATTAGCAGAAGAGCATCCACCTCAATCCAAATATTGAGCCAGCCATTTTGGAGGCAAATCTCAAGAGCTTTGTAGACTGCCATAAGCTTAGTAAATGGGACAGTGCAGGAAATAAGGGGATAAGCAAAAGCACATAGTACTATACCCTTAGAGTTCCTGAAAATGCCACCACAACCAGAGCCATTATGAGAGACAGATCCATCAGTACTAATTTTAATAATATGGTCAAGAGGATTTTTCCAATAAGCAATCTTGTCATTTTGACAGTAAGGTTGGTCCGACAGGTTAAAGCCCAATTTATTGGCCACAAATTTACATCCTTTGAATGGTCTGTAATGAATGAGATTGGCTTTAAACAAGTCATAAATTTTGTTTTTAGTTCTAGCAATAATCCTCATGTGGTTCATAGGGATCCCACGATGTTTTGCATCGTTTTGGTCCATCCATATGAACCATAAAGAGTAGATGACTTTAATGACCCTTTATATTACCAAATAGACTTCAAGAAGTTGATATAAAGTAAGATAGCCATTGAAATTGACAGTGTTAAAAGATCATCATACCAAATCCAAAGTTTAGAAGCAATGACCCCATTAACAAAACATGATTAACATTCTCAATATGGAAACAACATTGACATTTAGAGGGTAAATTGAACCCTTTACCCCACAACAAGGAATCAGGATAAAATTTTTCAAAATATGCCAAGTAAGACAGAATAAGAAGTTGGGATATTGTTATTCCAAAGTTTGGAGAACACATAGGATCATGATTATCTTTAATGTGGAGCCACACATTTTAAGGTTGAAATCACCATTATGTGAGAGCTTAAAGAGAATCGGTCTGATTGTTTGGAGTGATAGGAATAGTAGAAACCATATTCAAGAAATTAAAAGGGATAAAATCAACAAGCTTACTATTGTTCCACTTGTTGTTATGCCAGAAAGAGTTTACTCTAATGGCGATAGTGGAATGGGTGGAGAGTAAATCATCAGTGGAACCATATCCACTCCAGTTATCTTACCAAAAAAAAGAAGCGCCAGAGTTAATGCCCTAAAAAATTAAGGATTATGCATCTCATTTGATAGAACAAAGTCTTTTCCACATAGGAGAATCACCTAGTTTAAAGGGATAAATGAGGGGGGTGCTTACCCTAGCAATATTTTGCAGTCATGAAATTAGCCCAAAGACTATGATTACTCCTAAAATTCCACCAGAGTTTATAGGAAAAGGCATTGATAGTTTCTTTTATGGATTTACAACCAAAACCACATTTGTCAAAAGTGCCACAACTTTTAAACCAAGAGGTCCAGTGCATTCTTTTAGAGGAGGTATTGGAGCCTTAGAAAAATTTGTTTAGGAGATGCTCAATTCTGTTAATGATCTAGATGGTCGGCACAATGGTTTGGATGAGATATAAAGGATTGGAATTAAGAGTGCTCTTAATCAAGGTGAGCCTACCACCGAAAGAGAGTAAATGAAATTCCCAAATTGAAATTTTATTAGATATTTTCTGAATATGGTCATCAAAAAGATGAGATCTTTTCTGGCCTTTAAAAGCGAGCCAGATAATTAATGGGAAGTTGATTTTGTTTAAAATTAGTAATTCTGGAGATTTGATTTAGTCTATTGGTAGGAATCTTAGCTGAGGAAATAAAACAAAATTTTCTTTCATTGAGAAAGAGATCACTAACTTTGCCAAAATCATTTAAGAGATTCTTAATAGCTTTAACATATTGAAGAGAGGCGTTGCAGAAGATTATAAAATCATCAGCAAAGCTAAGATGAGAAATAGGAAAACTACCATGAGTTTTAAAAAACATGTTAGGATTTTTAATGAAAAGATCATTGAGGCTCCTTGAAAGATATTCTACAGCAATGATAAAAAGAGAAGGAGAAAGAGGGTCACCTTGTTGCAAACCATGGCTCAAAGTAAAGAAACCAAGGGACTCACCATTCATGATAACAGAAAACTAGACATTAGTGATACAACTTTTTATAAGCCGGATAAAATTATCAGAGAAACCAAACAAATGTAAGATTTGAAATAGGAAATCCCACGAGAGGTTGTCAAAGGCTTTAGGGATGTCCAGTTTGAAGAGGATATTACCTCCTCTGGATGGAATATCAATGTCATGAACTAGCTCTTGAGCGAGAAGAATATTATCAGATATGGCTCTATTTTTAACGAAGCCAGTTTGATTAGGAGAGATAATTTTAGGGAGCAGAGTGCAAATCCTATTATTAATTAATTTAACAATGAGATTTTGGAAAAAGGTGCAAAGACCAATAGGTCAAAATTTGCCCCAAGATTTAGGATTGTTGGTTTTGGGAATAAGGACAATAGAAGTACTTGAAAAATATCTGAGAATAGAGTAGCCATCAAAGAAATCAATAACAGCATCAACAAGATCAGATTTAATAAAAGCCCAACAATGCTAAAAGAAATGAGTCGTATAGCCATCGGGGCGACAAGTAATCTTCATGCTATTGAGTACTACTAATCTCCGCTTCTGAGGGATGCATAGTGAGCACATGGTTATCCTCATTGTTAATCATAGAAGGGATGAGATGGGTGTTAGAGGGGGTTTCTAACGATGGGTTAGAATTATTAATCTAATGTTGTTTTCACTAATTGGATGGCTCCTTAATTTCATTGTTATCAGTTATCCAGCAACCATTAGAGTTCTTAATTTTCTTAATCGAGTTTAATTCTTTCCATTTATTGCAAATAGCATGGAAATACCTTGTGTTTCTGTCACCATTAGCAATATGTTTGCTAGCAGCTTTTTGACACTAATAGGTTTCCTCCATTTTTTGGTAATTAATCAAGTTATCTTTGGCAATGCTCAACTCATCAAGCTTACTGGGATCAGTTAAGATAGCCTCTTCAAGAGAACAAACCACTTGTTCCATAGCTTTAAGATTGGTAAAAAGATTTTTAAATATATGCTTGTTCCACCAATTGAGGTTTTTTTTAAGTATTTTGACTTAAGCCAAAGCCGAATCAAGCCTTTAATAGAATTATTCGGGTGAACAGGAGCCATCCAATTAGTGAAAACAACATTAGTTAAATCGCCATGTTGGGTCCACATAATTTATAATCTAAAAGGTGAGGGAGTAGAAGGATTAAAGGGAGGAGTTTTGATAGAGATCAAAAGAGGATCATGATCAGACCAAGTTCTGCTCAAATGCTCAACAGAGGTAAGAGGCCATTGATTGATCCAAAGAGAATTAAAGAGGGTCCTATCAAGACGCTGCCAAAGTCTAGAGTTATGCCACATGTAATCAAACCCAGAAAAACCAATGTCAATCAGATTGCAATCTAGGATCATATTAGAGAAGTCTTCCATGGAATGGAGGTTAGAAGAACATCCTCCCCTCCTTTTTGAAGAAGTAATGATAGTGTTGAAATCACACCTAACCAACCAGGGAAGGTTAATCGAGGAGGCGAAGGTTCTTAAGTGATTCCAAAGGATGTTCCTACAAGCTCTATTATAAGAAGCATAGATAAAGGAACCAAAAGCTGAAAACTCACCTAATGAGATTTTGACATTAACCAATTGATCAAGATCATCAATGATGGAAATGGTGATGGAATTATTCCAAAAACACCAAATTTTATTATTAAGATTGAAGAGGAAATTTTGAAATCCAAGCGATCTAGCAACATGGGCAATCTAGGAAGAGTTAATGAAAGGCTCAATAATAATAAGAAATTTGATGTTATGAGTGTGATAGAGGCTCCTAACATGGTTGCGGACAGGAGAGTCCCACAACCCTGGATATTCCAAATAAGAAAATTAATCATAATAAAAAATCCAAAAAGGAAAAGGAAAGAGAGGATGACATAATTATTTGTGAGTTGTTTGAGAAGAACGTGTGGTTCTAGTGAAGTTATTAGTCATTTTGGCTTTATAAGATTTTTTTAATAACGTTTGGATGTCTATCATATCAATGTATCTCCATCGAGAAAGGGATTGGTTTTGGTGTAATAGGTAGTATAATGTTTTAGTAGTGGTGATTTCTCCTTCTTGATGTCGAGTAAGAATGAGAAATTGGGATAGCCAGTATCACTCTCAGAGAAATAGAAGGGGAGGTTCTTTGCACTATTAATAGTACAAATATCATTCTCATTGCCATGATGCATATTCAAATTTTTTGGTGACACCAAAAGTTCAACATTATTTTGATCCAATATAAGATTCCCATTCAAATTGTCATTAAGATTCAAATGGAGCAAAGGATTATCATGTGAAGCCAAATTATTACAAGTAGGAGAAGTGCTAGGTAAGTTATCATTAGTTTCTTCACACACCTCAATAGTAGTATTTATACCAAGCTCAGAATGTTTTTCATTAGGCAAACCAGTAGGTAATAAAGGGGTAGGTGTAGGAGGATGAGTTCCATTATGAGTAGCTTTAAGCACATAAGCTAACTTATTGGTTTTCTCAGTTCCAAGAGAGTATTAGTATCCTGTGATATATTCTTTTTGAGGTTAGGGTGTAACACAAAGCATTGAGTGATCATGACCATGGATCTTTGGAGCAAAAGATGGGGAAATTTTTAAATTCTACTTCCTGGTTATATCCGAATTTTTTCGAACCTATCCAAACTTCTTTGGGGTATTTTTTGGTAATGTCAATCTAAACCAAGATACGTGCAACAGATGGCTGAGATCTAGCAGCAGTGGCTTGATCAATTTGTAGGGGTCTACCAAATAGAGCCCCAACCCAGAACTTGGTGGGTAACATAGTGAATTCTCATGTTGGGAAAAGCAAGCCATAAAGGGACAATAGGGGATTCTTCTTTGACATCAAAAAGGGGTGACCATTTCAAGAGCCATATTTTATAATTAAACACAAAATAGGAGCAATGAGCAAAGACTCGAGAATAATCTAAATCATTTGATAACTAAATAAGGATATGTCGAGGATCAATCAGCCCAATAGTGAAGACTCTCAAAAGCTTTAAGCTATGGAAGAAAGAATGGATATTATCTAGAGTAGGGCACTATAGAGAGAATTTATGAACCAAAGAGAACTCAAAAGGCTTACCTAATTTCTCCACATCCTGGTCAGAACACATGACAGCCGGCAATCCATGGAATGAGGTTGAAATTAAGTTAACCAAGGCATTAGAGCAAGGGTTCTTACCAGAAAGAGTGGCCTTAAAGAACTTGATAGTAGGCGTATTAACGAATGCTATTGTATCCAAAATACCTTTAGGATCCGAGGGCAAAGCCATCGCATCCAGGAGCGATGAGCTCGATTGTACGGAGAGCAATGCCTCCGCCATTGAACGATCCAGTGAGAGTCACATAAGCAACCAAGGGAAGCGCCAAGCAATAAAATAGCAATCATGATTGGGGTAGCCCGAAATGTGGCCAAACCACAAAAAATTGCACGGGAACAAAAAATTGCCAGAGAGGGAGCGCAGCCGAGAGGAAGAAGGAGTTTTTGAGGATTTAGGGTTAAGGGTTAGGGTTTAGGGTTTAAGGTTTGGGTTTAGGATTTAGGGTTTAGTATTTAGGGTTTTAGGGTTTAGGGTTTTAGGGTTTAGGGTTTAGGGTTTGGGTTGAGGGTTTAGCATTTAGGCTTTAGGATTTAGGGTTTAGGGTTTTCATTTTGGGGTTTAGGGTTTTAGGGTTTAGGGTTTAGCATTGTAGGTTTAGTGTTTAGGGTTTAGGGTTAGTTTTAGGGCTCAGGGTCTAGTGTTAGGGTTTATTTTATTTTATTTTTAACTTATTATATTTTTTTATTTTTATGGTTTATTGTTTAGGGTTTATGGTTTAGGGTATAGGGTATAGGGTTTAAGGTTTAGGGTTTTGGTTTTAGGGTTTAGGGTTTAGGGTTTAGGGTTTTAGGGTTTAGGGTTTAGGGTTTAAGGTTTAGGGTTTAGAGTTTCTAGAATTTGGGGTTTTAGGTTTTCAGTTTAGGGTTTAGGTTTTAGGGTTACGGTTCAAGTTTTAATTTAGGGTTTAAGGTTTTTAGTTTTTTTGAATATATAACAAATTTAGATTAAATATTTCTTCTTTTTGATTTCACAACCAAGTAACACACCAAGTTTTCTAACACACAAGTGATGTCATAGATTAAAAATGAGCACGCATATCCACCAGCTACTCTAGATCCCCCACAATTGCTCCACCCTCCTCTATAACCACCACTGCTCCAACCACCACCTCCATATCCACCAGTACATCTAGATCCCCATCCACCTCTGAGATAAGCGTCGCGTCCACCTTTGCCTCCAAAGCTAGATCTAGATTGAGCTTGGTAGACGGTGATGTTCTTGCCCTAAAGGTTCAGCCCATTCTTAGGGTTTTGGTTTAGGTTTAACAGGCTTAAGGGTTTAGGTTTATTTTTTAATTTATTTAATCACTTTAAGTTTAGGTTTAGGTTTAGGGTTTAGGGTTTAGAGTTTAAGGTTTAGGGTTAAGGTTTAGGGTTTAGGATTTAGGGTTTAAGGTTTAAGGTTTTAGGATTTATGCTTTTAGGGTTTAGGGTTTTTTAAAGTTTAAGGTTTACAGTTTAGGGTTTAGGCTTGTAGGTTTAGGGTTTAGGGTTTAGGGTGTAGGATTTTGGGTTTAAAGTCTTTTTTTTAAATTAAGTAAACTGGTAGGTTTGGGTTTATTTAGTATTTTTAGTTTACTTTATTTTTATATTTATTTAGTTTAGTTTATTTATTTTTGGTTTATTTATTTTAGTTTAGGTTTTTTATTTTAGTTTATTTTATAGGTTTAGGTTTATAGGTTTAGGTTTATTTTTTAGTTGAGTTCTATTTTAATTTTATTTTTTAGGTTTATATTTTATATTTTATTTTTAGGTTTAGGTTAATGTTTTGATTTTACTTTTTTAGGTTTTTCTTTCAAGTTTCTATTTTAGGTTTATTTTTAGGTATTATTTTTTTTGCTTAGGTTTAGGTATATTTTTAGTTTATTTTATTATATTTAGTTTAGGTTTAGGTTTAGGTTTTATTTATTTTAGTTTAGTTTATTTTAGTTTAGGGTTTTTGTTTATTTTATTTTGTTTATTTTATTTTTCTTTTAGGTTTAGGTTTTTTTAGTTTAGGGTTTAGGTTTTATTTTTTATTTTTTTTCTATGTTTTATTTTTAGGTTTATTTTTTAGGTTTAGGTTTTTATTTAGTTTTTATTTTATTTTATTTTAGGTTTATTTATTTTTATTTTATGTTTAGTTTTTATTTTGTTTAGATTTTTTATCCTTAGGTTTATTTTATTTTTTTAGTTCAGTTTAGGTTTTTATTTATTTTATTTTAGTTTAATTTTATTTATTTTATTTTATTTTATTTAGGTTTATATTGTTTTTTAAGGTTTAGGTTTTTAGGTTTTTAGGGTTTAGGGTTTAGGGTTTAAAGTTTAGGGTTTGGGGTTTAGGGGTGTATGTTGTAAGTTTAGGGTTTAGTGTTTAGGGTTTTCTTATTTGATTTTATCTAGGTTCAGGCTTAGGGTTTAAGGGTTTATTCTTTTAGGGTTTAGGGTTTAGGATTTTAGGGTTTATTCTTCGGTTTAGGGTTTAGGGTTAGGGTTTAGGGTTTAGGGTTTAGAGTTTTTCACGGAGTAGGGTTTAGGGTTGTAGGTTTAGGGTTTAGAGTTTTGGGTTTAGGATATAGGGCTTAAGGTATTCTTTTTAAAAATTACGTAAATTAGCAAGTTTAGGTTTATTTGGTATATTTAGTTAATTTATTATTTATTTTAGTTTACTTTATTTTTTATTTTTATTTAGATTTATTTTTAATTTTTATTTAATTTAGTTTATTTATTTTAGTATATGTTTTTTTTATTTTAGTTTATTATTTTGTTTTAGTTTTAGGATTAGGTTTATTTTTTAGTAAAGTTTTATTTTTATTTTATTTTTTTAGGTTTATGTTTTATTATTTTTATTTTTAGGTTTAGGTTTAGGTTTTTATTTTACTTCTTTATGTTTAGGTTTTAGTTTATTTTAAGTTTTTTTAGTTTAGGTTTAGGTTTATTTTAATTTATTTTATTTTATTTGTAGGTTTAAGTTTAGGTTTGGTTTATTAGGTTTAGGTTTTGGTTTTATTTATTTTAGTTTAGTTTATTTTTATTTAGGTTTAGGATTATTTTATTTATTTTATTTTATTTTTATTTTAAGTTTAGTTTTTTTTTTAGTTTAGGGTTTAGGTTTTATTATTTTTTTATTTTTAAGTTTTATTTTTAGGTTTATTTTTTAGGTTTAGGTTTTTATTTTGTTTTATTTTAGGTTTATTTAATTTTATTAAGGTTTTTTATTCTTAGGTTTATTTTATTTTTTTAAGTTTATTTAGGTTTTTATTTATTTTAATTTAGTATATTTTTATTTTATTTTATTTTTAGGTTTAGGTTTAGGTTTTAGTTTAGGTTTTTATTTTATTTTATTTTTTATATTATTTAGGTTTAGGTATTTTTATTTATTTTATATTTAGGTTTTATTTAGTTTAAGTTTAGGTTTTTAGGTTTTTAGGATTTAGGTTTTATGGTTTAGGGTTTAATGTTTAGGGTTTAGGGTTGTAAGTTTTAGGACTTAGGGTTTAAGGTTTATGGTGGTAGGTTTAGTTTAGTTTATTTAGGGTTTGGTTTAGGTTTAGGTTTAGGGTTAATTTAGGGTTTAGGGTTTAGGTTTTAGTGTTTAGGGTTTAGGGTTTAGGGTTTAGGTTTAGTTAGGGTTAGTTTAGGTTTAGGTTTATTTGTGTTTAGGTTTAGGGTTTAGTTTAGTTTTAGGGTTTAGTATTTTAGGTTTAGGTTTTAGGTTATGTTTAGTTGTAGATTTAGGTTAGTTTTAGGTTTTAGGAAATTAGAAATTTTATTTTAGAAAAAACAAAGTCCTTAGAGGGGATAAATCTCTATGCTAATGCTTAAAGAGCTACAAAGAGTCCTAAGGAGATAATCCCCCTAACTAATATAATAGTTAAGGAAAGCAAGCTAAGAAGACAAGAAATAGAGATCCACAAAAAAAAAAATACCATGAAATTAGCAACAAATTCCTCTGCTCCTTTTGAAACTAGCACAATCCAGTAGCATTAGTCTCCCAACCTGTACTAGAGATCTACAACATGATTAAAGAGATGAGTACAGAAAATGAAATACTTAATCAAGCATAAAGAGTAAGAGTAGATAGAAAAATAAGATAAAGAAAATGCTCATGCTCAGTTATAATCGTCTCAAGGAGTAGCACCATATGTAAGCATCCAAACATCAAGTGTTTAGGTTTATTTTTTGGGTAGGATGACGCAAAGAAAACTATTTAGGTTTAGGGTAAATTTGCTTTGGGTCATCCTACTTTGGAGAATATTAGATCATTTTTCCATAGCTCGAAACTCTCTGGTATCTTTTCTGTAGAATTGATTGATTACCTTCATGTCTTGATTCAGCTTTCAAATGACTTAGATTATTCTCAAGTTTTCTCTCGATGCTCGTATTTTATTTTCAATTGTCACATGCGATTTTTAAAATAGAGGCCCCATTTTAATATTAAGGAGGAATATCTTATTATTCTGGTTTGGATCTCTCTTCCCAATTTGCATGTCCTTTTCATTAATCATGAGTTTCTTTTTACTGCGGGTGTGCAGTTAAGTCGTCCTCCTCAAGTTGATATGGTGACTGCTTCTAATACCCGACCATCTGTTGCTTGGATTTTAGTCAAGTTGGATATAACTAAAAAATTCCCAAAGGAAATTTGGCTAGTATGAGTGAAATATGGATATTTGCTAAAAGTGGATTTTGAGAATTTTCCTATTTTTTGTTCCCATTGCAAAATTCATGGTCATGGAGTTTCGAATTTCTTTGTGGTTCACCCTCACCTCAAGGAACCCAAACCCATTCATAATAACTCAGATCCCAATCTTAAGTCATCCTTGGTTAAACCACAGAAAGTTATTCCAATGGATAACTTTTTGCCTAAAGCCGAGGGTTGTTGCGTTGATCCTCCCACTGCTCCTTTGGACAATGCTGTGGTTCTTAAGCTTGATCAGCTTTTGGATGTCAGTCATGGTAATAAGGATGCATTATTTTTAATGGGCCTATACATTTGAATCCCACTGATATTGTTAATAATATGGATAATAATATGTTTTTGAAACTTATGGATGATGATTTTATCTCAAATGATTCAATTCCTGCTTCTTTGCCACCTTTAATTGAAGAAAATGTGATCCTTGATGAGGGCTTGAATGGTGAGCAAACTAAGGATAAAGTTTCTAATACTAATTGGGCACCTGTGCTTTAAATGGTTCTAATCCTTCTCCTACTTCTTCATCTAATTTTGAACTGACTGTCGATACTTCATAATAATGATTTGGAAGAAGGTGGAGTGCCATGCAATGATGGTTTAAATGTGCAACCTTATTCCAAACATACCCCTAAATAATCTCTATCGGAAGGTGATGTTGTGGATATGACTAATATATTACAAATGGTTTTTAAAAAGAAAAATAAAACTCCTAAAACTAAATTTCCTAACTTTGCCAGAGTTACTAGATCTGGTTCTTCTGCCCAAAAATAAATGGTTTCTTTCTTAATTTGGAATGTGAGAGGGATTGGTATCCTCTATGTTAGAAATAGAATTAGAAATTTAGTTTGTTCTCATAGCTTAACGTTTCCTCTATTTTGGAACCTTTTATTCTTCCTTATAACTTTTCTTTTGTTGCGAGAATGATTGGTTTTGCTAATTTTTTTGCTAACTCGAGCAATAAAATTTAGATTTTTTGGAATAGTCCCTATGTTCTGCAGGTTTTGGATGATTTATCCCAAGTTGTGAATGTTAAGATTACTTATGATAATTGGTGTTGTTTTGCTCATTTGTTTATGCTTCTTGTAATAGAAATGGTAGACACCTTCTTTGGAAAGATCTTATTAGATTTTCTTCTTCTATTGATGCTCCTTGGTTTGTGGGTGGGGACATTAATACTATCTCCTCTTCCTCTAAAAAGGTTGGTGGTAATGCTCTGAACTTATTTTCTATAGAAGATTTTAATAACATGATCCTTGATTGTCATCTTATTCATATTGGCTTTAGTGGGTCTCATTTTACTTGGAATAATTATAGACTCTGGCAAAAGCTAGATCGGGTTCTTTTAATTATTTATGGATTAATATTCTCCCTAGTACTTTTGTGGAGCACTTAAGCAGAACCCTTTTAGATCATTTTCCCTTGCTTATCACTGTGAATTTTATTGCTAGTAAATCCTCCTCCCCTATCCCTTTTCTTCCAAAATATGTGGCTCATGGATGATAAATTTTTGGATGTTGTTGCTACTAACTGGGGTGAACCTCTTCATCCTGATGATTCTATTTTTGGGATGAGGAGATTGTGGTTCAAATTAAAAATGCTTAAATAATGCCTTACTTGGTGGAATTAACATTATTTCAAGAACCTTTTTGTCAATATCAAAGATATGGAAAATAAGGTTATAGTTTTGGAAGATGTTGTTGTTAATGATCCTTCTAAAATTCCTTTGTTGGCTCAAGCTAAAGATAGGTTAACATGTTTTCAAGACATGGAGGAGACCTATTGGCAGCAAAAATCTTCTATGAAATGGATCTTTGATGGTGATCACAATACTAAATATTTTTATTCCATTGTTAAAAAGAAAAATGCTATAAATCACATTCACAAAATGAAAATTAATGATGTAGTTTGGTGTTCGGATAAAAAGGAGCTTACTGATTCTACTTTTTCTTTTTTATAAAGAGCTTCTGAATAAAAAATGTTGCTTATGATGATATTTGTTGACCTGAAGTTATTCCTAATCTTATTTCTGATGATGATATGCTTTCTTCCTTACCTTCTGAGTCTGAAATTGTCGATACTTTGTAGAGTATGAATAAAAACTTTGTGGCTAGTCCTGATTATTATACTACCCTATTTTTCCAAAAGTGTTGGATTATCATTAAAGAGGACTTAGCTAAAGTTGTTCTTGATTTCATTAAGGGTAGTACCCTTCCTAAATATTTTGCTAGCACCTCCATTATTTTAATTCCTACTAAAGACAATCCATGTTTGGAGTGATTTTAGGCCGATTAGACTTTACTCTTTTTTTTTAATAAACTTATTTCTAAGATTTTGGCTAAAAGCTTGACTATCTTGCTTTCTAAAATTATCTCCCCTAATCAAACTAATTTTGTTAAAGGGAGATCCATTTATGATAATGTTCTTTTAGACCAAGAGATGATCCATGACTTAAATGCCAATGTTCACGATGGAAACCTGTTTTGTAAGCTTGACATTTCCAAAGCTTATGATAAAATTGGTTGGGTTTTCCTATATAAAACTTTGGCTTTATTTGGATTCTCTAACCAATTTATTGCTTTAATTAAGAATGGGGTTGAGAATTCTTGGTTTTCTTTGCTCCTCAATGGTGAAGTGCATGGTTTCTTCTCTTTTTCTCATGGGCTAAGGCAATGGGACCCTCTCTCTCCTACCCTTTTCGTTATTGCTGTGGAATATCTTTCTAGATGTAATCAGTAGATGTTTAGTAGAGCACCTAACATGTACTACAGAACTATTGGTGGCTTTCCCATTTCTCACCTTAGTTTAGTTGAAGATTTCATTATATTTTTCAATGCCTCTACTCTTTATATTAAAAAATTATGTAAGTTCTTAACTATTTTTGGTAAAGAGAGTGGCTTGAATATTAATCTTGATAAAAGTTATTTTATTACTAGCTCTTCGATTTCCTTATTTAATATCAATGCTATAAAAATAATATAAGTTTTTTGTATCAAATTCTCCTTATCAAGTAGCTAGGGACTCCCTTATAAAGGGGAACAAAAAGATCTTCTTTATTTGATGAAGTTATTCAGAAAATAAATAAGAAACCTCCTCTTGGGAGTTCCATTTACTTTTCTTTGGAGCTAGACTTATCATTATCAAAAGTACCCTTTGCTCTCTGCCTTTGTATCTATTGTCTACTATTGTTCCTACACGTTCTATTATTAAAAAGATCAATAGACTCTTTAATAAATTTTTTTAGGGATCTAACTTTTCTATCAAAAGATTACATTGGGCTAGTTGACACAACTATTATGGTCCTATTAATGAAGGTGGTTTGAGTTGCAAAACCTTATAGGATTCTATTAACTATTTTTCCTATAAAATGTGGTGGAATATTAGAAATAAACATTATTATTGGTCAAAGTTTATGCATGCTAAATATTGTCAGGGAAAACATCCCCTCATTTGTGCTTTCAAATCTGGGGATTCTCTTATGTGGAGAAGACTTTGTAGTATCAAATAGAATGCTGAGAACTTAATTTCTTGGGGTGTCAATTCTAGTTCCTCTTTCTTTGGCAAGACAATTGGGTCGTTCTTTGATTCCTTGCTCAATACTCATTCCACTGTGATGCTTAAGATTAATTAGTTAATTACTCATAATAAGTGGTATGTGGCTCAATTGAATATCCTTTTCCCTAATATGATCATTGACAAAATCCTTAAAATTTTTCCTTTCCCTCATAAACTTGACCAAATTCTCTTCAATAATTTATCTTTTAGAGATTTTGTATTTAAGGATGTTTGGCATTTCATCATATTTAAATATCAAGAGTCCTTGATTTTTACTAAAATCTAGAATATTAGTGTCTCTACTTTGTCTCAGTTTTAACTTGGCACATTCTGAAGCATTATATCCCTATGGATGATACTCTTCTGAAAAAAGGTTTCCATCTCCCCTCTAAATGTCAATGTTGCTATCACATTAAAAGTGCTGATCATGTTTTTAGGAATGGTCCTATTGCTGCTAAAATGTGGAATTGGTATGATATTATTTTTAATACTTTCCATTTTAATGGTTCATTTTCTATTATGCAACTTCTTGAAGCATGTTTCTCCCATACTTCTAAGGCCCATGTTAAAATTATTTTAGCTATTACTATTCGTTGGTATATTTGGATGGATAGAAATGATGTTAAGCATTGTAATAATCTTATGAATTATCATCATATTATTGCTCAGCCAAATATAAAATTTTGTCTCTATTCAAATCTAATCTTCTTTCTCACTCTAGTTTTAAAGGGTGCAAGTCTGTAGCCTTGAATTTTGAGATTAAACTTCCCCCAGGTAATGTTCCTCCTACCCAAAAAAATATATACTAGATTAAACCTAATTATAACTACATTAAGGTTAACACTGATGCCTGGATTTCTAATGGTTATTATGGCTGTGGTGGGATTTTGAGAGGTCATAGTAGCAAGGTTATCTCTACTTTTACTGCCCCTTTAGAACCTTGTTATGTGTTATTTGTTGAGCTCAAAGGCTTTCATCATGGCATTTCCATTTGTTTATAATAAGGTTTTCATAAGATCTAGTTTGAAGTTGATGCTCTCCTTCTTTTAGATTTACTCAAATCTTATGCTCATGGTAATACTAAAGTGTATTATTTACTAAATCATACTATGAGGCTTCTTGCTAACCTAGATTTTCAAATTTCTCATATTTATAGGGAAGCCAACTATTGTGCTGACTTTCTTGCCAATTTGGGGGCCTAGTCTTCTTCTTTGCAAATTTTTTCTAATGATGACATCCCTTACCTTTTAAGGTGTCTTGTGAATTTTGATAAAATTGGTTTTCCTTATGTTAGAAGATTTTAGCCTTTTTTCCTCCTGTGGGGCTTTGGCTTTCCTTTTGTTATTATTGTTGAATATTTCTAGTTTTCTCTTTTGCTGGTTTGGTCTTGATTTTTTTTCTTCTCATAAACCTACTTTTATTTTCGAGTTTGGTTTCTTCCCATTCTTTGGATGGGTTGGGGTTGTCTTTCCATTTATTTGATTTTTGTTGTTATATTTATTTTCTAGTTTGTTTTCACTCCCAATCTATAGAGGTGTTTACAGCAGGTGGAGGCTGTTGGGTTTTGCTTGTCTTCTAGTTGGCATGGTTCCCTTTATTATTTAGATCTCTCTGCAACATTTTTTATTTACTTTGGATTTTATGGTTGGCTGTTTACTGGTGTTTCCTGGCAGTGGGCTTTTTCTCTTTTTGGGAGTTGCTTATACTGTTTATATGACCTTCTGTGGTGATCTGCTTGTTGTTTTCTTGTCGATGGTTTTTACAGTTTCTTTTGATTGTCCTTTTTCTCTTGGTTTTGTTCCTACTGCTAAGAGGAGTTGTGTGACCATGAGGGCTCTTTTTTTTGTTGTAGCTTGGAGAACTATTTTCATGCAGCTATCTATCCTTTCTTTAGTGTTGTTCTGGATGAGTGTAAGGTTGGATTCTTCAGGATTGTTATATCTTCTAAATATTGGGTGTGCCTTCTATAACACCGAGGTTCTATTTTTAATTTGTGTTATGAAAGGTTGCAAACTCGTTGGATGGCTTTTGGACTTAGGCTGACTCTATTGGGGTTCTTGTTTTGCAATCTCTAGTTGTTGGGTTATTTGTGTTCCTAAAGGGCTCTTACTTTTCTATTTTTGGTATTGTATCTAGGCTTTAAAAGATTCTCTTGTCCTTGGATTTGCATTGGTGGCTGCTATCTATGACTTTTCCTTGGGATTTTTTCAATGTTTGTGACTGGATGACTCTTTCTATCTTTCATCTCGATGGTTCTAAGTCTATTGATTTGAAACCTTGGCAGTCTTGATGTCTTAGGTGGAATACCTTGTTGGCTACTTAGATTGGGTGCTCTAGCTGGATGGTTTGGTCAAAAGAGTATTTACTTTGTTATAATTTTTTGATCTTTTCGAGTCTAAGTTTGGAACCAGCTACTTTCTATCCCATTCTTGTCTTAGTTTCTACCTCTTGGGATTTTCATTTAGAACCTCTTCCCTTTCCTTTTTTGATGGTTGCCTTGCTTCCTAACATTATTGATATTAGTCTTACTGTTCCTCTAGATAATATTGTTTTTGGTTCTTTGCATGTTTGTTTAATGAATGAACTTATCAACTATGGTCCTCATTTTGCCTTTGTTTGGTCTCTATTTAGTCCTTTTTCTCATATTGTGAGGTCTGCTCTAGCAAATGTGTTAGCAATTCTTGGTGGTGGATTTGGTGGTGCTCCCTCTGGTCTAATGCTTTTTTGATAGGTTACCGCTTTATCTACTTTGCTGAGTTTAATATATCTGACTCCTGGGTGTTTTGTGGTTATATTTACTATTTGAAGTTTTTTTGCAAGTTTGTGCGATGATCGTCATTGGATAAGGTGCTACAAGAGGTATGCTGGCAATGATGACCTTGATGTTTGCCACTCCTTTTGGCTGGTAGCACTTTATGTAATTGTAACCCTTCACTTGAAGTTTGGATGCTTACATATGGTCCTGCTCCTTAAGATGATTATATAACGCACGCCTTTTCTTCATCTTTTACTTCTTTCTCTCTTATATTTTATGCTTAATTAACTATTTCATTATCTATGCTCATCCTTTTACAAGCTTGTTGCAGATCTCTAGTACAGGTTGGGAGACTTTTGCTACTGGACTGTGTTGGTTTCAAAAGCAGTAGAGGAAGTTTACTACCAATTGTAAAGATTATTTTTGGTGGATCTATGTTTCTTTTTGTATTAGCTTACTTTCATTATCTATTGTATTAGCTAGGGGCTTATCTCCTTAAGACTTTTTGTAGCTCTTTGAGCATTAGCTTAGAGATTTGCCCCCTCTAAGGAATTTGTACCTTTTCTTTGTGGCAATAAAATTTCCCTAATTCTCCAAAAAAAAAAAAAGTAAAACCAGAACCCTAGACCTAAAACCTAAACCCTCAACCCTAAACCCAAAATCATAAAAATCCTAAACCTTAAACCGTAAACCCTAAAACCCTTAACCCTAAACTCTAAACCCTAAACCCTTAAACCTAAACATTAAACCCTAACCCTAAACCATAGCCATAAACGCTAAATAAAATAAACCAAAAAATAAAATAAATTAAAGACTAAATAAAAACCTAAACATAAATAATAAACCTAAAAATAAAACCTAAAAATAAATAAAAAATAAAACTTAAACCTTAAACTAAAAAAAACCTAAACCTAAAATAAAAATAAAATAAACCTAAACCTAAACTAAAAAAAATAAAACCTAAACCTAAACCTAAAATAAGTAAAACCTAAACCCTAAACTAAATAAAATAAAATAAAATAAACTAAAAATAAACCTAACCTAAACTAAAAAACAAAACCTGAAACAGAGAATTAAAATAAAAAACTAAATCCTAAACTAGAAAAATAAAATAAAACAAAAACTAAACTAAGAAAAATAAAAATAAACCTAAATCTTAATGCAAAGAATAAACGAAAATAAAAAACTAAACTAAAATAAATAAACCTAAAATAAATAAACTAAACTAAATAAAAATAATAAAATTGAAATAAAAATAAAAATTAGATAAACTAAAATAAATAAAAAATAAACTAAATAAAACTAAACCTACCAGTTTACTTAATTTAATAAAAAACCCTATACCCTAAACCCTAAAAAGCAAAAAACCCTAAAACTAAACTAAACATACAACTAAACCTAAACCTCAACCTAAATCCTAAACCCTAAAAAGAACCCTAAAACCCCAAACCATAAACCTTAAACTCTAAACCCTAAACCCATAAACTAAAACTCTAAACCCTAAACCCTAAACCTTAAACCCTAATCCTAAACCCTAATCCTAAACCATAAGTAAAATAAACCAAAAAAAATAAAAAACAAAATAAAAACCTAATCCTAAACAATAAACCTAAAAATAAATAAAAAATAAAACTTAAACATAAAAAAAAAACTAAACCTAAAATAAAATAAAATAAACCTAAACCTAAACTAAAATAAACTAAACTAAAATAAATGAAACCTAAACCTAAACCTAAAATAAATAATACCTAAACCCTTAACTAAATAAAATAAAACAAACTAAAAATAAACATAAACCTAAACTAAAAAACAAAACCTAAAAATAAATTGAAAAAAAAACCTAAAACTTAAACCTTAAAAAATAAAATAAAAATCTAAAGCTAAACCTAAAAAATAAAATAAATAAAAAACTAAACCAAAAAAAAACATAAACCTAAACCTAAACCTATAAAATAAAAATAAAAACCTAAATTAAACTAAATAAAAATAAACCTAAATCAAAATAAAAAATAAATAAACTAAAATAAATAAAATAAACTAAATAAGCAAACTACTAGGTTTACTTAATTTTAAAATAATAAAAGTAAAAAATATAAAAAACCCTAACCTAAACCCTAAACCATAAACTAACAACTCAAACAAAACAAAACAACCAAACCCTAAACCCAAACCATGAACCCAAACCCTAAGCCTAAACCCCACCAACCTAAACCTAAATCTAAACCCTAAACCTAAACTAACCTCACCCTAATAAACCCCACTAAAAAACCCAAACCCTAAACCCTAAAACCCTAAATCTTAAACCCTAAACCTAAACAGGCTGAGCACTAAACCCTAAACCACTAACTGAAACCCTAAAATCCTAAACCCTAAAACTCTAAACCTTATACCTTAAACCTAAACCCAATCCTCAAAAACGTAAAAACTTAAACCTAAAAATAAAATAAATATAAAATAATAAACCTAAATAAAATAAAGAAATAAAAAAAACTAAAAGCCTAAACTAAAACCTTAACCTAAACCCAAAATTAAAATAAAATAAACAAATAAATATAAGCTAAAATAAAATATATAAAAAAATAAATTAAATTAAAAAATAGAATTAACCTAAGAATAAGAAAGCTAAATAAAATAAAAGCAAAATGTAAAATAAAAATAAAATAAACCTAAAATAAATCTAAATTAAAATTAAATAAAAACTAAATAAAAACCTAAACATAAAAAATAAACCTAAAAATAAAACCTAATAGACCTAAACCTAAACCTAAACCCTAAGAATGGGTAAAACCTTGACAACAAGAGCATCATCATCAACCAGGCTCACTCTAGAGCTAGCGGTGGAGGCGAAGGTAGAGGCGGTGGTTATCATAGTGGTGGCGGGGGAACTGGAAGTGCTGGTGAATATGGGGGTGGTGGTCGGAGCAGTGGCGGTTATGGAAGCGGGAGGAGCGATGGAGGTTACAGCCGTGGTGGTGGCGGAGGGAGAGATCGGAGAGATGATGGTGGTTCTTGATACTCAAGAGGTCGGGGTGGTTCTGATGGGAACTGGAGAAACTGAGGAACAGCCAATCCGATCTTTTTCTTATGGAACTGTGACTTTACAGTAGAGACAGTTCTAGTTATCTAGGGTTTTTGATTTGCTCTATGCGTGCTCATTTTTTATCTATGTCGTCGCTTGTGTCATAGAAAACTTGGTGTGGTACTTGGTTGATGAAATTAAAAAGAAGAATTATTGAATCTAAATTTGTTCTCTAAACCTTAAACCCTAAACCTTAAACCCTAAACCAAAAACCTTTAACCCTAAACTAAAACCTAAGACCTAAACCTAAAACCAAAACCCTAAACCCTAAATCCTAAAAACCTTAAAACTTAAACCCTATACCCTAAACCCTAAACCCTAAAACCCAAAACCCTAAAACCTAAACCCTAAACTATAAACCCTAAACCCTAAACCCTAAACTCTAAAACCTAAACCCTAAATCCTAAACTGTGAAAAGCTAAAAACCTAAACTAAATAAAACATAAAAATAAAATAAATAAAAAAACTAAACCCAAAAATAAATAAATAAATAAATAAAATAAAATGAAAGAAAAACCTAAACCTAAACCTAAAAAAAAGTTAAATAAAAAATTAAAACAAAACTAAAATTAAATAAATATAAACATAAACTAAATTAAAAATAGCAATCCTAAATAAAATAAAAATCAAAACTAAAATAAAATAAAATTATAATTTAATAATAACATAAACCTAATAAATAAACCTAAAGATAAAACCAAAAAAAAAATAAAAAATAAAATCTAACCCATAAACTAAAAGAAAAACCGAAACCTAAAATAAAAATAAAATTTACCTAAACCTAAACTAAAATAAGATAAATAAAACCTAAACCTAAACCTAAAATAAACTATACCTAAACCTAAACCTAAGCTAAATAAAATAAAATAATCGAAAAATAAAACTAAACCTAAACTAAAAAATAAAACCTAAAAATAAACCTAAAATAAAAACCTAAAACATAAAACTAAAAAAAAAATAAAACCTAAACCTAAAACTAAAAATAAAAAATAAAGCCTAAACCTTAAAAATAAAAGAAAAATAAAACTAAACTAAAAAAATAAACATAAACCTAAAATTAACCTAAAAAGTAAACTAAAATAAAAAAAGCTAAACTAAAATAAATAAACTAAACTGAATAAAGATAAAAAATAAACCTAAAAAAAATTAAAAAATAAAATAAACTAAAATAAATAAAAAGTAAAATAAATAAACATAAACCTACCAATTTACTTAATTAAAAACAAACCCTAAACCCTAAACCCAAAACCCTAAATCTTAAATCCTAAACCATAAAACAAACCCTAAACCCTAAACCTAAACCATAAAAATCCATAAACCCTAAACCCTAAAATTAAAAATCCTAAAAAAAAAATAAAAAAATAATGAAAAACCTTAAGCCTAAAACTAACCCTAAACCCTAAACTCTAAACTAACCCTAAACACTAAAACATATAACCCTAAACCCTAAACCCTTAACCCTAAACCCTAAACTAACCTTAAATTCTAAACCCTAAACCTTAAACCATAAACCCTAACCATAAATCATAAACCCTAAATAAAATAAGCCTAAAATAAAATAAATTATAAACCTAGAATATAAAACCTAAAAAATAAATAATTAAAAAAATATAAAGCCTAAACTAAAAAAAATTAAACCTAAAATAAAAATAAAATAAACCTAAACCTAAACAAAAATAAATAAAACCTAAACCTAAGCATTAAACTAAATATAATAAAATAAACTAACAATAAACCTAAACCTAAACTAATAAATAAAACTTAAAAATAAACTTAAAATAAATACCTAAAACCTAAACCTAAAAATATAAAATAAAAACCTAAACCTAAACTTAAAAATAAAAAATAAAACCTAAACCTAAAAAATAAAATAAAAATAAATCTCAATGAAAAATAAACCTAAACCTAAACCTAAAAAGTAAACTAAATTAAAAAATCTAAACAAAAAGAAATAAACCTAAAATGAATAAACTAAACTAAATAAATAGTAATAATTAACCTAAATAAAAATAAAAAATATAATAAAATAAATCAACTTAAACCTACTGATTTACTTAATTTTAAAAAAGAAAACCTTAAACCCTAAACCCTAAATCCTAAACCCTAACCCCTAAAACTAACTCTAAACCATAAATCCTAAACCTACACTAAACCAAACTTTAAACCTAAACCTAAAACCTAAACCTTAAACCCAAAATCCTAAACCCTAAACCCTAAACTCTAAACTTTCAAAACCTTAAACCCTAATAAAACACTAAATCTTGAACCCTAAATCCTAAAAACTAAACCCTAGCCTAAACCTAAACCTAAACCCTAAACCCTAAACCTAAATAAAATAAAAATAAAAATAAACTAAAAAATAAACATAAACATAAATCTAACCATAAAAATAAACTATAATAAAAAAGCCTAAACTAAAATAAATAAATTAAACAAAATAAAACTAAAAGATAGAAATAAATAAAAATATTAAATAAAATAAACTAAAATAAATAAAAAATAAACTAAATAAATCTAAAACTACCAGTTTATTTAATTCTAAAATAAATACCCTAAACCCTAAACCCTAAAACTAACCCTAAACCCTAAACCTACAACCCTTAATCCTTAATTTTAAATAAATAAAAAATTTAAAAAATCACAAACCCTAAACCCTAAACCCTAAATCATAAACCCTAAAAACTAAACCCTAAACTCTAAACCCTAAACCCCAAACTCTAATCCCTAAACTCTAAACCCTGAATACATAAAAACCTAAACCTAGCCAAAATAAAATTTAAAAAGAAAATAAATAAAGAAACCTAAACCTAAATAAAATAAAACAATAAAATAAAATTAAAACCTAAACTAAAACCTAAACCTAAACCTAAACCTAAACATAAACATAAACTTAAAAATATAATAAAAAAAATTAAACTAAAATAAAATAAATAAAAATGTAAACCAAACTAAAATAAAATAATTAAAAACCTAAACTAAACTAAAAAATAAAACTAAAAATAAAAAACATAAATAAAATAAAAACAAAATGTAAAATAAAAATAAAATAAACCCAAAATAAAATAAAATAAAAACTAAATAAAAATTTAAACCTAAAAAATAAACCTAAAAATTAACAGGAAAAAAAACCTAAACTGTAAACTAAAAAAAAAAACTAAACCTAAAATAAATAAAATAAAATAAACCTAAACCTAAACTAAAATAAATAAAACCTAAACCTAAACCTAAAATAAACTAGACCTAAACTTGAACCTAAAATAAATAAAATAAAATAAACTAAAAATAAATCTAAACCTAAAATGAAAAATAAAACCTAGAAATAAACTTAAAATAAAAACCTAAATCCTGAACGTAAATAAATAAAATAAAAACCTAAACCTAAATGAAAAAATAAATAATAAAACCTAAACCTAAAAAAATAAAATTGAAATAAAACTAAACTAAAAAATAAACATAAACCTAAACCTAAAGCTAAAAAAATAAATTAACATAAAAAACCTAAACAAAAGTAAATAAACCTAAAATAAATAAACTAAATTAAATAAAATAAAAATAATCCTAAATAAAAAAAAGAAATTAAATAAACTAAAAAAACATAATAAACAAACTAAATAAACCTAAACCTACCAGTTTACATAATTTAAGAAAAGACCTACTAAAACCCAAACACACCTAAATCTTTACCTAAACCCTACTAAACCTTAAACCTAAACCATACTAAAACCTAAAACCCACCTAAACCCCAAAAGCATTAACTTAAAACTCCACCTCCTCCATAAACCTCTATCACTACCAACCCTAACTAAGGCCTAAACCTTATAAACCCTAAACCCTAAAGCATGATCCATAAACCATAAATGCTAAATGATTCTAAACCCTAAGCCACTGGACCCTGATCCATAAATCATAAACCCTCCACCCTCCCTAAACCACCCAAAACCTATACCCTACAAATCTACCACACCAAACCTTGCTCCTCCCTACACCTTACTACAAACCTCCCTAAAATCTAAAACCCAAATTCTAAACCTAAACTAAATTCAAAATCCTAAACCCTAAAAGCATAAATCATAAAACACTAAACCCTACACCCTAAACCCAAAACCCTAAATCCTAACCGTAAACCCTAAACACTAAACCCCAAACCCTAAACATAAACCTAAAGTTGATAAAAAAATAAAAATAAACTTAAACCCTATAGCCTAGTAAACCTAAACCTAAACCGTAAGAATCAGAAGAACTTTGATGGTAGGAACATCACCATCAACCAGGCTCAGTTTAAATCTAGTGGTGCAGGCGGAGGAAGGGGTGGCGGTTATCACAGTGGTGGCAGGGGATTTGGAGGTGTTGGTGGATATGGAGGTGGTGGTCTGAGTAGTGGTGATTATGAAGGCGGGAGGAGTGACAGAGGTAACAGCCATGGTGCTGGCGGAGCGAGAGATCGGGGATATGATGGTGGATCATGCTACTTGAGAGGTCAGGGTGGTTTTGATGGGAACTGGAGAAACTGAAGAACGGCTAATCCAATCTACTGCTTATGGAACCATGTCTTTATAATAGACATGGTTCTAGTTATCATGGACTTTTTGATTTGCTCTATGCGTGCTCATTTTTTATCTATGTCATTTCTTGTGTCTTAAAAAACTTAGTGTGTTACTTGGTTGATGAAATCAAAAAGAAGAAATGTTGAATCTGAATTTGTTCTCTATTAAAAAACCAAAGACCCTGACCTAAACCCTAAACCCTAAACCTTATACACAAACCTATAAAGCCCAAAACCCAAATCCTAAACCCTAAAACCCTAAATTCTAAACCTAAAATAAATAAAATAAACTAAAGAAACCTAAACCTAAATAAAATAAAATAAATAAAATAAATAAAAAAAAAAAAAAAAAAAAAAAAAAAAAAAAAAAACCTTAAACTAAACCTAAACTTAATCATAAACCCAAAATAAAATAAAATAAAAATTAAAAAGTAAGCTAAAATAAATTAAATAAAAACCTAAACTAAAAAAAAAATAAACATAAAATAAAATAAAACTAATAAAAAAAAAAATAAAGCTAATAAAATAAAATAAAATAAAAAAATAAATAAAACCTAAACCTAAAAAATAAACTTATAAATTAATAAAAGATAAAACCTAAACCCTAAAATAAAAAAACCTAAACCTAAATAAAATAAATAAAATAAAATAAAATAAATAAAACCTAACTAAAAAAAAAAAACTTAAAATGAACTAAACCTAAACCTAATCCTAAACTTAATAAAATAAACTAAATTAAAAATAAACATAAGCCTGAATTGAAAATAAAACCTAAATATAATCCTAAAATAAAAACCTAAAACCTAAACCTAAAAAAATAAATTAAAGACCTAAGCCTAAACATAAAAATAAAAAATAAAACCTGCGCCTAAAAAAATAAAAATAAAATTAAACCAAAAAATAAACATGAACCTAAACATAAACTTAAAAAATAAAATAAAATAAAAAACCTAAATAAATAAATAAACCTAAAATAAACAAACTAAACTAAATAAAAATATAAAATAAAACTACATAAAATATACAATAAAATAAACTAAAATAAATAAATAATAAACTAAATAAACATAAATCTACCATTTGATTTAAAAAAACCTAAATCCTAAAACCCTAAATGCTAAACCACTCCTAAACCACTACTAAACTTGTAAATCTAAACCCTAAACCTAAACCTTAAACCACCCACCATAAACCCTAAACCCTAAAAATCTTAAACCCCAAACCCACCACAGATTAAAACCCTAAACCCTAAACCCTAAACTAAACCTAACCCTAAACCACTCCACCACACCCTAAACCTCCCTACACATAAACCCTAAACCCTAACCTAAAAACCCTATAAACTTAAAGTAACTAAATAAATTAAAAAAAATTGAAACCCTAAATTCTAATAACCCTAAACCTATACCTAAACACTCAGAATGGGAAGAACCTTGATAACAGAAACATCACAATCAACTAGGCTCAGTCTAAATCTGGTGATGGAGGTGAAGGTGGAGGCGACAGTTATCGCAATGGTGGTGGGGGATCTGGTGGTGCTGGTGGATATGGAGGTGGTGGTGGGCGGTGGTGGTTATGGAGGTGAGAGGGACAGAGGTTACATGGTGGTGGCGAGAGGAGAGATCGGAGATATGATGTTGGATCTCTACTTGAGAGGCCGGTGGTTATTTGGAGAAATGTAAGAATGGCCAATCTGATTTGTTACTTATGGAACTGTGTATTTATAGTACAGATGGTTACAATTATCTAAGGTTTTTGATTTACTCCATGCATGCTCATTTTTTATTTATGTCATCGCTTGTGTCATTGAAAACTTGGTGTGTTAGTTGGCTGATGAAATTGAAAAGAAGAAATGTTGAATCTGAATTTGTTCTCTTTTAAAAAAAACCAAAAACCCTAAATAATAAACTAAAGCCTGAACCCTAGACGTGAAACCTAAACCCTCAACCCTAAACCCTAAACCCTAAACCCTAAAACCCTAAATCTAAAACCCTAATCCGTAAACCCTTAAACATAAAATTTAAACCCTAAACCCTAAACCATAAACCCTAAACCACAAACCCTAAACCCTAAACCTTAAAATGCTATAAACCTAAACCTAAACTAAATAAAACATAGAAATAAAATAAATAAAAAGTCTAAACCAAAATAAAACAAAATAAAAATCTATTCTAAAACCTAAACCGAAACTTAGACCAAAACTTAAACCTAAAAAAGAAATAAACTAGAAATAAAACTAAACTAGAGAATAAATAAAAAAAATAAACTAAAAAATAAAAAACCTAAAATAAAATAAAACTAAAATAAAATAAAAATAAAATAAAAAATAAAATAAAATAAAAGAAAGAAAACTTAAACCTAAAGAATAAACCTAAAAAAAAATAAAATAAAATAAATAAATATAAACCTAAACCCTAGTCAAAAAAAATCTTAAACCTAAAATAAAAAAATAAAATAAACCTAAACCAAAACTAAAATAAATAAAACCTAAACCTAAAATATAAACTAAACCTAAAAATAAAATAAAATAAACTAAATATAAACATATACCTAAACTAAAAAATAAAACCTAAAAGTAAACCTAAAATAAAACTAAAACCTAAACCTAAAAAAAATAAAATAAAAACCTAAACCTAAACTTAAACCTAAACCTAAACCTAAACCTTAAAAATAAACTAAAATAAATAAACCTAAAATAAATAAACTAAACAACAATAACAACAACAACAACAATAATAAACCATTATCCCACTAAGTGGGGTATATGAATCCTTCATCTTCATTGTGTCTTATTATGTGTCAGATTTTCATTCAATTCAAGTATACTAAGGTCATTTTATATACATCTTAACCATGTCTTTTTTTGGTCTACCCTACCTTTCTTAACATAAGGCAATTCTAATGCATCTACTCTTCTCATTTGACGGTGATGTGGCCAAACCAAGGTGACTCTCTCTAATTTTATCCGCCACTAAAGCTATTCCAACTTTTTCAGAACATACACATTTCACATTTTATCTCTAAGAGTAAACCACTAATCCACCTGAGCATGCTCATCTCTACAACACTTAACTTAGTCTCATGCTTCTCTTTTATTGGCCAACATTCTGCACCATAAATCATTGTAGGTCTTACCACCATCTTATAAAATTTTTCTTGAAGTTTAACCGATATTTTTTTATCACACAATAGGCTAGAAGCATTACTCCACTTCAACTATCCAACTTGAATTCTACTAATAACATCTCCATCTGTTTCACCATCACATTGAACAATAGAGCCTAAATATCTAAATTGTTAACTCTTTTTAATGACTTGTTCTAATGTCACAAACTTATCTATAACTTCTTATAATTACAATTCATAAATAAACTAAATAAAATAAAAATACATAAACCTAAATAAAATAAAAAAATAAAATAAACTAAATAAATAAACTAAATACCTAATTTACTTAATTTAAAAAAGAAAAATAAATAAAATAATAAAAAAAAACGCTAAACCCTAAACTAACCCTAAACTTACAACCCTAAAACTACCTAAACTTTAAAACCATAAACCCTAAACCCTAAAACTACTGACCAACCCCTAAACCCCAAAACCTATAACCCTAAACCCAAACCCTAAACTAAACCCCAAACCTACATAGTAAACCCTCTTAAAACAAAAAAGCAAAATCTAAACTAAATAAAACCTAAAAATAAAATAAATAAGAAAACCTAAACCTAAATAACATAAAAAATAAAATAAAATAAAATAAAAACCTAAATTAAAACCTAAACAAAAACTTAACGCTAAACTTATACCTAAAAATAAAAATAAAATAAAATAAAATACAAAAATGAAAATAAAAAAAATAAAAACCTAAACTAAACTAAAAAAATAAAAAAAACCTAAAAATAATAAACCTAAATATAATAAAAACTAAACATAAAATAAAAAATAAATAAAATAAAATAAAAATAAAGAAACATAAAAGACATAAACCTAAAGTAAACTAAATAAACAAAACCTAATGGTTTACTTAATTTAAAAAAAAAAAACCAAACTAAAAACCAAAATCCTAAACCCTAAACTCTAAACCCTAAACCTTGCCCTAAAAAACCTAAACTACTAAAAACCCTAAAACCAAACCTAAACCAAAGTAAAATAAAACCTAAAATTAACAAAAAACTAAATAAAAATAAAATAATAAACCAAAATAAAACTAAACCTAAATAAACCTAAAATAAAATAAAATAATAAGTAAAGTAAATAAAATAAATAACTTGAACTAAACTAAAAAATAAAATAAGCTAAAAAAAAACATAAATAAAATAAATTAAACAAAATAAAAAAATAAACCTAAAATAAAACAAATAAAAAACTAAAAAAAATAAAAAATAAACCTAAACCCTATACTAAATAAAATAAAATAAAACTATAAATAAACCTAAACTAAACTAAAAAAAATAAAATCTAAAATAAAACCTAAAACCTAAACTTAAAAATAAAATAAAAACCTAAAACTAAACCTAAAATAAAAAAAATAAAACCTAAATCTAAAAAATAAAAAATAAAATAAAACTAAACTAAAAAATAAACATAAACCTAAACCTAAACCTAAAAAATGAACTAAAATAGAAAACCTAAACTAAAATAAATAAACCTAAAATAAATAAACTAAATTAAATAAAAATGAAAAATAAACTTAAATAAAAATAAAAAGTAAAATAAACTAAAAAACTAAATAAAACTAAACCTAGTTTACTTAATTTTTTCTAAAAAAACCCCTAAACCTAAACCCTAAACCTTAAATCTTAAACCCTAAACCCTAAACCTTAAACCTACAACTTTACAACTAAACCATAAACCCTAAACCCTAATCCTAAATAAAACCTAAACCAAAAAGTAAAACCTAAAAATAAAGTAAATAAATAAACTTATGAATAAATAAAATAAAAAATATAATAAAATAAAAACCTAAAGTAAAACCTAAAAATAAATTAAAATAAAAAAATAAAAAACTAATCTAAACTAAAAAATAAAATCAAGCTAAGAATAAAAATCTTTAAAGAAAAATAAAAATTAAACAGAAAATAAAAATAAAATAAACCTAAAATAATAAAAACTTAAACCTAAAAAATGAACTTAAAAAATAAAACTAGAAAATAAATTAATAATAAAACCCAAACTCTATACTAAAAATAAAAACAAAACCTAAAATAAAAAAATAAAATAAACAAAATAAAATAAACCCTAAACTAAAATAAAATAAAAAACCTAAACCTAGTAAACTAAATAAACCATGAAATAAATAAAATAAAATAAACTAAAAAAACCTAAACCTAAAATGAAAAATAACCTAAAATAAACTAATCCTAAACCCAAACCCTAAAGCTAAAACCTAAACCTAAAATGAAACCTAAAAAATAAATAAATAAAACCTAAAATAATAATAAATAAAATACAACAAAAACTAAAACTAAAACCTAAACCTAAACCTAAAAAGAAAAATAAAAACTAAACTAAAATTAAATAAATATAAGCCTGAACTAAACTAAAAAAAAACCTAAAAAAAACCTAAACTCTAATCTAAGTAAAACATAAACCTAAAATAAAGATAAAATAAACCTAAACCTAAACCAAAACTAAATAAAATTAAATTAAATTAAAATGTACCTAATGCTAAACTGAAAAATAATAGTTAAAAATTAACCTACAATAAAAACCTAAACCTAGAAATAGAAAAATAAAATAAATAATGAAACCTAAACCTAAAAATAAAAATAAAATCTAAATATAAAAAATAAAATAAAAATAAAACTAAAAAAAATAAATAAACATAAACCTAAAGTTAAACCTAAATAATAAACTAAAATAAATAAACCTAAAATAAATAAACTAAATTAATTAAAAATAAAAATAAGACTAAATAAAATTAAAAAATAAAATAAACTAAAATAAATAAAAAATAAGCTAAATAAATTAAATAAACCTACTAAAACCTAACCCTAAATAAACCCTAAAAAAACCCTAAATAAATAAAAATAAAGAGCCCTAAATCAACACTAAACCCTCAAACCCTAAACCAAAACCTGCACCTTAAACCCTAAACCTAAACTAACCAAACCCAAACTACCCTACCTAACCTAAACTAAAATCTAACATAACTAAATAAAACCTAAAATAAATAAACCTAAATAATAAAATTAAAACTAACTAACCTAAACTAAACCTAAACTAATCCTAAAATAAAATAAAATAAAACTAATTAAATAAATAAAATAAAAACTAAAAAATAACCTAATAAAATAAAACTAAACCTAAAATAAAATAAAAATAAAACTAAATAAAACTTAAACCTAAAAAATAAACCTAATAACCCAAAAATAAATACTAAAACCTAAAAACTAAAAAAAAACTTAAATAAATAAAATAAAATTAACCTAAACCTATAAAATAAAACTAAAATAAAGAAATAAAACCTATAAACCTAAATACTAAACCTAAACCTAAACCTAAAAAATAAAATATAATAAAATAAACTAAAATTTACCTAAACCTAAACTAAAAATAAAACCTAAAAGTAAACCTAAAATAAAAACTAAACCTAAAAAATAAAATAAAACCTAAACCTCAACCTAACTAAAATAATGCTAAAGCATAAATAAATAAAACTAAACATAAAATAAAGAAAATAAAAAATAAAATAAAATAAAAAAAACTTAAAATGAAAAAATAAAATCTAAACCTAAAAATAAATAAAACAAGATAAACTAAAATAAAACTAAAATAAAACCTAAAACCTAAACTTAAAAATAAAATAAAAAACCTAAAATAAACCTAAAATAAAAAATAAACTGAAATCTAAATAAAATAAAACTATAAAATAAATAAACCTAAAAAAAATGAACTAAAATAAAACCTAAACTAAAATAAATAAACCTAAAATAAAATAAACTAAATTAAATAAAAAATAAAAATAAACCAAATAAAAATAAAAAGTAAAATAAACTAAAAAACTAAAGAAAACTAAACCTCACTTAACTTAAAAAAAAACCCAAAACCCAAACACTAAACCCCAAAATCTTAAACTCTAAACTACCTTAAACCCTGAACCCTAAACCTAACCCTAAACTCTAAATAAAAAGCTAAAACAACAAAAGTAAATAAAACCTAAAATAAATTAAATAAACAAACATGAATAAATAAAATAAAAAATATAATACAATAAAAACCTAAACTAAAACCTAAAAATAAATCAAAATAAAAAAATAAACTAAAATAAAAAAAATAAAAACCTAATATAAGCTAAAAAATAAAATCAAGCTAAGAATAAAAAAACTTTAAAGAAAAATAAAAATAAAACGTACAATAAAAATAAAATAAACTTAAAAATTAAATAAAATAAAAAATAAAATAAAACTTAAACCTAAAAAAAAATAAAATAAATAAAATACCAAACTCTATAAAATAAAACAAACCTAAAATAAAAAATAAAATAAACAAAATAAAATAAACCTAAACTAAAAATAAACTAAACTAAAATAAAAAAAAACTTAAACATAAACCTAAAGTAAACTAACCTAAACCATGAAAAATAAAAAAATAAAATATAAAAAATCTAAACCTAAAAAAAAAATAAACCTAAAATAAATAAATAAAATAAACCTAAAACTAAAAAAATAAAATCTAAACCTAAACTAAAATGAAACCTAAAAAAAATAAAATAAAAAAACCTAAAAAAAATAAAAATAATAAAATAAAATAAATAAAACTAAAACTAAAACCTAAACCTAAACCTAAAAATAAAAAATAAAACTAAACTAAAATTAAATAAAATATAATGAACTAAAATGAAAAAACTAAAAAAAACCTAAACTCTAATAAAATAAAACATAAATCTAAAATAAGATAAAATAAACCAACTAAAACTAAATAAAATTAAATTAAATTAAAATACCTAAACTAAAAAATATATCTAAAATACTAAAATAAAACCTAAACCTAAAATGAAAATAAAATAAATAAAAACCTAAAAATAAATAAAATCTAAACATAAAAAAATAAATAAATAAAACTAAACAAAAAAACATAAACCTATAAAACCTAAAATAAACTAAAAATAAATAAACCTAAAATAAATAAACTAAATTAAAATAAAAATAAAATAAACCTAAAAATAAATAAAATAAAAAATAAAAAATAAAATAAATAAATTAAACTAAAACTACCATTTTGCTTAATTTAAAAAAAATAAAAAAAAATAAAATCAAATAAATTAAACCCTAAACCCTAAACCCTAAACCCTAAACCATACCACAAACCTAATAAACCCTAAACACTAAACCACTAACCCCTGAAAACTGAAATAAACCTAAACCTAAAACTAACCTAACCCAAACCCTAAAAAAACCTACTAAACCCTAAACCTAAACCCTAAATCAACCTTAAACCCCAGCCTAAATCATAACCCTAAACTAATCTACATAAAAGTAAAACCTAAATAAATAAATAAAACCTAAACTAAAATAATTAAAACTAAACTAAACCTAAACCTAAACATAAACCTAATCCTAAATAGAAAATAAAAAAAATAAAACTAAATTAAAATAAATAAAAAATACTTAACCACTAAAATAAAACCTAAATAAAATAAAACTAAACCTATGAAAATAAAATAAAAAAATAAATAATAAACTTAAACCTAAAAATAAACCTAAAAAACCAAAATAAATAAAAAACTAAAACCTAAACTAAAGAAAAAACCCAAATAATAAAAATAAAATAAACTAAACCTACTAAAATAAACTATAAAGAAATAAAACCTAAACCCTAAATCTAAAATAAAACTTATAACCTCTAAACCCTAAATATAATAATAAACTAATAACCTAAACTAAACTAAAAAAAAACCTAAAAAAAATAAAATAAAAAACCTAAACCTCAACCTAAAATAAAAAAACCTAAAAAAACTAAATAAAAAAATTAAAATAAATAAGCTAAATAAAAATAAAAAAAATAAATAATAAATAAACTAAAATAAATAAAAATAAACTATATAAACTAAAGTAAAAAAAATTAAATTTAAAATATTTTAAAAATAAAATATAAATAAAATAAAATAACCCAACCCTAAAGCCTAAACCCTAAACCCTAAACCTAAACCCTAAAACCTAAACCTAACCTAACCCTAAACCTAAACCAAAATAAACCAAACCATAAACTAAACCAAACTAAAAACCCAAAAAAACCCCAAACCCTAAAATATAAACTAAATTAAACCAACACCAAATAGAATGTAGAACCTTGATCAACATCCCCACTACTAGCTTTGTTAGATCAAGTGTTAAGGCAAAGATTATATGGTGGTGGGGATTTTTGGTGGATATGGAGGTGGTCAATGGTAGTTATGGAGGAAGCAATAGAGGCTAGGCCATGGTTGTGGTGGAGGGAGATGAGATATCATGGCAGATCCTTACTAGAGGCGGTGGTTTGATATATAAGAAACCATCCAATGGTACTTATGGAATGTCTTTATAGTAGAGATGGTTCTACCAGGATTTTGATTTGCTCTATGGGTGCTCATTTTTTATCTATGTCTTTTCCTATTTCTTAAAAACTTGGGGTCTTGGTTTGATTAAATTGAAAAGTAGAAATGTTGAATTTGAATTTGTTCTTTGTTAAGAAAAAAACCTTAAACCCTAAACTAAAACTTAAACACCAAATCTTAAACCCTAAAGCCTAAAACCCAAACCCTAAACCCTAAACTAACCCTAAACCCTAAAAGCTAAAACCTAAACCTAAAACTAAATACCAAAAAAAAATAAATGAAAAATAAACCAAAATAAAATAAAATCAAAATAAATAAAAACATAAACTAAAAATTGACATCTAAATAAAATAAAACAAATAAATAAAACTAAATTAAAATAAAATAAATCAAACTAAACTAAATAAAATGGTAAATAAAAAACCTAAACTAACATAAAATAAACTAAAAAAAAATAAAATTAATAAATAAAATCTTACCTAAAAATAAAAAATAAAACCAAATAAAAAATAATAAAACCTAAATCCTAAACTAAAAAAAAACCTAAACCTAAAATAAGAATAAAATAAACAAAATAAAATAAACCTAAACCTAAACTAAAATAAACTAAGCTAAAATAATTAAAACCTAAACCTAAACCTTAAATTAAACTAAATAAAATAAAATAAACTAAATAACCTAAATAAACTAAAAAATAAAGAATAATAAACTTAAAATAAAACCTAAAAAAATAAAAAATAAAATAAAACCTAAACCTAAATTAAAATAATAAAACTTGCCTAAATATAAATATTAAAACTAAAATTAATCTTAACCTAAAATAAAATAAAATAAAACCTAAATAAATAAATAAACTAAAATAAATAAAAAAATAAATATAATAATAAAAACTAAATAAACTACCTACTTTTTACAATTAAAAACCTAAACCCAAAATCCTAAAACCTAAACCAAAACAAAACTCCTAAATTAAACCCTAAACCCTAAACCCTAAACCCTAAACCTAAACCTAAAATCTACTACCAAACAAACTACCTAAAACCCCAACTTTAAACCCTAAACTCTAAACCTTTCAAACCTTAAATAATAAACCCTAAACACTAATAACCTAAACCTAAGAATGTATAACATCACTCATAAATCTACATAAATGGAGGCGGTGGCATATTTGGTGGTGGGTGGATCTATAGTGGTGGATATGGAGGTGGTGGTCAGAGGGTGGTTATGGAGGAGGAGCAATGGAGGTTACAGCATGGTGGTGGCAAGGAAGATCAGGATATGATGGTGGATACTCATTAGAGAGGGGTGGTTCTAATGGGAACTACAGAAATTGAAGAATGGTCGATCCGATCTGTTGCTTATGGAATTGTGTCTTTATAGTAAAGATGGTTCTATTTATCTTGGGTTTTTGATTTTATCTATGGGTTCTCATTTTTTATTTATGTCATCGCTTGTGTCTTATAAAACTAGGTGTTGATTTGATGAAATCAAGAAGAAATGTTGAATTAATTTCTTATTAAAAAAACTTTAAACCTAAATTAAACTAAACTTAAACTAAACCTAAACCTAAACCCTAAACCTAAACAAAACCCTAAACCTAAACCCAAGAAAAACCAAAACCCTAAACCTAAACCCTAACCTAAAACCTAAACTCTAAATTAAACAAAACTCTAAAACCATAAACCTAAACTCTAAAATATACAACCTAAACCCTAAACTATAATCCCAAAACCTAAACCCTAAACCTAAAGCTTAAAAAACCCTTAACCCTAAAACCAAACCTTGAATAAAGATGTCATTGGGGTAGATCTAAAGAATGACCTAATCCTAACAGAGTTATGGTAGCTAAAGAAGATGTCTTCAAGAGACATTCCCTTGACTATTAGAGATTTGAATACCCTAAACACTAACCTTAAATCATATTATATTACCATATATTTTAGTATAATGTAGTATCATATATTTGAGCATGTATTGATGTGTTTTTAGATGTTATAAGATGTTTTGAAATGTTTATAGTATTGTGCCCTATAGTCTATATTTATATAAATCATAAAAAATTGATTTAATAAGTCATATGATGAAATTTGTTAAATTTGAAGTGGGAATTAGGTTGTTGTTCCAAAGCTATGCTGCCACTTGTAATAAAAGTAAGATTTTATGTTTGAAAAATATTATATGTTGTAGCATAGTATAACATCATATATCATAATATATTGTTCTACGAATTTTAAATTCTTTTAGCATTTTATAATCATGCAGTCGAGCCCACAATAGCATTATTTATAAAAATGTTGATTTTGACTTTAAAATGGTGGAATTTGGCCAAATTCATAATAGGTAGAGCATGGAATCATAATATATTATTTCAATTTAAAATAAGTAAGTGATATGGCTAAAATATACAGTTTTTTATTCTTTAGAATAATTTTATGATTTTTTATCTTAAGCAATCCTTTGTGTTGTGATATGCAATATAATTTAACATAATACGGTATGGTGTATTATAATATAGGATGTCATAACATTGTGCAGCCTCATGCATTATAACATACTATTATGTATTACTACTTGTGTTTAGCATATTTTAGTTTGTTATAGTATGATGTAGTAGAGTTTGTATTGGTATAATTTATAAAAATATTGATTTATAGGCTGAGATGATGGGATTTGGTAAAATTTAGGGTAAGCTTTAGGGAACATCATTGGGGTGTGCTATGGTGTGTCATTTAATCAAAAGAATGGAATTTTGCATCCAAAATAAATGTTTAATTTTCAACCAAATTTTATAATTTTTTTGCTTAAAGTGATTCATTTTAAGGTGTAATGTAAGATAATATATTATATGAAAGTATATTAATATATAATGTACATAAAAATATAACTTCACATATATATGAATGCGGTGGTCCGTTACTAAATGTTATTGTACATTTTAGTATGTTTACTTTTGTTATAATACATTGGGTCAAAACTTGTAGAAAAGTTAATTTGAAAGTGGAGATGGAGAATTTGGCCAAATTCATGGCACAAACCAAGATGCAACACCAAAAATATGTTATTTTGTACCATTTCTAATAGAAAAATAACAATTTTACAGCTAAAATGAACATTAATCATATTTTTAAAAAAATTTATTATTTGTTAATTTTAAGTGATTTTAATGAGGTGTAATGTTAGACAATATATTATATTATAATTATAATATAACATCATATATTATAATATAATATAATGTGTTAATTAACACTATAATATATAGCATGATCTTGTATAGTTAGTTTGAGCTTGCACCATCACAAATCATAAAATGTTGATTACAATAGATGATGTAATTTGAAAATACATTGTTAGGCTTTTGGTTGAATTAAAGGTGTGCATAAGATGAAATAATAATTGATGAGATTTCATGTCAAGGACATGGAGGGGATCCACTGGACATGCATTTGACATGACATGTGAGGGTCTATGTCTGAGGCATAGATGAAGAAAATTTCGGGGATAAGGTTTGAATTTGATTTGATTATATAATTTATGGAATGAAGATCGGGATAAGAATCTATAATCCTCAGATTAAGATCGATTTAATTAGATTTATTTTAATTGATGTGGCTGAATATCTGCTAGAGATATGGGCTCGAGTCCGCTGGGGATCGGGTATATGAACCTTCCACTAAAAAAGCAGGTTTAGGCTATTCGCTAGGGATTGGTATTTGGTTTGATTTCATAGATTTGTTTGGGGATGTATCCACTAGGGATAAGAGTTTGGTTGGATTTCTTTAGTATGGACTCTACTAGGGGAGTTAGTTTAATTTGGCTCCACCGGGGAGGTTGATTTTGAATTTGATTTGTTTGCTTGACCTATTTATATATGATTTGGGGCTCCACTTGGGAGAAGGGTGATTTAACTCCCTAGGATAGTTAGATTGGGTTTAATTTCTTGATGATCTATGGGTGTATGATGGACCCAGAAGGGCTATATCCACCTTGACTACCTGTTTACAAATCCAAAGGGAGAGTATCTGATTGTGGGGCAGCTATCAAACTAAAGGGTTGCCTTTTAGTGATTGTATCTAGAAGTGTAGCAGACTTACATCTTCCAAAGTGAGGAATACCACTAGGGTGACCTATTAGATGCAACAAATCAACAGGTACTACTAAGTGAATGTCATTGGGGACTTATGTCAATCAAAAGTAGTCAGGATTAATTTTATCTTAATTTCATGTGATTTGATGTGGTTTGTTTGGTTTAGTTTGATTTTTAAATGGGCATATCCTAGATGTGAGCTTGGTCAAATTTGATAGATTTAATTTTTGGACCATGTATGTGATGGATCCACTAAGAAGGGGTATCAACTTGTCTATCTAAGATTTACAAATCCAAAAGAATAATCTGGTTGTGGGGTAGAGCTAGCCAACCTAAGGGTTTTCCATGTGCAGCTTGTCCTAGGAAAAGGCATAGACTTACTTCTTCTAAAGTAGAGAATAACCGTTGGGGTGACCTATTGGTAGCACAACAAATTGAACTTGAGTTATGGGCGACTTCTGAGTGCATGTCATTGGGGACTTATTTCAACTCAGGAGTAGTTAGGCGATTCCTATAGGGAGTTTTGTTGACACTACCCTCAAGGATACGCAGGAAAATAAAGTGAATATATATTTTGATTATATGTTTGTGTGGACCCTGTTGGTGTGTGAGGGACCACACTAAGAAGGGGATATGTCAGCCTTGACCTGTCTTAGATTAACTAGACCAAGGGAGAATTTTCATATCCATAGGATGAATTCTCTAACCAAGGGGTGGTTACTAAGAAAGGGGAACTGTCCAATCCACTAGTAACCCGAGTAGTGTCTAAATGGGATCACAAAGGACGTGATCCAAATATAGTTCTATAGGGGAGGTGTTCTAGGGTGTTATCCCAGCCTAAAGAAATCTTGTAGGTGTGTTGGCCAACTTAAGGAGAAAGCATAGCCTTACATCTTCCATGAGTTGTGTATCATAAGGTGTAACCAACCAACCTAAGGTGTATCCATCAACATGAGTGATGTATCAGCATAGTGAGGACAACCTAAGTGTGCAAATGATTAATTTGGGAAGAAAGCATGGCTTACAACTTTCCAAGCGAACATCATCGAGATAGTCACTATCGGATGATGATGCTATCTAACCTAGAGAAACTATTAAGCGGGGAGACTTGAGGAAGGACTAGACCCAGACTTGAAGTAGTCATGAGGGAAGGAGCCACTAGGGAACTTATCCTAAACCTCAAATATGCTCGACCCAGTAAATGCAAAAAGGATAATTCAAGAAGAAAGTGTAGCAGACTCACATCCTCTTAAATGAAGCCAACATGTGGTATCTTATCAACCATGTAGTAAGGCCTACCAAACTAACAAGGCACTCATTGGTGTATAGAGGATAAACAAGGAATGAAAGCATAGCAGACTTACATCCTCCAAAGCAAGAAGACCACTGGGGTAACACAGTATTAGGGTAGCACATCAGCCCGACTTAGAGTATCTTCTGAGTGAATGCCATTGGGGGAATTATCTTAACTAAGAATAGCCCGATACAAAAGATATGTTTTTATTTTATATGTTTGTATATAGTTTATGTTTGTGTTGTGCTGATGAATGGTAGGACGTCACTCGAGTTCTTTACAACTACCCTAAACTCATCATGGTGGATTCATAAATAAGAATACTTTCAACAAGAAAGAGATTGAATTCGAAATGGAATTTTCATTGTTGATAATTATTTTATAACATGATTTATACTATTTCTTTAAGTAGAGCCCATTGATTGGAAGAATTGGGGGCTCTCCCTTATAATTAATAAGGTGATAAGATCCTCCTTGGTATGCTTCTCTATGGCAAAAGGGTCTTCCCAAGTGGGTTCAAACTTGCCTCCCATCCTGCGACGGGCAACAATTGGTCTCCTTAGAACTAAAATAAGCTCTCCTACTTGAAAAGCTCTAGGATGGGCCAACTTTTTGTGAACTTGAATCATTTTAGCTTTCTACAACTCGAGGTTTTGGCATGCCAGCAAGCATCTCTCCTTTGATCCTTTGAGCTCTTCTAACCGTAACTTAGCATTCTATTTTGTTATGATCTGGCTACCCACAACTATCCTTAGTGATGGGAGTTGGACTTCTAATGGAAGAATGGCTTTGGACCCATAGACTAAGGAGAAAAGAGTAGAGTGAGTTGGAGTTTTATTTATGGTGCGATAGGCCCACAAGGATTCAACTAACTACTCATGCCACTATCGCTTGTTATTATCGAGTGTCTTTTTTAGTATTTTTATGAGAGTTTTGTTGAAGGCTTCTACTAAGCCATTTACCCTCAAGTAGTTCATGATAGAATATCTCCAAAATATGATGTGTCTCTTGGGCAAAGTTGTTGATCTCGGTGCTCTTAAATGCAGTACCAATATCAGTTATAATTCATTGAGGCACTCCGAACTTATATATGATATGGTTCTTAAAAAATTGGAGCACATGGTGAACTGTGACCTATCTGACCAAAATCACTAACACCCATTTGAAAAAGTAGTTAGTAGAAGCTAAGATGAATTGATGACCCTTGGAAGAGTGAGGATTAGTCGGACCCACTATGTTGGTACCCCAACACTAGAATGGCCATGAGGCCAATGTAGGATGTAGAATGTTGGGTGGGTTGGTGTAGGACCACACCGTGTATTGACATTAGTTGCATCACCTAGCTGTATCCATGTAATCTTTAATCATCGATGACCAGTAGTATCCTAGTCTCTTGATCTTGGCTTTCATCTTTTGATTAGATTGGTTGGCTCCACATAATCTTGAGTGTACCTCGGTCATGATCTTATGGGATTCGTGCGTCTCTAAACAATAACTATATATAATCGGCTACAAGACACACCATCACAAGAGCGTGAAAATGCTCTCTACTTCATCGATGGGCTTGGGACTTCTCTTGAGGTAGTTTACCTTTATTTAGGTAATCCATGAATGGTTGCCTCCAATCTAACTCCTCATCCTTTTTATAAATGGCAACCTCCCCTTCAAGAGAGTACTTTTTGATGAGTTCAATATTAATAAGGGATAAGACTTGTCAATTTTGGACCATTATTGATATGGTCTCATCCTCCAGACATGCCAACTCTTTGTCAAGCTTGGCTAAAGCATATGCTATGACGTTCTCTCCTCGAGGATTCTTATAAATTATAACCTCTATTATTTGGGCCAATAAATCCATGGTGTACTTATGATAGTGATGGACCTTAGGCTTTGTAACCTTATAGGACCTAGGGATTTGGTTGATAACTAGCTAAGAATCCATGAAGATGTTGATGTTCTAGATGCTTAGAGTAATGGCTAACTCTACACCGGCAATCTGAGCCTCATATTCAGTTTCATTGTTGGTGCAAGGATTGGACAGATGATATGAGAATCTCATCACATTATGGTCTTGAGTTAAGAGAACTATTCCTACCCCTTCCTTTCCTGGAGTAGTAAATTATGGTTCTTCTCCTCTTTAAGAGAAAGCCACACCATCAAAGCACACCTCCCTATGGGGAATGCTAGTATCCCTTAAGTTCATGATTTATTCATCACGGCGACCATCATTAAGAAGAAAGTCAGCAGAAAGTGAGTGTGCTACTAATAAATCTACAAGTGCATATCCTTTCACTGCAGGAAGGGGTACGAAGGTAATGTCAAACTGTGAGAGGATCATGGACCGTCATGCAAATCATTCGGATAGCGTCGATCGTGTCATGAGATACTATAGTGGATTCACCCTAGCATGTAGTACTGTAGCTTTTGCGATGCAAATATTAAAGCTAGGAAATGTCTCTCAATGAGTGGATAATTAGCCTTAGCAGGGATTAGAGAATGGGTGAGGTAGTAGAGTGAATTTTCCTTCCCTTCGTCATCGGCTTGGGCCAACAAAGCACCAAGGGAGTCACCTAACATAGCAGTGTAAAGTATGAGCGGCTTGCCCAGCATAGGGCTACTAGAACTATCAGCATCATTAGGTAAAGATTGATGTCTTTGAAGGCATGCTCACACTTATCATCCCACTTGAACTTGGCATTCTTTTTTACAAGTGCTGAGAATGGCTTACATCTTTCTTATAGGTTGGATATAAAGCATCTTAGATATGCCAACCGCCCTTGGAATGATTTGAGTTGAGTTAAACTTTTAGAGGAATTTATAATATCGCCTTGATCTTCTCCAAATTTTTTTTGATTCCCTCGTGTCGGACAAAAAACATAAGGAATTTCTTTGAAGCTACTCCAAATGCACATTTCAGGGGGTTCATTTTGAGGTTAAATTATCTTAGTTGTTCAAAAACTACTCTCAATTCAAAGAGGTGGTCTTTCTTTTCTCTACTTTTGACCACAAGATCATTAACATAGCACTTGACTTGATGATGAATGAGTTCATCAAAGATTTGAGTCATAGCCCGCTGGTATGTAGCAGCAGCATTTTTAAGGCTAAAAGGCTTGACCATATAACAATAGATTTTGATCGGGGTTCTAAAAGTAGTGTTTATTTCATCTTTAGGGGTCATCTTTATTTGGTTATATCTAGATGATCCATCCATGAAATAGAAGATGGCATGAGCTAAGGCAATGTCCACCATCAGCTCCGAGATTGGTAGTGGAAATTCATCTTTTAGACATGCCTTATTTAAATTCCTGAAATCAACACATATGTGAATTTGGCCATTCATTTTCTTAACTAGGATGACACTAACTAACCAGGTAGGATATTTTTCTTCTTGGATGAAGCCAACATCAATCAATTTATTTTACTTCATAAATGACCTGTTGTTCTATGTCTAATCACATGTTTCTAGGAGCTTGCTTGATAGGGTTAGCAGGAGGCTCTATTACTAGTTTATGGACCACTACATTGGGAGCCAATCTAGGCATCTCTTCATAACTCCATGCAAAGTAGTCCTTAAATTTAGTCAATAACCTAACTAAGTCATTGGTTTCAATTTCATTCAACAAAGAACTGATGTATGTCAGGCATGGATCTTCTTCAATTCTTAAGTTGATTTCCTTGAGCTCATCGATGGTTTACTTGATCTCTTCTTCAAACTCTAGTGGTGCATCTTTGACTTCAAAATTATCTAGATCATCAAGTTTCTAAGCTCCTCATAAGTTAATGTGATTTGAAAAGAACCTATCAAATTTCAAATGATTAGTGAGGAGTATCATTAATCATCATCATCGACTTGACCCACTATATGAATCTAGTCAGTCTTGATTGAGAGCTTTTGCATTTATTCTTCCATATTCTTTCGAAGTAGTCTGACTTGTGCTTTGACCAAGTATGTGGGATTAGCCCTTTCTTTACTAAATTATGAACACAAGGAAAGTACTAATCAAAAGGTAATTCTATTAAATTTTTATATGAATCATACTCAAGTTCTACATCTTCTTGACTTGAGGATGATGCTCCCTAAAAGAACCTAAGTCTTCACACCTATGGATGACTTAGGGCTTCCTTAACCAAACCATCGCTTTTGAGAGGAAAGTGTGGGTTTAGAGCTAAGGTTCCCAAGCGATGACTATTTTACATATAGACTTGGATACACTTATGCTTTGCTTTAGAGCTCGATCTTCGCTTCTATCTCAAGTGTCACCTCCAAGGGAATCTACTGCTGAGAAGAGTGTGTGCTAACCATATAAGACTCATCCTATGAACTAGATCCTAAGTTTATATGGATAGTAGGTGTACTCCTTGTAGCTAGGATATATCTTTTATTGGGTGGCCAATAATGAGGTTTTCCACCCCTGGGACAAACTCTAAATTGGCCTCTTCCTCTTACTAGTGGAGGTCAGGTCATCCTACCCATAGGTATTTCAAATCAGCCCAAATAAAATTCAATGCTAAATAATTATTCTACCCTTAGGTCAAGGGCTTCATATGAGACAAATCACCCATGTAAGTAGTTATTTCTATTCTTTGGCCACTTGGTACTCTCCCAATGGTCACACTTTCTTGCCTAACCTGAGTGGTTGGGTTGGCCATGACCCATGGGAGGTTAAATAATCTCACCCTCCCCATTAGAGCATTTGAAACCCATAGAACACCCATGTTTTCCTCGGCCACCTCCACACCTTCAACCAACCAAGCGAACTCTACTACTCCCTGCTACCCATGGGTCCACTAGAAGAAAATTTGATCCATCTAGATTAAAGGGGTATACACCCCGTTTCAAAATCATCCCACCTAGCTACCCAAGATGACTTGCTAGAGCAATTCCTTAAGCTCCCAAGCTTATTCCTCGATTGAAAAAAGCCATTCCGGTTTGTCACAAAATAGGACACTCCCATTTCTGACCTAACTTCCCTATTTCTCCATCAAACTCAAATTAACTTTGCACACACCTTCCCTAGGCCTCATTGAGCAAGAATGAATCATCTCTCAAGCTTCCCGAGCACCAGAGGTGGGACTTCGATCAAAGTCAAGCTCCAAATCATCAGTTCTTTGCCATATGAGTGAACATCAAGGAATTGATCCAATTGTTGCTCAACAGAGCTTCGTCTCCACTAGATGAAACTTTATCAATAGTTCAACGATCTTGATCGTTAGGTATGCTTTCAAAACCAACCTTAGGCAAAAATATATAGGAGCTTTTTTAAAGAAAACTTGCATCTCGTGATCTTGATTGGATCCCCTCGATCGATGTCATGAAAGTGTGAGATCCTTTTAGAGTTGATCAAGCTCGTAAGCTCAAATCAAGTGAGCAATGGCCGAACTCCATTCTCCTCACTCACTGTGACGTTAGATCGCGCAACTAAAGAAGTTTAATGAAATTATGTTTAGTCCACATGTGTAGATAAACCATAAGAGTAATTAATTAAGTCCGTTAATCTAATTAACTATTAATCATGAGCCAATCGCATTATGCCCATTTTATTTTCTAGGATCATTGCAAGTTTATTTTCCATGCATATCACGATAGCTCATAATTATTTAGTTAATTACTTTAAGGTGACATAGGTAAGGTTAATTAATTAATCTAATTAAGAGTTCAACTTAATTAACTGATAAAATCAACTTAATTAAATTTTCTTAAATTAATTGAAATCACTAATGTGGGAATGGGTTTAAAATAAAAAATGATTATTTCTCTTCTCTTTCTTAAATCGAATCAAATCCAAAACTTAATTAATAAAAAAGCTTTGGTTTCCTTTAAATAATCTTATTTGATTTGATTGTCTTTAAGAACTAGTTTGGTTTAATGAATCATTTGCTTATATTTTATTGTTCTCTTTCCAATCATGTTAAATTTGGTATGTCATTTGAATTCATGCATCCATGTTTTCAAAATCAAGTAAAATAAAATGGATTTCCTTTATGTAAGTTTGCACGTGTTGATTTAATTTAATATATGTGTGGCTATTATCAATATTAAATCTAAATGTATTTTTCAAAAGCTTATAAATGAATAATAATGTGTTATGATGATAGTTATAAATACATAAGAAATGCATGTGCTTATAGCTTAAGTGTATGAATTTTGAGTTCTCTTTCCATCATGTGTTGATTTATATAAGATTAAATGATAATATAGTGACATCCCGAGAAAATGAGGCTTTAGTTAGCCTCAAGGAGGTCATTTGATTACCTCCCTGGTTTGTGACTTGGTTGATGAAATCAAAAAGAAGAAATGTTGAATTTGAATTTGTTCTCTATTAAAAAAAAAAGCAAACATCCTAAACCATAAACTAAAACTTAAACCCTAAACCCTAAACCCTAAACCCTACACCCTAAACCCTAAAACCTACAACCCCAAACCCTAAAACCTACCAAAACCCTAAGCCCTAAAAACCCTAAACCATAAAGCCTAAACAATAAACAATATACCCTAAAACCTAAACCCTAAGAACATAAAAACCTAAACCTAAACTAAATAAAATGTAAAAATAAAATAAATATAAGAACCTAAACCTAAATAAAATAAGAAAATAAATTAAAATAAAAACCTAAACTAAAACCTAAACCTAATCCTAAAAATAAAGATAAAATAAAAAAAAAACTAAAAACTAAACTCAAATAAAATAAATAAAAACCTAAACTAAACTAAAAAATAAAATAAACAAAATAAACCTAAATAAAATAAAACCTAATGCTGAATAAGAATAAAATAAACCTAAAAAAATAAAATAAAAAATAAATAAAAACCTAAACTTAAAAAATAAACCTAAGAATTAAACCTAGAAATAAATAAAAAAATAAAACCTAAATCCTGAACAAAAAAAAAACCTAAACCTAAAATAAACAAAATAAAATAAACCTAAACCTATACTAAATTAAACTAAAATAAATAAATAAAACCTAATCCTAAACCTAAAATAAACTAAACCTAAACCCTAAACTAAATAAAATAAAATAAACTAAAAATATACCTAAACTTAAACTAAAAAATAAAACCCAAAAATAAACCTCAAATAAAAACCTAAAACCTAAACCTAAAAAAATAAAATAAGAACCTAAACCTAAAACTAAAAAAACTAAACCTAGAAAATAAAATAAAAATAAAACTAAACTATAAAATAAACCTAAACCTAAACCAAAAAAATAAACTAAAATAAAAAATTAAACTAAATAAGAATAAAAAAATAAAATAAACTAAAATAAATAAAAAATAAAATAAATAAACCTAAACCTACCAGTTTACTTAATTTTTAACAAAAGAAACCTTAAACCCTAAACCCTAAACCCTAAACACTAAACCTACAACCCTAAACCTAAACACTCCTAAACCTAAACTAAAACCCACCCAAACCTTAAACCCCAGACCCACTTACTAAACTACTAACCTCCTTTACCTAAATCCTCCCTAAACCCAAACCTCTAAAACCCTAAACCCCAAACCCTAAACCCCAAACTACCAAAAAGCTAAAATCTAAACCTAAACTAAACATAAAATAAAATAAATGAAAAAAAAAAAAAATAGAAAAAAAAAATTAAAATAAAAACATAAACTAAAACCTAAACCTAAACATAAACATAAACCTAATCCACAAAAAGAAAATAAAATAAAATTAAACCAAAATAAAATTAATAAAAAACAAGACTAAACTAAAAAATAAGAAATTAAATAAAATAAAAACTAAACCTAAAATAAAAATAAAATAAACCTAAAATAAAATAAAATAAAATAAAAACTAAATAGAAACCTAAATCTAAAGAGTAAACCTATAAATAAAACCTAAAAATAAATAAATAATAAAATCTAAACCCAAAACTAAAAAAAATCTAAACCTAAAATAAAAATAAAATAAACCTAAACATAAACTAAAATAAACTAAACTAAAATAAATAAAACCAAAACCTAAACCTAAAGTAAACTAAACCTAAACCTAAACCTAAACTAAATAAAATATAATAAACTAAAAATAAACCTAACCTAAACTAAAAAAAATAAAACCAAAAAAAATAAATATAATAAAACCTAAACCTAAAGCTAAAAAATAAAATGAAACATAAACCTAAACATAAAATAAAAATAAAATAAAAAAAAATAAACATAAACCTAAACCTAAACTTAAAAAATAAACTTAATTAAAAAATCTAAAAAATAAATAAACATAAAATAAATAAATTAAACTAATTAAAAATAAAAGTAAACATAAATAAAAAATAAACTAAAATAAATAAATATAAACTAAATAAACCTAAACCTACTAGTTTACATAATTTTAAAAAAAACCCTAAAACCTAAACCTAAACCTAAATCTAAAAAAAAGAAAATAAAACCTAAACTAAAATAAAAATAAACCTAAACCTAAAAAATAAAATTAAAATAAAACTAAACTAAAAAATAAACATAAACCTAAAGCTAAAAAAAATAAACTAAAATAAAAAACCTAAACTAAATTAAACAAGCCTAAAATAATAAACTAAACTAAATAAAATCAAAAAATAAGCCTAAATAAAAATAAAAATAAAATAAACTAAAATAAATAAAAGATAAACTAAATAAACCTAAACCTACAAGTTTACTTAATTAAAAAAAAAACTTTAATCCCTAAATCCTAAACCCTAAACCCAAAACCCAAAACCTTAAACCCTAAAACTAACCGTGAACATATAACCCTAAACCTACAACTCGAAACCCTAAACCCTAAACCTTAAACCATAAAAAACCCTAGACCCTAAACTATAAACCCTAAACCCTAAACTAACCCTAAACCCTAAACCCTAAACCCTAAACCCTAAGACCTAAACCCTAAACCTTAGACCCTAAACTATAAATCCAAAAAAAGAACCCTAAACCCCCTACCCTAAATCCTAATCCCTAAAAGGCTAAAAATCTATCCTAAACTAAATAAAAATTACAAATAAAATAAATGAAAAAACCTAAAGCAAAATAAAATAAAATTAATAAAATAAAATAAAAATATAAACTAAAACCTAAACCTAAACCTAAACCAAACAATAAAAATAAAATAAAAACTAAAAACTAAGCATAAATAAAATAAATAAAAACCTAGACTTAACTAAAAAATCAGAAACCTAAATAAAAGACAAACTAAACCTAAAATAAAAATAAAATAAACCTAAAATAAAATAAAACCTAAATGTAGAAAATAAACCTAAAAATAAAACTTAAAAATAAAAAAAATAAATAATAAACTCTAAATTAAAAAAAATCTAAACCAAAAATAAAATTAAAATAAACCTAAACCTAAACTAAAATAAATAAGACCTAATCCTAAACATAAAGTAAAATAAACCTAAACCAAAGCCTAAACTAAATAAAATATAATAAACCAAAAATTAACCTAACCTAAACTAAAAAATAAAACCTAAAATTGAACCTAAAATAAAAACCTAAAACCTAAACCTAAAAAAATAAAATAAAAACCTAAACCTAAGCTTAAAAATAAAAAATAAAACATAAACCTAAAAAATAAACCTAAACCTAAACCTAAACATAAAAATAAACTAAAAAATAAATAAACCTATAATGAATAAACTAAGCTAAATAATAATAAAAAGTAAACATAAATAAAAATAAAAATAGAAAATAAACTAAAATAAATTAAAATAAACTAAATAAACAAAATAAACTTGAACCTGCAGGTTTACTTAATTAAAAAAAAACCCTAAACCCTAAACCTCAATCCTAAACCCTAAACCCTAAACCCTAAAACTAACCCTGAACCCTAAATTAAAAAAAAATTTAAACCTAAATTAAAAAATAAAATAAACCTAAACCTAAACTAAAATAAACTAAACTAAAGTAAATAAAACCTAAACCTAAACATAAACATAAAATAAACTAAACCTAAACCCTAAAATAAATAGAATAAAATAAACTAAAAATAAACATAAATCTAAATTAAAAAATAAAACCTAAAAATAAACCCCAAATAAAAACCTAAAACCTAAACCTAAAAAAAAAAAACCTTAACCTTAAAAAAATAAAATAAAACATGAACCCAAAAGAGAAAATAATAATAAAACTAAACTAAAAAAAATAAAGATAAACCTAAACCTAAACCAAAAAATAAACTAAAATAAAAAACCTAAACTAAATTAAATAAACCTAAAATAAATAAACTAAACTAAATAAAGATAAAAATAAACCAAAATAAAATAAACTAAAATAAATAAAACATAAACTAAAATAAATAAAAAATAAATTAAATAAAATTAAGCCTACTTAAATTAAAAAAAAACTCTAAACCCTAAACCATAAGCCCTAAACCTACAACCCTAAACCTACAACCCTAAACCCTAAACCCTGAACCTTAAACCCTAAAAAACCCTAGACATTAAACCATAAACCCTAAACCCTAAACCCAAAACTAGCCATAAACCCAAAACCCAAAACCCTAAACCCTAAATCCAAAACACTAAATGCTAAACCTTAAACCCAAAAAAAGCCCTAAACCCTAAACCCTAAACCCTAAATCCTAAAAGGCTGAAAACCTAAAACTAAACTAAATAAAACCTAAAAAATAAAATAAATGAAAACCTAAACCAAAATAATATAAAATATAAAATAAAATAAAACATAAACTAAAACATAAACCTAAAATAACTTAAACCTAAACCTAAAAAATAAAATAAAATAAAATAATAAAACTAAACTAAAATAAATAAATAAAACCTAAACTAAACTAAAACCTAAATAAAATAAAAAAACTAAACCTAAAATAAAATAAAATAAACTTAAAATAAAATAAACTAAAACTAAATAAAACCTAAACCTAAAAAAATAAACCTAAAATAAACCTAAAATAAATAAAAAAATAAAAAACTAAACCATAAACTAAAAAATTTAAACCTAAATAAAAATAAAATAAACTTAAACCTAAAGTAAAATAAATTAAAATAAATAAAACCTAAACCAAAACTAAATAAAATAAAATAAACTAAAAGTAAACCTAAACCTAAACTAAAAAATAAAACCAAAAAATTTACCTAAATTAAAAACCTAAAACCTAAACCTAAGAAAATAAAATAAAAACCTAAACCTAAACCAAAAAATAAAAAAATAAAACCTAAACATAAAAAATAAATTTAAAATAAAACTTAACTAAAAAATAAACCTAGAGCTAAACCTAAACCTAAAAAATAAACTAAAATAAATAAACATAAAATAAATAAACAAAACTAAATAAAAATAAAAAGTAAACATAAAAAAGTAAAATAAACTATAATAAATAAAAAATTAACTAAATCAACTAAATAAAACTAATCCTACTGGTTTACTTTTTTCTTTTTTAAAAACCAAAAACTAAACACTATGCTAACCCTAAACCCTAAACCCTCAAAACACTAAACCCTAAAGCCTAAACACTAAGCCCTAAACCCTAAACCCTAAACCTTAAACCCTAAAACCCTAAACCATAAACCCTAAACCCTAAAAATCTAAAAACCTAAACCTAAACTAAATAAAACCTAAAAGTAAAATATGTAAAAAAAACCTAAACCTAGATAAAATCAAATAAATAAAATAATATAAAAATCTAAACTACAACCTAAACCTAAACCTAAAAATAAAATAAAATAAGATAATAAAAATAAACTAAAATAAAAGAAATAAAAACCTAAACTAAAAAATAAAATAATACAATCCTAAGAATAAAAAAACTAAATAAAATAAAAACTAAAGAATAGTCGACCCGATCTACTGCTTATGAAATTATGTTTTTACACTAGAGATGGTTCTAACTATCTAGGGTTTTTGATGTTCTCTATGCATGCTCATTTTTTATCTATGTAGTCTGTTGTGTGTTACAAAACATGGTTTGTTACTTGGTTGACGAAATCGAAAAGAAGAAATATTGAATCTGAATTTGTTCTCTGTTAAAAAAAATGAAAACCCTAAACCCTAAACTAAAACCTGAACCCTAAACCTAAAACCAAAACTGAAAAACCTAAACACTAAATTAACTCTAAACCTTAAACCCTAAAAAGCTAAAAACCTAAACCTAAATTAAATAAAACTTAAAAATAAAATGAATGAAAAAAGCTAAACTTAAATGAAATAAATAAAATAAAATCATAAACTAAAACCTAAACCTAATCCTAAACCTAAAAGAAAATAAAATAAAAAACATAAAACTTAACTAAAATTAAATTAATAAAAACCTAAACTAAACTAAAAAATAAAAAACCTAAAAAAAATAAAAACTAAACCAAAAATTAAAATAAAATAAACCAAAAATAAAATAAAATCAAATAAACTAAAAACCTAAAAGTAAAACCTAAATATAAATTAAAAAAAACCTAAACCTTAAATTAAAAAGAAATCTAATCATAAAATAAAAATAAAATAAACCTAAACCTAAACAAAAATAAAAAAACCTAAACCTAAGCTTAAAATAAACTAAATCTAAACTCAAACCTAAATTAAATAAAATAAATTAAACTAAAAATAAATCTAAACATAAACTAAAAAATAAAACCTAAAATAAAAATCTAAAACTTAAACCTAAAAAAATAAAATAAAAACATAAACCTAAATCGAAAAGTAAGAGATAAAACCTAAACCTAAAAAATAAAATAAAAATAAAACTAAACTAAAAAAATAAAACTAAACCTAAACTTAAATCTAAACTTAAAAAATAAACTAAAAAAACCTAAACTAAAATAAATAAGCCTAAAATAAATAAACTAAACAAAATAAAAATAATAATAAAATAAATAAATAAAAAATAAACTAAATAAACATAAACCTACAAGTTTACTTCATTTAAAAAATAAAATAATTAAAATAATTAAAAAAAACTATGCCAAAACCCTAAACCCTAAAACTAACCCTAAACCTTAAACTCTAAACCCTAAACTCAAAACCCTAAACCCTAAACCCTAAACCTTAAACCTAAACCAAAAACCCTAAACCCTAAACCCTAAACCCTAAACCCTAAACCCTAAACCCTAAACCCTAAACCTGAAATCATAAAAACTTAAAAATCTAAATCTATACTAAATAAAACCTATCAATAACATAATTAAATAAACCAAAACCTAAATAAAATAAAATTTTAAATAAAATGAAAACCTAAAGTAAAACCTAAACCTAAACTTGAAAATAAAATAAAATAAACTAATAAAAATAAACTAAAATAAAATAAAAAAAATAAACTAAACTAAAAAAAATAAAATAAGCCTAAGAATAACATACCAAAATAAAATAAAAACTAAACATAAAATAAAAATAAAATAAACCTAAAATAAACTAAAATATAAACTAATTAAAAACCTAAACCTAAGAACTAAACAGAAAAATAAATAAAAAAGAAAACCTATACCCTAAACTAAAAAAAGAAAACCTAAACCTAAAATAAAAATTGAAAACAAAATAAAATAAAACTAAACCTAAAAAAATTAAACTAAAATAAATAAAACCTAAACCTAAACAAAAAATAAATGAAACCTAAATCCTAAACTAAATAAAATATAATACACTAAACATAAATTTAAACCTAAACTAAAAAAATAAAACCTAAAAATAAACCTAAAATGAAAACCTAAAACCTAAAACTAAAAAAATAAAATAAAAACCAATACCTAAACCTTAAAATAAAAAATAAAACCCAAACCTGAAAAATAAAATGTAAATAAAACTCAACTAAAAAAATAAACCTAAGCCTAAACCCAAACTTAAATACTAAACTAAAATAAAAAACCTAAACTAAAATAAATAAACTAAAATAAATAAACTAAACTAAATCAAAATAAAAAGTAATCATAAATAAAAATAAAAACTAAAATAAATAAACTAAATAAATAAAAGAAGAAATGTTGAATCTGAATTTATTATCTATTAAAAAAAATCAAAAACCCTAAACCCTAAACTAAAACTCGAACCCTAAACCGAAACCCTAAACCCTAAAAACCCTAAACCCTAAAAAACCCTAATCCTTAATTCCTTAACCCTAAAACCTAAACCCTAAACCCCAAACCCTAACCTCTAAACCTTAAACCCAAAAAAAATGATAAACTTTAAACCCTAAACCCCAAACCCCAAACCCTAAACCCTAAACTAAATGCTAAACCTAAACCTAAACTAATAAAACCAAAAAATGAAATAAAAAAATAAAATCAAAACCAAAAAATAAATAAAAAAATAAACTAAAACCTAAACCTAAACCTAAACTAAACATAAACTTAAAAGAAAATAAAATAAAATATTAAAACTAAACTAAAAATAAATAAAAATAAAACCTAAACTAAACTAAAAAATGAGAAACTTAAATAAAATAAAACTAAACCTAAAATAAAAAATAAAATAAACTTAAAATATAATAAAATAAAACTAAATAAAAATTAAACCAAAATAATAAACCTAAAAAACCCAAAATTAAATAAAATAAACATAACCCTTAACTAAAAGAAAACCTAAACTAAATTAAAAATAAAATAAACCTAAAACTAAACTAAAATAAATTAAACTAAAATAAATAAAACCTAAACCTAAACCTAAAATAGACTAAACCTAAACGTAAACCTAAACTAAATAAAATAAAATAAACTAAAATTAAACCTAAATCTAAACTAAAAAATAAAATAAACCTTAAATAAAAACCTAAAACCTAAACTTAAAAAAATAAAATAAAAACCTAAACCTAAACCTAAAAATAAAAAATAAAACCTAAACCAAAAAAATAAAATAAAATAAACTAAACTAAAAAAATAAACTTAAACCTAAACACTAAACCTAAAAAAATAAACTAAAATAAAAACCTAAACTAACATAAATAAACCTAAAATAAATGAACCAAACCTAATAAAAAATAAAAAAATAAAATAAACTAAAATAAATAGATGATATACTAAATAAACTAAATAAATAAACCTAACTAATTTTAAAAAACCTAAACTAAAGTAATAAAATAAAAACAAAATAAAATATAAACTAAATAAATAAACTAATAAACCCAAAAAAAATAAACTAAACCATAACTAAACCTAAATCTAAAATAAAATCCTAAACCTAAAAATAAACCCTAAAACTAATAAACCTAAACCTAATAACCCTAAACCCTAAACCTTAAAACCCTAAACTAAACCCTAAACCCTAAACCCTAAAGTTTAAACCTAAGCTAAACTAAACCTAAATCTAAACCATAAACTATAAACTAAAACCCTAAACCCTAAACAAACCTAAACCCTAAACCTAAAACCTAAACCCTAAACTTAACTAAACCCTAAATAAACCTAAACTAAACTTAAACTCCTAAACCTAAACCCTAAACCCTAAACCTAAACTCTAAACCTAAAGAAACTTAAACCCTAAACCTAAACTAAACTAACTTAAACCCTAAACTTAAACCCTAAACTTAAACTAACTAAACTTAAACCTAAACCTTAAAACTCCTAAAAAAGTTTAAAACCTAAAACCTAAACCCTAAATTAAACCCAACCCTAAACCTAAACCCTAAACTCCTAAACCCTAAAATTATAAACCTAAAACTCCTAAACTCCTAAACCTAAACTATAAACCCAACCTAAAACCCTAAACTTAAACTCCTAAAAACCTAAACTTAAACTAACTAACCTAAACCCTAAACTCTAAACTATAAACCTAAACCTAAACCTAAATCGTAAACCCTAAACTATAAACCCTAACCCTAAACCCTAAACCCTAATTCCCTAAACCCTAAAACCCTGAATCCTAAACCCTAAAGCCCTAAACCCAAAACCAAAAACCCTAAACCCTAAACCCTAAAAACCTAAAAGAATAAAACTAAACTAAATAAAACCTAAAAATAAAATAAATAAAAAAAACATAAACCTAAATAAAATAATAAAAAAATAAAATAAAGACCTAAATTAAAACTTAAACCTAAATCAAAAAATAAAAAAATAAAAAAGTAAAAAAAAATAAATAAATATTGAAACTAAACTAAAAATCATATAAACCTAAGAATAAAAATGCTATATAAAAGAAAAACTAAATGTAAAATAAAAAATAAAAAACCTAAATAAAATTAATAAAACTAAATAAAACCTAAAATAAAATAAACCTAAAAAAATAAATAAAAAATAAACCTAAACCCTAAACTAAAAAAAAACCTAAACTAAAATAAAAATAAAATAAATAAAATAAAATAAACCTAAACCTAAACTAAAATAAATTAAACTAAAATAAATAAAACCTAAGCCTAAAGCTAAAATAAATTAAACATAAACATAAACCAAAACTAAAAAAAATAAAATAAACTAAAAATAAATCTAAACCTAAACTAAAAAATAAAACCTATAATAAACCTAAAATAATAATAGGAAACCTAAACCTAAAAAAATTAAAAAAATCCTAAACCTAAACCTAAAAATAAAAAATAAAACCTAAAACTAAAAATAAAATAAAAATAAAATAAAAATAAAACTCAACTTAAAAATGAACTTAAACCTAATCTTAAACCTAAAAAAATAAACTAAAATAAAAACCTTAAATTAAAAATAAATAAACTTAAAATAAATAAACTAAACTAAATAAAATAATAAAATAAACCTATAAAAAAATAAAATAGAAAATAAACTAAAATAAATAAAAAATAAACTAAATATACTAAATAAAATTAAGCTTATCGATTTACTTAATTTTTTTTTAAAAAAAAAAAACCTTAAACCCTAAACCCTAAACTCTAAACCCTAAACTCTAAACCCTAAACCCTAATCCCAAAATCCCAAAAAACTCTAATCCCTAAACCCTAAACCCTAAAAGCATAAACCCTAAAATCCTAAACCTTAAACCCTAAACCCTAAACCCTAAACCCTAAACCCTAAACCCCAAACCCTAAACCTAAACTGAAAGTAACTAAATAAATTAATAAATAAACCTAAAACCTAAAACATAATAAACCTAAACCTTAGAATGGGCAAAACCTTGACGACAGGGACATCACCGTCAACCAGGCTTAGTCTAGATCTGGCGATGGAGGTGAAGGTGGAGGTGGTGGTTATCATAGTGGTAGTGGGGGATCTGGAGGTGCTGTGGATATGGAGTTGGTGGTCGGAGTAGTGGTGGTAATGGAGGTTGGAGGAGAGATGGAGGTTATTGCCGTGGTGGTGGTGGAGGGAGAGATCAAGGATATGATGGTTGATCCCGCTACTCGAGAGGCCGGGGTGGTTCTGATGGGAACTGGAGAAACTGAAGAATGACCAATCCAATCTGCTACATATGGAATGGTGTCTTTATAGTAGAGGTCATTCTAGTTATCTAAGGTTTTTAAATTTCTCTATGCATGCTCATTTTTTTATCTATGTTGTTGAATATGTCTTAGAAAACTTGGTGTGTTACTTGGTTGATGAAATCGAAAAGAAGAAATGTTGAATCTAAATTTGTTCTCTATTAAAAAAACCAAAAACCCTAAATCTTAAACTAAAACTTGAACCCTGAACCTAATACCTAAACCCTAAACCCTAAACTAAAACTTGAACCCTAAACCTAAACCCTAAACCCTAAACACTAAACATTAAATAAATAAAAAAATACTAAATATACTAAATAAACTTAAACCTTGACACTAAACATACAACCCATCTTAATAATAATTAGAATGAAAACAAACTTGAGAACTACATTCCTATTTCTATTTTTGACAAGTGTTGCAACATCGCTATCTTATCTAATAAACTGGGTCAAATCCTTTTTAAGCACTCTTACAATGGAGATTTCGTTGTTAAAGAGGTTTGGAATTTTATTAGAAATAAATAGAACACCTCTAATGTTTTTATTAAACTTGGGAATAATATCTTTTCCATTTCTTAATCAGTTTTAGCTTGGAGGATTTTGAATAACATCATTTCGTTTGATTCCTTGCTCTGGTTTAAAGGGTTTTACTTACATTATAAGTGTTATTATTGCTTTCATATTGAAAATGTTAATCATGTTTTTGTCAATGGTGCTATTGCTTCCAAACTTTGGATATGGTATGATGATTTATTTAACACTTACTATTTTCATGACTCTTTCATTATATCAACTTCTTAAAGTTTATTTCCATAAACTGTGAAAGGTCATATCAAAGTTTTAATTTATTACCCTTATTTGGTTCATTAGGATGGATAAAATGATGCTAAATATCATGTTATCCCTATGAACCATAAAATGATCCTTGCTAGAACTAAAGAAAAATTCATGCTTTATTTATGCAAATTTAATTAGCAATTTTCACTTTAGAGTTTATAAATTTGTGGCTAAAAAGTTGGGTATCACTTTGCATGATGATCCTTCCTACAAGAGTATTAGCATTATACATTTGATTAAGCCTAAAGAAAATTCTATTAAGATCAATATTGATGGTTCTATTTCCCAAAGGAAATATGGCTGTGGTGGAATTCTTAGGGAATCTAAAAGCACTATCATTTATGCTTTTGCCTACCCCCTTAAAGCTTATTTTGTTATTTATGCTGAACACATGGATGTTAATAAAGCTATTGATATTTATTTAAGCAAAGGTTAATAATAATAAAATGGGAAATGCTGACTTATTTTATCTTCTTAATCACACTAAAAAGCTTCTTTCTCAAGTTTGCTACAAAATTTTTCACATTCTTCATGAAAGTAAAGCTTTTGCTGATTTCCTAGCTAATTTTTGAGGGGGAATTAAATGAGCTCACTTTATTTGATAACCATAACATACCTAAGCATCTGCATGGTCTGATCAATTTGGATAACACTAGATTGCCTTACCTCAGATTTTAACCTTCTGCTATTTTATTAATCTTTTTCTATGGTGGTTTTATTCAGTCTATTTTTTATTATTTTTTTCTGCTCCCCACACTAGGAAGTGGTTTTTGGTGAGTTTATTTCTATACTTAAACCCCCTTCTTCTTTACCCCATTCTATACTTATTGGCCATTTTTGGGTCTTAGGTGCAATTTTAATTGGTTTCTCCTCTTAGCTTGGCAATTTTCTTTCTCTGCTCATGCTTTGTGTCTCTATTGGTTGTGCCAAATTTTACCTTTTTTACCAATGAATGTTGGGTTTGTTTTGCCTTTTATGGGCCTTTTTTTGAATTGGATTTGCGGATGCTATGGTTCATTCTGCTAGTTGCTGCTATTTGTTTCTTTCATTTTCCTAGCTATTTTGGGTGGTTATTTTTTCATGGCTACTATTGGCCTCTTCTAGCTTGGTTCTCCTTTCCTAGTTTGGCTTGGAAGTTTCTGTTGGTTGGTTCTATCTACCTTATGAATTGGAGTTAACTGTTATGTGGTTGTTGTCTCCCCATTTTCTCCTTTGTAGTGACTATCTGCTCTTTGGGATTTGGAAGGGTTTTGTTTCTAGCCTTGTTCTTTTCCTTACGCTTTTCTTGTGGTTGGGTGGTCCTCCTTGGCCTTCTCTAGTTTGGCTGGGTGACTACCATTTTTATTTCTTGGTTATTTTGGAGATCTTTAAGTGGGTTATTGCTTTATCTGTTGTTGTTATTTTCCCTCTTTTTGGGCTTTGTATTAGCTCTGTTTACAGGTTCGTTTTGTTGGCTGACTGGACTGGTTTGCTATTTTGGCTATCTATGTTGGTTGTTTGGGTGGATGTGTTGTCTGTGTTTGATGGTTAGTTTAGGTGCTTTTGGTTGGGTTTCTAGTCTACTCCTAGGTTGGTTATCCTCTGGTGTATTTATTTTTCCTTTATTTTTCTTCCTAGTTTTGGGTGTCAATTTTCTTTTTTGACTTCCAATTGCTCATCCCTTGGTCACTCTGAATGGTTTTATTGGTTGTTTTGTTGGTGGAGGATATGAGCTCTTGTGGTTTTTGGTCCCATTTTTAGGACTTGTTGGGGTTGGTCGCTTGAGGGGTTTTTATGGTTGATGTCTTGCCTTGATGCTTATAGTGGTTTGGTGTTTTTTTTATGTTGGATGTTGGTATTGACTCCCTTTAGTTTAGTTGGCTCTCTTGTTTCCGATTGTCCTCTTGGTTGGTGATGGTGGATTTGCTTTCCTTTGGATGCCTTGGTGGTGGCTTTGATGGTAACTTCTAGATGCCCTCTCTTTCTCTCTATGCTATGGAATTCTTCTCTCTGGTGCTGCTTATCTTCTACTATTTTGCTATTTGGGTGGAGGTTTTTCCCTTGGATTTGGATTGCTAGTGCTCTGGAGATAGTTGTTGGTTGTTCTCGACCACTAACCCTACTATAACTTCTGAGATGCTGGCTTTATGTTTTTGGTCTGTTGTGGGTTTTGTTTGGTGGGTTTGCTGCTGGCTGGCTATTTTTCTCTATTTTTTGGTGTAGGAACTAGATCACTATGGACTATTTTGCCTTGCATGATTGCTTATATCGTATGTCGGCTATGATGGCCTTGATGTTTCCTATATCTTCTCTCTAGTTGGTAGCATGCATATGATTGTAACCCTTCTCATGAAGTTTCGATGCTCATATGTATTGTTTCCCCTTGAGATGATCTTAACTAAGTCCGAGCCTTCTCTTTCTTAGCTCTTTCTAAATTGTTTACTTTATCAATTTTCCTTGAGCTATGGCCATTTCCTTTGTAGTGTTTTGCAGATTTCTTTTGTAGGTTGGAACTTCATAGATGGAATGATCTTTACTCAGCCAACTCAAGTACTGTTGATGTGGATCTTGCTTATCTTTCCTTCTCAAAGGGATCATGAACTATTGACTAGTCCTTTTATTATTTTCTTAAGTTTTATTAGTTCTTTTGTCTACTTTCTGATTTGCTTTATGTTATTGTTTTTTCTTTTATTTTCTTTTTCCATTGTACTTAGATAGGGGTTTAGCTCTTTAATTGTCTTGTAGCTCGAGTAGTAGAAATTTGAGCTTTACCCCTTTAATGACATTGTATCCTTTATTTTAAGGTAATAAAATTCTAACTTTCCCTAAAAAAAAACTAAACCCTAAGAATGGGAAAACCTTGATGACAGAACATCACCGCCAACCGTGCTCCTAGATCCTGGAGTTGAAGGGGCGCTTATCAGTGGTGGTGGGGGCTCTAGAGGTGGTGGTGGATATGGAGGTGGTGGTTGGAGCGGTGGTGGTTATGGAGGCGGGAGGAGTGATGGAGGTTATAGTCGTGGTGGTGGTGAAGGGAGAGATCGGGGATTTGATGGTGGATGCAGCTACTCAAGAGGTTGGGGTGGTTCTGATGGGAACTGGAGAAACCGAAGAATGGCTGATCCGATCTGTTGCTTATGGAACTATCACTTTACAATAGAAGGTTCTAGTTATCTAGTTTTTTGATTTGCTCTATGTGTGCTCATTTTATATCTATGTTGTCACTTTGTATTACAAAATTTGGTGTGTTACTGGTTGATGAAATTGAAAAGAAGAAATGTTGAATCAATGTTCAATTTAAAAAAAAGCTCTAAACCTAAACAAAAATAAACCTAAAAAATTAAACCCTAAAACCTAAATCCTAAATCCTAAACCCTAAATAATAAACCCTAAACCATAAAAACCCTAAATCCTAAAACTTAAACCATAAACGAAACTAAATCCTAAACCCTAAACACTAAACCTAAACTAAACCCTAAAACTACACCCTAAACCTTAAACCTAAAAGCATAAACCTATCTAAACCTAAACCCTAAACCCTAAACCCTAAACACTAAACCCTAAACTTATAATGCTAGACCTTAAACCCTAATCCTTACACCCTAAAAAACCTTAAACCCTAAACCCTAAACCACCACCCTAAACCTTAAACCCTAAAAGCATCAACCCTAGAATCCTAAACCCTAAATGCTAAACACTAAACCCTAAACCCTAAACACTAAACCCTAAAACTGATCCCTAATCCCTAAACCCTAAACCCCAAAGCCTAAACCTAAACCTAAAGTAACTAAATAAATTAAAAAATAAACTTAAACCCTAAAACCAAATAAACCTAAACCTAAACCTAAATCCTAAGAATTGGTAGAACCTTGAAGGCAAGAACATCACCGTCAACCAGTCTCAGTCTAGATCTGGTAGTGGAGGAAGGCGAGAGCTGCTTATCTTAGTGGTGGTGTGGATATGGAGGTACTGGTGGATATGGAGGTGGTGGTAAAAGAAGTGGTGGTTATGGAGGCGGGAGCAGAGACGGAGGTTAGAGCCATGGTGGTGGCAGAGGTAGAGATCAGGGAAATGATGGTGAATCCCACTATTAAAGAGGCCTGGGTGATTTTATTGGGAACTGGAGAAATTGAAGAACGATCGATCCAATCTGCTGCTTATAAAACTATGTATTTATGGTATAGATCTCTAGATTTGATTTTCTATGCTCATTTTTTATCTATGTCATCACTTATGTCTTAGAAAACTTGGTGTCTTACTTGGTTGATGAAATCGAAAATAAGAAATATTCAATATGAATTTATTCTCTATTAAAAAAGAAAAAAAAAAAGAAAAACCAAAAACCCTAAACCCTAAACTAAAACCTGAACCTTAAACCTAAAACCTAAACCCTCAACCCTAAAGCTTAAAACTTGAACCCTAAACCCTAAAACCCGAAACATTAAACCCTAAAACCTAAACCCTAGACCCTAAACCATAAGCCCTAAACCCTAAACCTTAAACCCTAAACCCCAAACCCTAAACCATAAACCCTAAACCTTAAGCTAACCATAAACCTTAAACCCTAAACCGTAAACCCTAAAAACCTAAAAAGCTAAACCTAAACTAAATAAAACCTAAAATAAAATAAAGAAATAAACCTAAACCAAAATAAAATAAAAACATAAACTAAAACCTAAACTTAAACCTAAACTTAAGAAGAAAATAAAAAAAAAGCTAAACTAAAATAAAATAAGTTAAAACCTAACTAAACTAAAAAAAACCTATATAAAATTTAAATTAAACCTAAAATAAAAATAAAATAAACCTAAAATAAAATAAAATAAAAACTAAATAAAAACATAAACCTAAAAAAATAAACCAAAAAATAAAATAAAAAATAAACCCTAAACCATAAACTAAAAAAGGCTAAACCTAAAATAAAAATAAAATAAACCTAAACCTAAACTAAACTAAAATAAATAAAACTTAAACCTAAAGCTAAAATAAACTAAAGCTACATCTAAATCAAAACTAAAAAATAAAGCCCAAAAATAAACTTAAAATGAAAACCTAAAACCTAAAACTAAAAAAATAAAATAAAAAACTAAACTTAAACCTAAAAATAAAAAATAAAACCAAAACCTAAAAAAAAAGTAATAAAATAAAAACTACACTAAAACATAAACTAAAATAAAAAAATCTAAACTAAAATTAAAAAATCTAAACTAAAATAAATAAACTAAACTAAATAAAAATAAAAAACAAAACCTAAATGAAAATTAAAAATAAAATAAAATTAAAATAAATAAAAAATAAACTAAATAAACCTAAACCTATCAGTTTACTTAATTAAAAAAATTAAAAATTAAAAAAATAAAGAAAAAACCCGAACCCTAAGCCATAAACTGTAAATCCTAAACCATTAACCCTAATCTAACCCTAAAACCTAAGCTAACCCTAAACCATAACTCTAAACCATAAAAACCCTAAATCCTAAAATAAAATAAAACTAAACTAAAAAAATAAACATAAACCTAAACCTAAACCTAAAAAATAAAATAAAATAAAAAACCTAAACTAAAGTAAATAACTAAACTAAATAAAAATACAAAATAAACATAAATAAAAATAATAAAATAAAATAAATAAAAATATATTAAATAAAATAAATAAACCTAAACTAATAGGTTTACTTAATTTTTTTAAAAAACCCTAAACCCTAAACCCTAAACCCTAAACCCTAAATCTTAAACCCTAAACCTTAAATCCTAAACCCTAAACTCTAAAACCAACCCTAAACCCTAAATACTAAACCCTAAAAAACCCTAAACCCTAAACCCTAAAATAAACACTAAACCTTAAACCCTAAACCCTAAACCTACAATCCTAAACTCTAAACCCTAAACCTTAAAAAACCCTAAATCGTGAACCCTAAACCCTAAACCTTAAACCCTAAACTCTAAAACCTACAACTCTAAACCCTAAACCATAAACCCCAAACCATGAACCTTAAACCCCAAACCCTAAACCCTAAACCTTAAACCCTAAACCCTAAAAACCTAAATACCTAACCTAAACTAAATAAAACTTAAAAATAAAATAATAAAAAATGTAAACCTAAATAAAATAAAAAAATAAAATAAAATAAAAACCTAAAAATAAACTTAAACCTAATCCTAAACCTAAACCTAAAAATAAAATAAAATAAAAAAATAAAAAATAAACCAAAATAAAATAAATAAAAACCTAAATTGATCTAAAAAATAAAATTAAACTAAAAATAATTGACCTAAATAAAATAAAATACAAGCATAAAATAAAATTAAAACAAACCAAAAATAAAACAAAATAAAAACTAAATAAAAATCTAAACCTAAAAAATAAACCTAAAAATAAATAAAAAATAAAACTTAAACCCTAAACTAAAAACAAAAACCTAAACCTAAAATAACCAAAATAAAATTAACTTAAACCTAAACTAACATAAACTAAACTTAAATAAATAAAACCTAAACCTAAACCTAAACCATAAACTAAATAAAATAAAATAAACTAAAAATAAAATCTTGAAATAAGCCTAAAATAAAAACCCAAAACTTAAAGCTAAAAAAATAAAATGTAAACTTAAATCTAAACCTAAAAATAAAAAATAATACCTACACCTAAAAAATAAAATAAAAATAAAACTAAACTAAAAAATAAGCTTAAACTTAATCCTAAAAAATAAACTAAAATAGAAAAAATAGAAACTAAAATAAATTATCCTAAAATAAATAAAGTAAACTAAATAAAAATAAAAAATAAACTTAAATAAAAAATAAAATTAACTAAAAAAATAAAAAAAACTAAATAAACCTAAACTTACCATTTTACTTAATTTTAAAAAAAAAAACCCCAAAACCATAAACCCTAAACCCAAAAACTAACCCTAAACCTAAACTAAACAACTAATAAACTAATCTAAACCCTAAACCCTAAAAAATTAACCTAAACTAAACCTTAAAGCCTAAACTTTAATCCCTAACTAATAAACCTAAATTAAACTATACTAAATAAACTAAATTAAACCCTAAACACTAAACCATAAACCTAAACCTAAACCTTAAACTTAAACCCTAAACTAAAACTGCCCTAATAACCCTAATAAACCCTAAAACTAAAACCCTAAACTTAAATAACCTAAACCCCTAAACTCTAAACCCTAAACCCTAAACCTAAACCTAAAGTGATTAAATAAATTAAAAAATGAACCTAAACCCTAAAACTTAATAAACCTAAACTCTAAGAATGGGAAGAACCTTGATGACATGAACATCACTACCAACCTTGATGACATGAACATCACTATCAACCAGGCTTATTAATAAAACTGACTAACAATAACTAAACTAATAAAAAAATAATAATAATAATAATAATAATAATAATAATAATAATAATAATAATAATTAATAACTAATGAATTAAACTAATAAACTAATAATAATAAAACTAATAGTAAATAATAAGTTACTAAATAAATAACTAAATAACTAAACCCTATACCCAAATTAAATAAATAAACTAAATAATAATAAAAATAAACATAAATTAATAATAATAATAAACAAAAAAAATTAATCTAAAACTAAACTAATAATAATAATAATAATAATAATAAATAATAAATAATCAATAATAACTAATTAAAAAACTAAACCATAAACTAAACTAAAAAATTAATAATAATAAACTAATAAACCTAAACCCATAACTAAACTATTAAAACTAATAAACTAAACTACTAAACTAATAAATAAACTAACAAAACTAAACTAATAAAACTAAACCACTAACTAATACTAACTAAAACCTAAATAATAATAAAACCATAAACTAATAATAATAACTAACTAAACTAAATAAATAACTAACTAACTAACTAATAAACTAATAAAGTAATAAATAAACTAACTAATAAACTAAATAATTAATAAATAAAACTAAACCTTAATAACTAATAAATGTTAAAACTAAACTAATAAACTAATAATAATAACTAATAACAAATAACTATATAACTAACTAAAACTAAACCCTTAACCTAAACTAATAAACCCTAAAAACTAACTAATAAATAAACATAATAATAACTAATAATAATAAAAAAATAACTAACAATAAATAAACTAATAATAATAATAATAATAACTACGAACTAACTAACTAAACTAATAATAATAAAAATAATAATAAACTAACTAATAAATAACTAAATAACTAAACCCTAAACCCTAACTAAATAAATAATTTAAATAATAATAATAAAACTAATAATATTAAACAAAAACTAATAATAATAATAATAATAAACTAAAAAATTAATCTAAAACAAAACTAATAATAAACTAACTAACTAAACTAAAAATAATAATAAATAATAGATAACTAATAATAACTAACAAAAAATTAAACCATAAACTAAACTAAAAAACTAATTATAATAAATTAATAAACCTAAACCCACAAATAAACTAATAATCTAATAAAAAACTAACAAAATAAAACTAATAAAACTAAACCATTAACTAAAACTAACTAAAGCTTAAATAATAATAAAACCATAAACTAATAATAATAACTAACTAAACTAAATAAATAACTAACTAATAATCTAATAATAACTAATAAATAAACTAAAATAAAGTAAACTATAAGAAATAAATAAACTAAATAAAATAATACACCAAACCTAACCCCCTACCCTAAACTAACCAAAATAATAATAAATAAAACTAAACGAATAACCCAACCAAAACTAAACTAGCTAAACTAAACATAAAACTTATAATAAATTAATAATAACATAAAACTAATAAAACCTAATAATAACTAATAAACACTAAACCTAAAACCTAAACCCTAAAACTAAACTAAACCCTCTTATTGAGCAATTTTGGGATCCCTCGCATTCTTGGTGAGTTTTTGATTGCTTTCTCTCTTAGATTCCTTATAGATTATCAGCCTTGGCCAATCTCGACCTATTCTTATCATGGCACCATGACTCATTGTGTCAGCTTCTTGAAATCCATGGGGTAAATCCCTTGTGTCGATGGATCCTGCTAGGGCATCAGATTATTTGGGTAGCCCTACCTCTAAATTACCTATTGTTACTAAATCTTTCAAAGAGGCTTTAGCTAGTAAGAATTCCTCCACCGAGCCTCCTTTGAATTTGCTTCATAAGACTTTTAAAGGTACTCTAGTAATTATGATTTCAGATGAGGATATTGAAAGATTAACTGAGCCTTTTTGCTTTTTCTTTGATTGGAAAGTTTTCATTTAAACGACCAAAGATGGAAGATATTTGTTCTTTTTTTGATAGCTTAAATTTATCTTGTTCTTTTTTTATTGGGCTGATTGATGCAAGGAATGTTCTGATTAAACTTTCTAATGACCTTGATTACATTAATAGTTTTTCATGATATTCTAAAAGCCTATTTAATGAAGAGTCTCCTATGTCCCCATTTGGATTTCTTTACCTAACATGAGGATTCATCCTTTTAATTATCACTTTCCTTATGCTATTGGGTTGACTTTTGGTTGGCCTTTGTAAGTTGATCAAGCAACAATTGCTTCTTCTAGACCATCTGTTGCTAGAATTCTTATAGAGATTGATATTACTAAATAATATCCAAAAGAAATTTTGTTGGGTTTAGCGAAATGCGACTACTTTCAAAAAGTTATTTTTAAGAACTTTCCCATTTTTTGTAGTCATTGTAAGATTCATGGGAATGAAATTTCTGAATGCTTTATTGCTCATCCCTCTCTTAGGAAGAAAACCACCAGTAAGAATTCAATTGTTGAAAAAATTGATGATTCTCTCAAGTTGGATAATGAAAAATATGCTTTTCAAAATTTTGATGTTTTGTGAAACTAGATTTATAAATCTTCTGATAAAGTTTTACCTATTAATGATTTGTCTAATCTAAAAGGTAATTTTGATGTTTCTAAAAAGTTTTAACTAACAATGATGGTCTAAGTGTTTCTTCAGATGATTTTGTTAAAGGGAAGACTTTATAGGCTGTGGTTAATGATTATAATGGTTTGGATGTTGTGCATAAGTCCTTTCATGATGATGGTTCCAATATTGTTGATGCTAACACCATTTCTTCCAATCAGTTGCATGTTGTTTCTTTTTCTCCTATGTCTGCTTTAAATCATGGGAAAGAGATTATTTCTTTGCCTTCTTTGATTAAGAATGGTGGTGAAAAGAAAGTTCTTATTTTTGATATTTTAACTTCGGTCTACAATCTTTTAATATTGGTGATCTTTCTTTTAAAAAATAAGATTTAAATACCTGTGATAATTCTCTCATTGTGAATACTTCTATTTCAGTTCAAAATGATGGTTTTTCTATGGCTGGTAATTCTGTTCAGAATTGTGGTAATATGCTATGTGTTTCTATGGGATTTGAATCTTATTTTAATCCCTTACATGAATATTATACTAAAAATCTGGATTCTGCTTCTCTTGCTTCTTTCATGAATGAAGACAAGAAGGATACTCTTTAGATTTTGTTGGAAGGTGAAAATATTGATAATTGTCTTTTTAATAAAGCTATTTTTTCTCTTTCATTCACTTCTAATTCTGAAATGCATACTATTTTTGATTTTCCTTTATCTAATGTTGTGGATGATTCTGAATGCTCTTTTTTGAAATTGATAGCTTATGCTGATCCTCATGCCTTTTATAACAATAATGATTCATTTTTGGATGGAGGATTTTTGGAGATAGGGTAAGGTTATAAAACTATCTATAAGATGGAAAAGTGTTCAGATTTATGGCCCTCCTCACTTGTCGAGGATAACTCATTTTAAAGCTTCTTGGAAATAATCTCTCCTATCCTTGGGAGGTTTTTGCTTTTGGCTATTTTTTCTCTATTGGCTGAGCTTTTGTTGTGTGTTTTCTTGCTATCTGGAGTATTGGCTTCTTGGCTAATTTTCCTCCTTTTGGCTTGGGATTTTTGGTTTCCTTTGTGCTGAGTTTTTTTTGGTGCCCTTTGACTGGTTGGTTTTGTGCTAGTGGCTTTGTTCCTATTGGTTTTCCTTTCTTTGATTGGATCTTTTGCTCTCTTTGTTGGTGGTAGGTTGGGCCTTTTGTCCTAAGCATGTGGTTTGTCCATTGGCTAGTTGTTTCTCTAGCTATTTATTTTATATATTGCTAGCCTTCTTCTTTTTTTTTGTTGGTTGGTTTGGTTCACTTGCACTTTCCTGAGCTATTTTTCTTCGGTGCTCTGTTGTGTGGCTGCTCTATTGGTTGTTTCCTTTCCTTCCATTGGTTCCTTGGTGGCATTGGAGTGGTGTTGTTGTGGGCTCTGTTGGCTTGGTGCCTTGGTGGCTTTGGATTGGTATTGTTGTGGCCTCTGTTGGCTTTATCTTTGAGGTCTTTTTTTTTGTTTGGGCTGTGAGCTTCTTTTCTCCCTCTTTTTTAAGAGGTGTTCATATTTTGTTTTGTTGGGATTTCTTTATGCTATTTTTATCTGTTGGTCTCTTCTCCCTTTTTGTTTCCTTAGCTTCACTTTTTGTTTGGCTGGGTGGCTATTATGATAGGTTTATATTTTTCTTTGTTTGGGTTGGCTATGATGATATGATGTATTTTTTCTATTTTTCTGGCTGGTGACTTTTCCTATTTGTAACCCTTCTTTGAAGTTGGATACACCTAGGATTTGATGCCCCTCATTATTATGATTATCCTTCTTTTCTCATATCTTAGCCTGAGTTTTTTTCTCTTTATGTTTTTTGATCTCCTTCCGGCTGAGATTTCTTGCAGGTTGTAGGCTCTCTTTTTCAGTTGGTCTTTTCTTCTTCTTGGAGGGAGCTGGAGTCTTACTAATTGTCTCTTTTTTCTTAGATGGCTAGAGTTGTTTTCAGTTGCAGGTTGCAAGTTTCCATTTCTTATGGATCTTCATCTCTTTCAAGGTTCTTTTGGAGCTTCGTGGATTCTTCCCCTTTTTTGCCTTTTGCTTAGCTTTCTTAGTTTTGTCTTTATTTTTTTTCTTTATTTCTCTTTAATTTATTAGTTTAGGGACTAAACTCTTTAGGATTCTCTTATTCCTCCTTTGAGCGATAGTTTCTTTTATTCTTGAGTTTAGTCTATAATATGGTCTTCTTCTACCTATTTTTTTGAGCAATAAATTCCTTTTAGTTTAAAAAAAAAAAACTCTAAATCCTAAAGCCTAAACACTAAACCATAAACCCTAAACCCTAAACCCCAAAACCATAAACTCTAAAATGTTAAACCCTAAACCCTAAACCCTAAATCATAAACCATTTACCCTAAACCCTAAATCCTAAAAACCTAAAAGTAAATAAAAAAGAAAACCTAAACCCTAAACCGAAAAAAACTAAACCTAAAATAAAAATAAAATAAATAAAATAAAATAAACCTAAACATAAAATAAACTAAACCTAAACCTAAACTTAAACTAAATAAAATAAAATAAAATAAAATAAAAATAAACCTAAACCTAAACTAAAAAGTAAAATCTAAAATAAAAACCTAAGAACGAAACCTGAAAAAATAAAATAAATACCTAAGCCTAAACCTAAAAATAAAAAATTAAACCTAAACATAAAAAATTAAATAAAAATAAAAATACACTAAAAAAATAAACTTAAACCTAAACCTAAACTTATAAAATAAACTAAAATAAAAAACCTAAGCTAAAATAAAAAAACCTAAAATAAATAAACTAAACTAAATAAAAATAAAAATAAAATAAACTAGATAAACATAAACCTACTAGTTTACTTACTTTAAAAAAGAGCACCCCAACCTTAAAACTAACCATAAACACTAAACCCTAATCCCTAAACCATAAAACCTAAACCTACAACCCTAATTCCTAAACCCTAAACCCTAAAACCCTAAACCCTAAACCCTAAAAGCTTAAACCTTAATCCTACAACCTTGAACTCTAAACCCTAAACCCTAAAAACTTAAAAACCTAAACCTAAACAAAATAAAACCTAAAAATAAAATAAATAAAAAACTTAAACCTAAATAAAATAAACAAATTAAATAAAATAAAAGCTTGAACTAAAACCTAAACCGAAACCTAAACTTGAAACTAAACCTAAACCTAAAAGTGAAATAAAATAAAAAATATAAACTTCACTAAAATAAAATAATTAAAAACCTAAACTAAACTAAAAAATAAAATAATCTTAAAAATTAAAAACCAAAATAAAATCAAACCTAAATGTAAAATAAAAATAAAATAAACTTAAAACAAAATAAAATAAAAACTAAATAAAAACCAAAACCTAAAAAATAAACCGAAAAATAAAACTTAAAAATAAATAAATAATTAAACCTAAACCCAAAATTAAAAAATACCTAAACCAAAAAAAAACAAAATAAAATAAATCTAAACCTAAACTAAAATAAATAAAGCCCAAACCTAAACCTAAAATAAACTAAACCTAAACCCTAAATTAAATAAAATAAAATAAGCTAAAAATAAACCTAAACCTAAACTAAAAAAATAAAACTTAATAAACCTAAAATAAAAACTTAAAACATAAACCTAAAAATAAAAAATAAAACCTAAACCTAAAAAATAAAAATAAAAGTAAAACTAAACTAAAAAAATAAACATAAACCTAAACCTAAAGTTAAGAAATAAACTAAAAAAAACTTAAACTGAAATAAAAATATAAAATAAAATAAATAAACTAAGTAAACATATACCTAGTAGTTTACTTAATTTTTTTTAAAAATTAACCTAAACCCCAAACACTAAACATGAAATCCTAAATTGTAAACCCTAAACCCTATACCCTAAAACTAACCCTAAACCCTAAACCCTAAACGTACAACCCTAAACCTACAACCATAAACCCTAAACCCTAAAGCCTAAACCCTAAACCCTAACCCTAACCTTAAACCCAAAACCCTAAAATCCTAAACCTTAAACCTTAAATTAACCCTTATCCCTAAACCCTAAACTATAAAACCCTAAACCCTAATCGAACCCTAAACCCTAAGCAAACCCTAAACCCTAAAATGTAAACCCTAAACCCTAAACCCTAAAAAGCCCAAACCCAAAAGCCTAAACACTAAACCCTAAACCTGAAACCCTAAACCCTAAACCCTAAATCCTAAAACCCTAAACACTAAAACCCTAAACTGTAAAAACCTAAAAACTTAAATGTAAACTAAATAAAACTTAAAAATAAAATAAGTAAAAAAAATATAAACCTCAACTAAAACCTAAACCTAAAATTTTAAATATAATAAAAATAAAATAAAAATAAACTAAAATAAAATAAATAAAAACCTAAACTAAACTAAAAAATAAAATAAACCTAAGAATAGAAAACATTAAAAAAAATAAAAATAATAAAAAATAAAATAAAACTAAAATAAAATAAAATAAAGACTAAATAAAAACTTAAACCTAAAAAATAAACCTACTTATAAAACCTAGAAATAAATAAATAAATAAAACCCAAACCCTAAACTAAAAATAAAAACTAAACCTAAAATAAAAATAAAATAAACAAAATAAAATAAACCTAAACCTAAGCTATAATAAACTAAATAAAATATATAATTCCTAAACCTAAACCGAAACCTAAACCTAAAATAAACTAATCCAAAATCCTAAACAAAATAAAATAAAATAAAGTAAAAGTAAACTTGAACCTAAATTAAAAAAGAAAAACAAAAAAAATACCTAAAATAAAACCTAAAACCAAAACCTAAAAAAATAAAATAAAAACATAAACCTAAACCTAAAAATAAAAAAATGAAGCCTAAACCCAAAAATAAAATAAAAATAAAACTAAACTAAAAAAATAAACATAAACCTAAACATAAACATAGAAAATAAACTAAACTAAAAAGCCTAAACTAAAAAAATAAACCTAAAATAAATAAACTAAACTAACTAAAAATAAAAAATAAAATAAACTAAAATAAATGAAAATATACTAAATAAACCTAAACTTAATGGTTTACTTAATTAAAAAAACCTTAAACCCTAAACCCTAAATCCTTAACCCTAAACCCTAAACCCTAAATCTTAAAATGACACTAAATCCTAAACCCTAAACCCTAAGAATGGGTAGAACCTTGATGACAAGGACATCACCAACAACTAGGCTTAGTCAAGATCTGGAGGTGCTGGTGGATATGTAGGTTGTGATCGAAGCAGTGGTGGTTATGGAGGCAGGAAGAGCGATGGAGGTTATAGCCATGGTGGCGACGGAGGGAGAAATCAAGGATATGATGGTAGATCCCGCTACATAAGAGGCCAGGGTAGTTCTGATGGGAACTATTGAAACAGAAGAATGGTTGATACGATCTGCTGTTTATGGAAGTGTGTCTTTATAGTAGAGACAGTTCTAGTTATCTAGGGTTTTTGATTTACTTTATGCATGCTCATTTTTTGTCTATGTCGTCGCTTGTGTCTTAAAGAACTTGGTGGGTTACTTGACTGATGAAATCGAAAAGAAGAAATGTTGAATATGAATTTATTCTCTATTAAAAATAAATAAAAACCCTAAACTCTAAACTAAACTTGAACCCTAAACATAAAACATAAACCATAAACCTAAAACCCTAAACCCTAAAAATAAAAAAATAAAAAATTTTAAAAAAATCCCGAACCCTAAACCCTAAATATCAAAACTAACACTAAACGCTAAACCCTAAACCTACAACCCTAAACCCTAAACACTAAATCCTGAAACAGTAAACCACAAAACCTAAACCCTAAACCCTAAACACTAAAAACTATAAACCCTAGAGCTTAAACACTAAACACTAAATCCTAAACCCTAAACCCTAACCGTAAACCATAAACCCTAAAACCCCAAACCCTAAAACCCTGAACCCTAATCCTAAACCTTAAACCCTAAACCCTAAAAACCTAAAAACCTAAACCTAAAATAAATAAAAAGCTAACAATAAAATAATAAAAATACCAAAACCTAAATAAAATAAAATAATAAAATAAAATAATAACCAACTCTAACACTTTAATCTAAACCTAAACTTAAACATAAATCTAAACCTAAAAATTAAATAAAATAAAAAGTAAAAAACTAAACTGAAATAAAATAAATAAAAACCTCAACTAAACTAAAAAAAATAAAATAAACCTAAAAATAAAAAACCTAAACAGAATAAATACTAACAAAAAATAAAAATAAAATTTACTTAAAATAAAGTAAAATAAAAACTAAATAAAAACCTAAACCTAAAAAATATACCTAAAAATAAAACATAAAAATAAATAAAAAAAGAAACCTAAAGCTTAAACTAAAAAAAAAACCTAAACCCAAATAAACAAAATAAAATAAACCTAAACCTAAACAAAAATAAACTAAACTAAAATAAATAAAACCTAAACCTAAACCTAAAATAAACTAAACCTAAACCCTAAAATAAATAAGAATAAAATAAACCAAAAATAAACCTAAACTAAAAAATAAAACCTAAAAATAAACCTAAATAATGACTTAAAACTTAAACCTAAAAAAATATAATATAAACTTAAACATAAACCTAAAAATAAAAAATAAAACCTAAACCTAAAAAATAATATAAAATAAAACTAAATTAAAATATAAACATAAACCTAAACCTAAACCTAAAAATTAAACTAAAATAAAAAACCTAAACTAAAATAAATAAATATAAAAATAAACCTAAAGAAAAATAAAAAATAAAATTAACTAAAATAAATAAACTAAATAAACTAAAAATAACCTAAACCTACCAGCTTACTTAATTAAAAAAAAACCCTAAACCATAGACCCTAAATCCAAAACCCTAAACCTTAACCTCAAACACTAAAACTAACCCTAAACCCTGAACAGTAAACCTACAATCCTAAACCTACAATACTAAACCCTAAGCCCTAGACCCTAATTCTTAGAAAACCCTAAACCCTGAACTATCCGTTAAACCCTAAACCTTAAATCTTAAATTAACCATAAACCATAAACCATAAACCCTAAAAACCCTAAACTCTAAACTAACTTTAAACCCTAAGCTAACCCTAAACCCTAAACCCTAAAGCCTAAACACGAAACCCTAAACCCTAAACCCTAAACCCCAAACCCTAAACTTTAACCCTAAATCCTAAACTCTAAAACCATAAACCTTAAACACTAAACCCTAAATAAAAAACCTAAAACCTAAACTTAAAGTAAATAAAACCTAAAAATAAAATAAATAGAACAACCAAAACATAAATAGAATGAAGAAATTAAATTAAATTAAAACCAAACTAAAACTTAAACCTAAACATAAAAGAAAAATAAAATATAAAAATAAAAATAAAATAAAATAAAATAAATAAAAACCTAAAATAAAATAAAAAATTAAAATAAACCCAAAAATAAAAATAAAAATAAAATAAACTTAAAATAAAAACTAAATAAAAGCCAAACCTAAAAATAAACCTAAAAATAAATAAAAAATAAAACCCAAACATTGTAATAAAAATAAAAATTAAACCTAGAATAAAGACAAAGTAAAACTAAACCTAAACTAAAAGAAGCTAAACTAAAATAATTTAAACCTAAACTTAAACCTAAAATAATCTAAACATAAATCCTAAACTAAATAAAATAAAATAAATTAAAAGTAAAGCTAAACCTTAACTAAAAATAAAACCTTTAAATCAACCTAAAATAAAAACCTAAGACCTAAACCCTAAATAATAAAAAGTTGAAAACCTAAATAGAAAATAAATAAAACCTAAAATTAAAATTAATAACAAACCAAATTCAAAATAAAATGAAAAAAATAAAATAAAGTAATAACATAAATTAAAACCTAAACCTAAAAGAAAATATAATAAAAAACAAAAACTAAAATAAAATAAAATAAATAAAAAAACTAAAATGAAATAAAAAACAAAAAACCTAAAGAAAATTGAAACTAAACCAAAAATAAAAAAAAATAAACTTAAAATAAAATAAAATAAAAATTAATTAAAAACCTAAATGTAAAAAATAAACCTAAATAAAAATAAAAAATAAAATCTAAACCCTAAACTTATAAAAATGTTAACCTAAAATAGCAATAATATAAACCAAAACCTAAACTAAGATAAAAGAAACTAAAATAAATAAAATTAAAATAAACTAAAAGTAAACCTAAACCTAAAATAAACAAAACATAAATCCTAAACTAAATAAAATAAAATAAACTAAAAGTAAACCTAAACCTAAACTAAAAAATTAAACCTAAAAATAAACCTAAAATAAAAACCTAAAACCTAAACCCTAAACCTTAAACCCTTAAAAGCTAAAAACCTAAACCTAAACCTAAAAAGAAAATAAAATTGAATATAGAAACTAAATTAAAATAAAATAAATAAAAACCTAAACTAAACCAAATTAAAAAATAAAAACTAAACCTAATATAATAAAATAAATCTTAAATAAAATAAAATAAAAACTAAATAAATCCCAAACCTAAAAAGTAATCCCAAAAATAAAATCTAAAAATAAATAAAAAAATAAAACCTAAACCCTAAACTAAAAAAAAAAACTAAAACTAAAATAACAATAATATAAACCTAAATTTAAATGAAGAGAAACTGAACTAAAATAAATAAAACCTCAAATCTAAACCTAAAATAAATTAAACCTAAACCTAAACCTAAAATAAATAAAATAAAATAAAGTAAAAATAAACCTAGACCTAAACTAAAAAATAATACCAAAAAATAAAGCTAAAATAAAAATCCAAAACCTAAACCCAAAAAAAAAAAAATAAAATAAAATAAAATTGAACTTAAAAATAAACCCAAACCTATAAAATATGCAAAAATAAATAAACCTAAAATAAATAACCTAAACTAAACAAAAATAAAAATAAACCTAAATTAAAATAAAAAATAAAATAAACTAAAATAAATATAAAATAAACTAAATAAATCTAAACTAATGTGTTTACTGTATTTAGAATAAAGAAATAAAGTTAAAAAAATTAAAAATAAATTAAAAAACCCAAAACCCAAAACCCCATAGTCTACAACCTTAAACCCTAAAACCTAAACCCCAAACCATAAACCATAAACCCTAAACCCTAAACCCTAAACACTAAATCCTAAAATCTACAACCCTAAACCCTAAAACCTAAATCCAAATCTTAAACCCCAAAAACCTAAAAACCTAAACCTAAACTGAATAAAACCTAAAAAGAAATCTGTAAAAGAACATAAACCTTAGTAAAATAAAAAAATAAAATAAAATAAAAACCTAAACTAAAATCTAAACCTAAAAATAAAATAAAATAAAAAAATACAAACTAAACTAAAATAAAATAAAATAAATGAAAAAATAAGCTAAACTATAAAATAAATAAAAACCTAAAAATATAGACCTAAATAAAATAAAAATAAATGTAAAATAAAAATAAAATAGGCCTAAAATAAAATAATATAAAAACTAAATAAAAACCTAAACCTAAAAATAAATAAAAAATAAAACCCAAATCCTAAACTAAAAATAAAAACTAAACCTAAAATAAAAATAAAATAAATAAAACAAGATAAATGTAAACCTAAACTAAAATAAACTAAACTAAATTAATATAACCTAAACCTAATTCTAAAATAAAATAAACCTAAACCCTAAAGTAAATAAAATAAAATAAACTAAAAATAAACCTAAACCTAAACTAAAAAACCAAACCGAAAAATAAACCTAAAATAATAACCACAAACCTAAACCTAAAAAAATAAAATAAAAACTTAAACTTAAACCTAAAAATAAAAAATAAAACCTAAACCAGAAAAATAAAATAAAATAAAAACTAAACAAAAAAATAAACATAAACCTAAACCTAAACCTGAAAACTAAACTAAAATAAAAAACCTAAAGTAAAATAAATAAATATAAAAATGGACTTAAAGAAAAAAAAATCAAATAAACTAAAAAAAACCTAAACCTACCGGTTTACTTAATTTAAAAAAAACCTTAAACATTAAACCCTAAACCCTAAACCCTAAATCCAAAAGCCTAAACCCTAACCATAAACCCTAAAACTAACCCTAAACCTTGAACCCTAAAGCTACAACCCTAAACCTACAACTAAAACCCTTAAACCTTAGACCATAAATGCTAAAAAACCCTAAACCCAAACCCCGAACCCTAAAGCATAATCCTAAACCCAAAAACCCTAAACCATAAACCCTTAACCCTAAGAACCCTAAACCCTAAACAAACCCTAAACCCTAAGCTAACCCTAAACTCTAAACCCTAACCCCTAAACACTGAAAACCCTAAACCCTAAAGCCTAAACACTAAACCCTAAACCATAAACCCTAAACCCTAACCCAAAACTCTAAACCCTAAAACCCTAAACCTTAAAACCCTAAACCCTAAATCATAAACCCCAACCATAAACCCTAAAACCTAAACCTAAAGTAAAAAAAGCCTAAATAGAAAATAAATAAAAAAATAAAAATCTAAATAAAATTAAATAATCAAATAAAATAAAAACATAAACTAAAACCTAACTTAAACCTAAAAATAAAATAAAAATAAAAAAATAAAAAAACTAAAAGAAAATAAATAAAAACCTAAACAAAACTAAAAATATATAAAATAAACCTTTAAATTAAAACCTAAATAAAATAAAAACTAAACATAAAATAAAAATAAAATAAACCTAATATAATACAAAATAAAAAATAAATAAAAACTTTAACCCAAAAAATAAACCTAAAAATAAAATCAAGAAAAAAATAAAAATATAACCCAAACCCTAAACTAAAAATATAAACTAAACTTAAATATTAATAAGATAAACAAAATAAAAGAAACCTAAACCTAAACTAAAATAAACTAAACTTAAAAAATTAAAACCTAAACCAAAACCTAAAATAAACTAAACCTAAATCCTAAACTAAATAAAATAAAATAAAATAAAAATAAATCTAAACCTAAACTAAGAAATAAAATTTAAAAATAAAGAAAAAATAAAAAATAAAACATTAACCTAAAAAATAAAATAAAAATAAAACTAAACTAAAAAGTAAACCTAAACCTATAAAATAAACTAAAATAAATAAACCTAAAATAAATAATATAAACTATATAAAAAAATAACCTAAAATAAAAATTAAAATAAAATAAACTAAAATAAATAATAAATAAATAAAATAAACAAAAACCTATGAGTTTACTTAATTTAAAAAATATAACAATTAAAAAAAATAAAAACAAATAAAAAAACTATAAACCCTAAACTTTAAACGCTAAACCCTAAACCCTAAACCCTAAAATCTACAACCTTAAACCCCAAAACCTAAACCCCAAACCTTAAATACTAAACCCTATACCTTAAACCTGAAAACCTAAACCCTAAAACCTAAATCCCAAACACTAAACCCTAAACGATAAACCCTAAACCCTAAACCCTAAACCCTAAAAACCTAAAAACCTCAACCTAAACATAATAAAACCTAAAAATAAAATAAATAAATAAACATAAACCTAAATAAAATAAATAAATAAAATAAAATAGAAATCTAAACTAAAACCTAAACCTAAACCTAAACCTAAACATAAAAATAAATTAAAATAAAAAATAAAAACTAAACTAAAATAATATATATAAAAAACCTAAACTAAACCATAAAATAAGATAAACCTAAAAAATAAACAAACCTAAATAAATTAAAAATAACTGTAAAAGAAAAATAAAATAAACCTAAAATAAAATAAAATAAAAACTAAATAAAAACCTATACCTAAAAATAAATAAAAAAACCCAAATCATGTACTAAAAATTAAAACTAAACCTAAAATAAAAATAAAATAAACAAAATAAAATAAGTATAAACCTAAGCTAAAATAAACTAAACTAAAGTAAATACAACTTAAACCTAAACCTAAAATAAACTAAACCTAAAACCTAAACTAAATAAACTAAAAATAAGCCTAAACCTAAACTAAAAAATAAAACCTAAAAATAAACCTAAAATAAAAACCTAAAACCTAAAACTAAAAAAATAAAATAAAAACCTAAACCTAAACCTCAAAATAAAAAATAAAACCTAAAACCAAAAAGAAAATAGAAATAAAACTAAACACAAAAATAAACATAAACTTAAGCCTAAACCTAAAAAATAAATTAAAATAGAAAACCTAAACTAAAATAAATAAACCAAAAATAAATAAATTGAACTAATTAAAAATTAATAATAAACTTAAATAAAAATTAAAAATAAATAAAAAATAAACTAAATAAACTTAAACCCTAAACCATTAACCCTAAACCTTTAATATTTTTTTAAAAACCCTAAACCCTAAACCCTAAACCATTAACCCTAAATCCTAAACCTTAAACCCTAAACTTAACCCTAAAACTAACCCTAAACCCTAAATCCTAAACATACAACCCTAAACCCTAAAAAACTATAAACCTTAGACCCTAAACCTAAACTAACCTTAAACCTAAACCCTAAATCCTAAACCCTAACCCTAACCCTAATCCCTAAACCTCTTAAACTCTAAAACTCCTAAACCTAAAGTAAACCCTAAACCTTAAGCCCTAAAACCTTAAACCTAAAGGATAAACCCTAAACCAAACTTGTTAACCCTAAACCCTAATCCCTAAACCCTAAAACCTAAACCATAAAAATTATACATTAAACCCTAAACCCTAAACCCTAAACCCTAACTCTAAACCCTAAACCCTAAAACCCTAAACCTAAAACCCTAAACTTTAAACCCTAAACCCTAAACCTAAACTAAATAGAACCTAAATATAAAATAAATAATTAAACCTAAACCTATATAAATTTAAAAAATTAAATTAAATAGAAACCTCAACCTAAACCTAAAAATAAAATAAAAAAATAAACTAAGATAAAATAAAGAAAAAGTTAAACTAAACTAAAAAATAAAATAAACCTAATAATAAAAAACCTTAATAAAATAGAAACTAAACATAAAATAAAAATAAAATAAACCTAAAATAAAATATAGTAAAAACCTAAACCTATAAAAAAACCTAAAAATAAAACTTAAAAATAAATAAAAAATAAATCTTAAACACTAAACTAAAAAAAAACTTAAACCTAAAATATAAATAAAATTAAATAAACAAAAACCTAAACTAAACTGAACTAAACTAAAATAAATAAAACCTAAACCTAAACCTAAACATAAACTAAATAAAATAAAATGAACTAAAAATAAACCTAAACCTAAACTAAAAAATAAAATCTAAGAATAAACCTTAAATAAAAACCAAAAACCTAAACCTAGAAAAATATTATAAAAACCTAAACTTAAACCTCAAAATAAAAATATAATATAAACCTAAAAAATAAAATAAAACTAAAACTCAACTAAAAAATAAACTTAAACCTAAACCTAAACTTAAAAGGAAACTAAAATAAAAACCCTAAACTAAATAAAAATAAAAAATAAACCTAAATAAAAATTAAAAATAAAATAAATAAAAATTAAACTAAATAAACCTAAACTTACCGGTTTACATAATTTAAAAAAAAAAGCCTAAACCCAAAATTCGAAACCCTAATCCATAAACCTAAAAACTAACCCTAAACCCTAAACCTACAACCCTAAATGCTAAACCCTAAAAAACTATAAACCTTAAATCCTAATCCTAAACCCTAAACCCTAAAAGCATAAACCCTAAATCCTAAACCCAAACCCTAAACCTTAAACCTTAAACCGCAAACCCTAAATCTAAACCTAAAGTAATTAAATAAATTTAAAAATAAAGATAATCCCTAAAACATAATTAACCTAAACCCTAAGAATAGGAAAAACCTTGATGGTAGGAACTTCACAGTCAACTAGGCTTAGTGTAGATATGGCCGAGGAGGCAAAGATGGAGGTGGTTATTATCGTTGTGGCGGTGGGGGATCTGAAGGTGCTGATGGATATTGAGGTGGTGGTCAGAGAAGTGGTGGTTATGGAGGCGGGAGTAGCGATGGAGGTTACAACTGTGGTGGTGTCGGAGGTACAAATCAGAGATATGATTGCAGATCCCACTACTCAACAGGTCAGGGTGGTTCTGATGAGAATTAGAGAAAGTTAAGAATGGCTGATCTGATCTGCTGCCTTTGGAACTTCATCTTTATAGTAGAAATGGTTCTGATTTTCTAGGGTTTTTGATTTACTCTATGCATGCTAATTTTTGATCTATGTCATCACTTATTTCTTAGAAAACTTGGTGTGATAATTGGTTGATGAAATTAAAAGAAGAAATGTTGAATCTTAATTGGATCTCTATTATAAAAAAAATAAAAACCCTAAAACATGAACCCTAGACCTAAAACCTAAACCCTATACCAAAACGCTAAACCTTGAAATCCCTAAACCCTAAACCCTAAATTGTGAAATCCCTAAACCTTAATCCCTAAATCATGAAATCCCTAAACCCTAAACCCTATACCCTAAAACCCTAAACCCTAAACCCTAAAGCCTAAAACCTAAACCCCAAACCCTAAACCTTAATTCCTAAACCCTAAACCCTAAACCCTAAACCCTAAACCCCAAACACTAAACCCTAAACCCTAAACCCATAACTAATCTAAACCCTAAACCCTAAAAAGCTAAAAACCTAGACCTAAACTAAATACAACCTAAAAATAAAATAAATAAATAAACCTAAAGCCAAATAAAATAAAAAAATAAAATAAAATAAAAACATAAACTAAAACCCAAAAAAAGGAAAATAAAATAAAAAAATAAAACTAAACTAAAATAAAATAAATAAAACCAAAACTAAACTTAAAAAAATAAGAAAACTTAAATAAAATAAAAACTAAACCTAAAATTAAAATAAATAAACATAAAATAAAATAAAATAAAAACTAAATAAAAATATAAACCCAAAAATAAACCCAAAAATAAATCCTAAAAATAAGTAAAAAATAAAACCTAAACCTTAAACTAGAAAAAAAACCAAACATAAAATAAAAATAAAATAAACCTAAAGTAAATAAACTAAACTAAATAAAGATTAAAAATAAACCTAAATAAAAATAAAAAATAAAATAAACTCAAATAAATAAATAAAAACTAAATAAACTAAATAAACCTAAACCTATCACTTTACTTAATTTTATAAAAAAAAACCCTAAACCCTAAATCCTAAACCCAAACCCAAAACCTAAAACTCTAAACCCTAAACCTACAACTCTAAACCTTAAACCCTAAACCTATAACCCTAAACCCTAAACCATAATGCCCTAAACCCTAAACACTAAAACCTACAACCCTAAACCCTAAACGCCAAACCCTAAACTCTAAATAAACCCTAAACCATAAACTAACCCTAAACCCTATGAATGAGCATAACCTTGACGGTAGGAACATCACCGTCAACAAGGTTCAGTCTAGATCTAATAATGGAGGCTAAGGCAGGCAGTGGTTATCACAGTGTTGGTGGGGGATCTCGGGTGCTGGTGGATATGGAGGTGGTGGTCGGAGATGTGGTGGTCATGGAGGCAGGAGGAGTGATGAAGGTTATAGCCATGGTGGTGGCGGAGGGAGAGATTGGTGATACGATGGTGGATCCTGCTACTTGAGAGGCATGGGTGGTTCTGATGGGAACTGGAGAAATTAAAGAACGATCGATCTGATCTGCTGCTTATGGAACTATGTCTTTACAGTAGAGAGTGCTCTACTTATCAAGGTTTTTGATTTGCTCAATGGGTGCCCATTCTTGATCTATGTCATAGCTTGTGTCTTAGAACACTTAAGGTGCTACTTGGTTGATGAAATTGAAAAGAAGAAATGTTGAATCTGAACTTGTTCCTTGTTTAAAAAAACCTTAAACCATAAACCATAAATTAAAACTTAAACCTAAACCTAACACCTGAAACCTAAACCCTAAACCCTAAACCCTAAACCCTAAACCCCAAACCCTAAACCCTAAAACCTAAACCCTAAACCAAAAAAAGCTAAAAAGATAAACCTAAAAAAATAAAACTTAAAAATAAAATAAATAAATAAAACCTAAACCAAAATAAAATAAAAAAATATTTTAAAATAAAAATATAAGCTAAAACCTAAACCTAAACCTAAACCTAAAAAGAAAATAAAAATAAAATAAGACTAAAATAAAATAAAATAAAAACTAAATAAAAACCTAAACCTAAATATAAACTTAAAAATAAAACTTAAAAATAAATAAAAATAAAACCTAAACCCTAAACTAAAAAAAAAACCTAAACTTAAAATAAAAATAAAATAAACAAAATAAAATAAACCTAAACCTGAACCTAAACTAAAATAAACCTAAACTAAATATTATAAAATAAACTAAAAATAAAATTAAACATAAACTAAAAAATAAAACCTAAAAGTAAACCTAAAATAAAAAAAAAAAATTAAAATAAAAACCTAAAGCTAAACTTAAAAATAAAAAATAAAACATAAACCTAAAAAATAAAATAATACTAAAACTCAACTAAAAAATAAACCTAAACCTAAAAAATAAACTAAAATAAAAAATCTAAAATAAATAAACTGAACTAAATAAAATTTTTAAAGAAAACTAAATTAAAAAGCCTAAATAAATAAAAAATAAACTAAATAAACCTAAACCTACTGGTTTACTTAATTAAAAAAAAACCTAAACCATAAATCCTAAATCCTAAATCCTAAACCGTAAACCCTAAACACTAAAACCCTAAACCCTAAACCCTAAACCCTAAACCTTAAGCCTTAAACCTTAAAACCCTAAACCCTAAACCCTAAACCCTAAACCCTAAACCCTAAATCCTAAAACCCTAAAACCCTAAATAATAAACCCTAAATATTAAAACCTACAAACCTAAACCTTAAACCCTAAAACCTAAATCCTAAACTAACCCTAAACCCTCTACTAACCCTAAACCCTAAACCCCAAAATGTGCAACTCAACCAGGCTAGTCTAAATCTAGTGGTGAGGAGAAGGCGAGGTGGCGTTATCATAGTGGTGGTGGGGATCTGAGGTATGTGGATATGGTGGTGGTTGGAGCAGTGGTGGTTATAGAGGCAGGAGGAGTGATGAAAGTTACAGCCATGGTGGTGGTGGAGGGAGATATTAGGGATATGATGGTGGATCGCTACTCGAGAGACTAGGGAGGTTCTGATTAGAACTAGAGAAATTGAAGAATGGATGATCTAATCTACTGCTTATGAAATTATGTCTTTACAATAGAGATGGTTCTAGGCGTGCTCATTTTTTATCTATGTCAACACTTATGTCTTAAAAATTTTGGTGTGTTACTTGGTTGATGAAATCAAAAATAATAAATTATTAATAAATTTAAAAAAAATAAAAAACTAAACTAAACATAAACCTAAACCTAAAATAAACCTAAACCCTAAACCTAAACCCTAAAATTAAACTAAACCCTAAACCCTAAACCCTAAAACAAAAAAACCCTAAACAAAACCTAAAACCTAAACCCAAACCTAAACTAAAGTTAAACCCTAAAACCTAAACCCCTAAAACCCTAAACTCCCCTAAACCCTAAACCTTGAATAAGATGTTAGAGTAGATCTAAAGAATGATCTAATCATAACATAGTTATGGTAGTAATCAAAATTGTTTTCAAGAGACTTTTGCTTGACTATTAAAGACTTGAATACCTTAAACCCTAACCCTAAATCATATTATAATACCATATATTATAGTATAATGTAGCATCATATATTTGAGCACATAGTGATGTGTTTTTGGCTATTATAAGATGTTTTGAAATGTTTTAGTATATTATGGTATGCCCTATAGTCTATATTAATATAAATCTAAAATATTGATTTAATAAATCATGATGAAATTTATTAAATTTGATGTGGAATTAGTTGTAGTAGTACCAAAGGTGTTACCACTTGTAGTCTAAAAGTAAGATTTTATGTTCAAAATAAATATTATATGTTGTAGCATAGTATAACAACATATATCATAATATATTGTTCTATGCATTTTAAATTATTTTAGTGTTATACAATCATGTTCACACTAGCATTATTTATAAAATGTTAATTTAGACTTTAAAATGGTGGAATTTGGCCAAATTCATAATAGGTAGAGCATGACATCATAATGTATTATTTCAATTTAAAATATGTAAGTGATATGACTAAAATATATAGTTTTTTATTGTTTAGATGAATTTTATGATATTTTTATCTTAAGCAATTCCTTGTGATGTGATATGCAATATAATATAATATAATATGTTATAGTGTATTATAATATAGGTTGCCATAACGTAGTGTAGCATCATGCATTATAACATTCTATTGTGTATTACTACTTGTTGTTTGGCAAATTTTAGTTTGTTATAGTATGAGGTAGTAGAGTTTGTACTGGTATAATTCATAAAAACATTGATTTATAGGTTGAGATGATGGGATTTGGCCAAATTTTTTAAGGTAAGCTTTAGGGAACATCATTGGGGGTGTGCTATAGTGTGTCATTTAATCAAAAGAATGGAATTTTGCATCCAAAATAAATGTTCATTTTTCAAACAAATTTTATAAATTTTTTGCTTAAAGTGATTCATTTTAAGGTGTAATGTAAGATAATATATAATATAAAAGTGCATTAAAATATAATGTACATAATAATATAACTTCACAAATATATGAATGTGGTGGTGTGTTACTAAATGTTATTGTACATTTTAGTATGTTTTACTTCTGTTATAATACATTTGGTCAAAACACACAAAAATATTAATTTGAAGGTTGTGATGGAAGAATTTTGCCAAATTCATGGCACACACCAAGAAGCAACACCAAAATTATGCTATTTTGTACCATTTCTAATAGAAAAATAACAATTTTACATCCAAAATGAACATTATTCATATTTTGAGAAAATTTTGTTATTTGTTCCTTTGAAGATTCTAATGAGGTGTAATGTTAGACAATATATTATATTATAGCAAATTATAATATAACATCATATATTATAATATAATATAGTGTTAATTCACTATAATATGTTTAGCATGATATTATATAGTTAGTTTGAGCTTGCACCATCATAAATCATAAAATATTGATTACAATGTTAAGATGATGTAATTTGAATGAATACATTGTTAGGCTTTGGTTGAATTATTAAAGGTGTGCATAAGAGATGAAATAGGATTTGATGAGAATTCCATGTCAAGGACATGGAGGGAGATCCACTAGGGGTCACATGCATTGGACATGACATGTGAAGGGTCTATGTTAGGGCATAGAAGAAGAAAATTTGAGGGATAAGGTTTGAATTTGATTTGATTATATGATTTGTGGAAAGAAGATCTGCTAGGTAAAAAAATTTATAATCCACCAAAGATTAAGATCGAATCAACTTTAATTTGTTTTATTTTAATTGATGTGGAGGCATATCTACTAGAGATATGGCTCGAGTTTGCTGGGGATCAGATATATGAACCTTCCACTAGGGAAGTAGGTTCGGGCTATCCATTTGGGATTGGGATTTGAGTTTGATTTCATAGATTTGTTTGGGGATGTATAGGAAATAAGAGTTTGGTTGGATTTCTTTGATTTAGACTCTACTGGGGCAAGTTGGTTTAATTTGGCACCACTAGGGAGGTTGGTATTGAATTTGATTTATTTGCTTGACTTATTTATATATGATTTGGGGCTCCAGTTGGGAGAAGGGTGTGATTTAACTCCACTGGGGAATATCAGATAGGGTTTAATTTAATCTGAGTTAATTTATGAACCTTGTCAGTGTGCGATGGACCCACAGAGAAAGGGCTATATCAGCCTTAACCTACCTCAGGTTTACAAATCCAAAGGGATAGTCTATCGATTGTGGGGTAGAGCTAGCCAACCTAAGGGGTTTCCTTTCAGTGTACACTAGTGGTGCTAGGAAAAGGCATAGCAGACTTAAATCTTATAAAGCTAAGAATAACCATTGGGGTGACCCATTGGATGCACAACAAATCAAACCTGACCAAGGATGACTACTAAGTGAATGCCACTAGGGACTTATGTCAACCCAAAAGTTGTTAGGGTTAATTTTATTTTAGTTTCATGTGATTTGATATGGTTTGTTTGGTTTAGTTTGCTTTTGAATTGAGGGCATGTTTGTTGGGGATGTGAGCTCGATCAAATTTGATAGATTTAATTTATGGACCATGTGTGATGGACCCAAGAAGGGGCTATATCACTTGTCATATCTCGAATAAATCCAAATTGATAATCTATTGGCTGGGTAGAGCTAGCCAACCTAAGGGGTTTCTCGTGCAATGACTATGCTAGGAAGAAGGTGTAGCTTACATCTTCTAAAGTAGGAACAACGGACATGGGGTAGCATACAACAAATCGAACTCAACTTAGGGCGACTATTGAGTGAATGTCACTGAGGACTTATATCAACTCAAGAGTAGTCAAACATTTTTTATAGAGAGTTTTGCTAACACTGCCCAATAGATAGGATTCCTGCTTGGGAAAATGTACATTTAGGGGTGTCCTCTTAATCCACAAGTGTATATATATATATTTTTCTTATATATTTGCTTGGACCCTATTGGTGTATGAGGGACCACACTAAGAAGGGGTTATATCAACCTTGACCTATCTCAGATTTATGAGACCAAGGGAGAATCTACACATCCACAAGATGGATTCTCCAATCACAGGAGTGTTTACTAAGAAAGGGGAATTGTCCAATCCGATAGTAACCCAGGAAGTGTTTAAATGGGGTCACAAGGACATGATCCAAATATAACCCACGGGAGGTGCTGCTAGGGGTGTTATATTGAGCCCTAGAAAAGAAAGCTTATAGGTGTACGGTGGCCAACACAAGAAGAAAGTGTACCAAACTTACATCTGCCATGAGTGGTGTATCCTAAGGTGCGAGAACTAAACAACCTAAGGTGTATCTATCAGCATGAGTGGTGTATCCATTAGCATAGTGAGAACCAACCAACCTAAGGTTCCTATTGGTGTCTAACGATCAATCTAGAAAGAAATCGTGTTGGCTTACTAATGACCTAGAGAGACAACTAAGTGGGGTGCCCCTAGGAAGGACTGGACCCAGGCTTAAAGTAGTCAGGAGGGAAGGAGCTGCTAGGGGACTTATCCTAAACCTCAAATATACCTGAGCAAAGGCTAATCCAAGAAGAAAGCATAGTAGACTCATATCCTCTTAAATGAAGCCAACATGAGGTAGCTTACTGGCCACGCATTAAGGCCTACCAAACTAACATGGCACTCATCAGGGTACAGTGACCATATAAAGAAGGAAAGCTTAGTAGACTTACTTCCTCGAAAGCAAGAACACCACTAGAGTGACACACTAGCAGGGTAGACATGTAACCTAGAGCAGCTATTGAGTGAGTACCATCGGGCACGTTATCTCAACTCAGAGTAGCCCCAGATAAAGGATATGTGTTTATTTTATATGTTTGTGTGTAGTTTATGTTTGTGTTGTGTCAATGAAGCATAGGATGCTGTTCAGGTTTTTACATCTACCCTAAACACATCATGGCAGATTCCCAAACAGGAATACTTTCAACATGGAAGAGATTGAATTCAAAATGGAATTTTCAATGATGGTAATTATTTTCAAACATGATTTATAATATTTTCTTAAGTAGAGCCCATTGATTAGAAGAATTGGGAACTCTCCATTATGATTAATAAGCTAATAAGATCCTCCCTAGTACGCCTTTTCTATGGCAAAAGGGCCTTCCCAAGTGGTTTCAAACTTTCCTCCCATCTTATGATGGATAACAATCGGTCTCCTTAGAACTAAAATAGGCTCTCCTACCTTAAAATCTCTAAGACAAATAATTTATTGTGAGCTTAAATTATTTTAGCTTTGTACAACTTGAGGTTTTGCATGCTCGCAGTCATCTCTCCTCCAAACCTTCAAGTTCTTCTAACCACAACTTGGCGTTCTACTCTATTATGATCTTGTTATGCATAGCTATCATTAGTAATGGTAGTTGGACTTCTAATGGTAGAATGGCTTCAGACCCATACACAAAGAAAAAAGGAGTAGACTGAGTTGGAGTTCTATATGTGGTGTAGTAGGCCCACAAGGCTTCAACTAACTGCTCATACCACTGTCGCTTATTATTGTCGAGTGCCCTCTTTAGTATTTGGATGAGACTTTTGTTGAAGGCTTCTACTAAGCTATTTGCCCTCGGATAGTTGATGGTAGAATATAATTCATTGAGGCAAAGTTATTGATGTTGGACAAAGTTATTGTGTCTTTGGGTAATGTTGTTGATCTCGTTTTGAATGCGCATCATTATCGACATAATTCATCGAGGAACTCCCTATATATGATATGATTCCTAAAACAGAGCACATTCGAATATGACCTCTTTGAGCAAAATTTCCTTTGCCCATTTGGAAAAGTACTCAAGAGCTATAAGATGAACCGACACTTGAAGAAGTAGGATTAATAACCCACTATGTCCATCTCAACACTCGAATGGCCATGAGGCCAATGTATGATAGAATGTTGGTGGTTGGTGTAAGACCACATGTATTCACATGGCATTGTTTAGCCATATCCATGCAATCATCATCAATGTACTAGTATCGCCTTGATCTCTTTTCATCTTGAGATTGGTTGGCTCCACATAATCAAGTGTACCTTGGTCATGATCATGGCATCATGCTTATCTAAACAATGTAACCACATATGATAAAGATTGTTCAAGACACCATCCAAGCATAGGAAAGTGCTTTATCATAATGGGACTTCTCTTATGGTAATTTTCCTTTATTTAAGTAATCCATGAATGGTTTCCTCCAATCTAACTCCTCGTCCTTCTTGGTAATGGTAACCTCCCCTTCAAGAGAGTACTTTTAGATGAGTTCAATATTAATAAGAGATAAGACTTGTCTATTTTGGACATTAATTAATATTGACTCATCCTCCGAACATGCCAACTCATTAGCAAGCATGGATAAAGCATACACTATGGTGTTCTCTCCTGAGGAATCTTACAAATGGTAACCTCTATTTGGGTCAATAATTCTATGGTGTACTTATGGTAGTGATGGATCTGGCTTTATAATCAGATATGACTCCCAATTTGGGATAACTAATAGAATCAAGATGTTGATGTTATGGATTTAGAGTAACATAATAGCAATAAGAGCCTCATTTGGCTTGTGTTGGTAAGGATTGGATATGATAGATCTCTCATAGATTACAATTAAAGAGAGATATATTCCTTCCCGCTTTTCTAGAATAGTAGATTGTGGTTCTTCTCCTCTTTGAGAAGGCATATCAAAGTACATCTTATGAATGCTAGTATCCCCAAGTTCATGATTTTTTTTATCGTGAGATCATCACAAGAGAGTAAGGGTGTGCTAAGAAATCTAACGTACCTTTCACGCATGGAGAAGTACAAAGGTGTCAATCAGAGAATGGACCATGTCAACTATTTGGATAGCATCGATCGTGTCATGAGAGACTATAGTGGATTGATCCTAGAGATTAAGTTCACATTATGAGGAAGCATGTAGTGCTATAGTTTTTGGGATGCAAAGATTAATGCGAGGCAATGCTTCTCAATGAGTGGATAATTAGCCTCAACAAGGATTAGATGACACCAGGTAGTAGAGTGTGTTTCTTCTTCATCATTGCTTGGGCCAACAAGAAATAAGGGAGTCATCTAATGAGAATGTAAAGTATGAGTGGCTTGCCCTGATAGAGAATGATTCATCGTAATCCTTGAAGTCTTTGAAGGCATGCTTACACTTATCATCCCACTTGAACTTGGCATTCTTTTTGACAAGTGCTGAGAATGGCTGATATCTTCCTGAAAGGTTGGATTTAAATCATCTTAGATATGATAATTGCCCATGGAATGATCTGAGTTCAGTTAAACTTTTAGGGAGCTGCATTTTTAATATCTCTTTAATCTTCTCAAGATTGATTTCAATTCCATGGTGTCGGACAACAAACCTAAGGAATTTCTTGCTACTCAATGCACTCTTCATTTTGAGGTTAATTTGTCTTAACTGTTCCAAAACTACTCTCAAGTCAAAGAGATGGTCTTCCTTTTCTCTACTTTTGATCAAGAGATCATCTACATAACACTCGACTTGATGATGAATGAGTTCATCAAAGATTTGAGTCATAGCCCATTGGTATGTAGCATCGACAATTTTAAGGCTGAAAGGCATGACCTTGTAATAATAGATTTTGATCATGGGTTCTAAAAGTAGTGTTTCTTTCATCTTCAGTTGCCATCTTTATTTGGTTATATCTAGATGAGCCATCCATGAAAGACAAAACTACATGAGATGAGGCAATGTCCACCATCAGCTCCAAGATTAGTAGTGAAAAATCATCTTTTGGACATGCCTTATTTATATCCCTAAAATTGAAGCAAATGTGAATTTTTCCATTCTTTTCATAACCTGGATGAGCTAACCATGTAGGTATCTTTCTTTGAGCATTGATCATTTGACTTCATAAATGACCTATTATTCTATTCATTATGCATCTAGGAGCTTTTGATAGATTAGCAGTATTTCTTGCTAATTAATGGATTGTTATGTTAGAGCCAATCCAAGCATCTCTATAACTCCATGTAAAATAGTCCTTAAACTCAATCAATAGCATAACTAAGTCATTGGTTAATTTCATTCCAAAGAACTCGATAAGGGCATGGATCTTCTTAGCCTAAGTTGATATCCTGAGCTTGTGGATGGTTTTCTTGATCTCTTTAAACTCTAGTGATTCATCTTTAACTTCAAAGTCATTGATCATCTCCTCTAAGCACGCCCTCATATCATTTAATGTGATTGAAAAGAACTATCATTCTAAATAATTGATGATGACTAGCAAGAATCGCCATCATCAACCCCCTCAAGAATTTCCCTCTCTCTTTTGCATTTATTCTTCCATATTCTTTGAAGTATCTAACTATGTTTGACCAAGTATGTGTGATTAACCCTTTCTTTGCTAAATTATGATCACAAGACAAGTACCAATCAAAACGTAATTCTATTAAATCTTTATATGAATCATTCTCAAGTTCTACATCAACTTCTTGACTTGAGGATGATGCTCCCAAAAAGAACCTTAGCTCTAACCCCACTTTGCTTCGGTCTTCTAATCATCTATATCCAAGGGCAACAGTATGGAGCCCAAGGCCTGTTGACCTCACTTTTGAAGCACGGATTCAATCTTCCCATCTTAGACTTAGGAGTCTTCTAGACACTAAGACTTCCCTAGTCATAAGACACTTCTAATACTTAAACACTTAACCTAAGCCAAAGACTTAGAAGGGTTAACCATAGGATTAGGTTATGCCTGGGATTAGGATAATCCACCTACCCTACAACCCAAATCCAATCCATATTCCTTTCTCAAACCAAACCTCAAGTTCAAAAATCATCAAATCCAAATCCAAGCCCAATTTCAAAACCAAATGATTGAAGCCCATGATTAAATTCAAACTTGAAACTCTTCCTAAGCCATATGACCTATCCCATGGACTTAGCCAAATCTTAATCAAATAAATCCAAAATCAACTGATTTTCTCATAATAAATTTATATGTTCAACCATCTTCCAAAATATAAATCAAATCTACATTAAAATGATCAAAATTAAATCAAACAAAATCAAATTAAATCAAAACCCTTCCTAAGCCATATGACCTATCCCATGGACTTAGCCAAATATTAATCCAAATCAAATCAAACTAAATTTATTTTCCCACAAATCAATCTTAATTTCAATCAACTTTACAAATTTAAATAAAATGTACCTTTAAATCATCAAAACTAAATCAAACCAAATCAAAATCTAATCTTAAGCCACTTGACCCAATTCCATGGACTTAGCCAAATTCCTTCATTCCAAATTAATTTATTTTCTCATGAATCAATTTTCATATTCAAAGAATACCAATTAAACCAACTTAAAATTTCAAATGAAATGAACCAAAACCCATTTGAACCAAAATTGCAATTGAATATATATATATATATATCAATCCCAAATCCATATATAAACTCAACTAAATCAAACTCAACCCAAAATCAAGCCAACTAAACCCAATTGGTCCACTTGACCCAAAGTGCAATTTGACCTATTTGAGCCAAGTTCTAATTACCATTGAATCCAAGCCCATCAAAACCTCCCATCATGATTATTGATCACCCTAGTTGATTAATTGTCCCAAATCAAGAAGTCAACTTGGTCATTTGACCAAGTCAACCCCTTATCCCATATGAACTCAAACCTAAATTAACCTAAAACCAATGATTCATACCAAATAAAAATTAATATTTGAATATGACTTGACCTTCAATTGAGTCAAACCAAACCCAATTAGCCCTCTTGACCAAAGTTGACCCAAATTAACTTAAAAAATCAAATTGGGTCAAATCAAAATATAAACCAAATTGATTGCAACAAAAGACTCAAGTTTATTCCAAATTGATTGTTGAACTTGACCAAAGCCATGATTGGACCCAATTGAATCCAATTGACCTACTTATCCCAAATTGACCTAAAGGTTCAAGTTGTCCTAAAGCAAAACCAAATCCAAATTAATTGAAACTAAAGTCTACAATCATCATCAATTGGTCAACTAAACCCAAACCAACACAACCAAGCTAATTTGGCCAATTTGTCAAATTGGTCAACTTAACCCATTTGACCCAAATGAATTCAAATGAGCCAATCAAATCTAAGCCAAACTAAACCAAACCAATTGAACCAAAATATCCAAAATGATCATATGAACTTCGCCCAACCTTTGGTTTAACCTAATTTGACCAATTGGTAAACTCGACCCAACCTAATCCAATTTGACTTAACTGAGTCAAATTGAGCCAAACCTAACCAAATCAACTCCAATTGACTTGAAATTTGGGCAAACCCACCTTTGGATCATTTAAAATATACCTAAATCAAATCCAATGCCAAATAATCATTCTACCATTGGGTCAAGGGCATCACATGAGAAAAATCACCCATGGTCATTTCCATTCCAATGGTCCACCTAGGCACCTAAGACACTACCCAACCTAACCCAAGGGGTGGTTGGGTTGGCCATGACCCATGGGAGGTGAAATCACTTCACCCTCCCATTAAACCATTTGAAACCCATATCACACCCATGATTCCTCCTTGCGCCCACCTCCACACTTTCAACCAACCATGCAAGCCAACTCACCTCCTCCTGCCACCCACATCTCTGAGATGGATGGCCACTAGAAGCCAATTCAAAACCCACCATCTGATGAAGATAAAAGGGTACAAACCCCTTTATTTCCACTCAAACACACACAAAAATCATTCCTCATAGTTCTAGCTACCCAAGAGTAGCTACTAGAGCCAATCCTTAAGCTCCCAAGCTCATTCATCAATCAAAAATGTAATTCCCTTCCAAAATAGACACTCCCATTTCTAACCTAACTTCCCCATTTATCCATCAAACTCAAATTAACTTTGCATAACCTTCCCTAGGCCTTTGTCCAAGAAGAAAAATCATCTCCCAAGCTTCCCGAGCATGGTTGATCAAAGCCAAGCTCCAAATCATCAATTCATGGCCTTCCAAGCAAACATCAAGGAATTAATCCAATTGTTAGTCATCTTCATCTCCACTAGATGAAGCTTCCTCAATCATTTGAGGCCATCTTGAGCTCGTGAGGTTTGCTTCCAAAATGATCCTTAGGAAAAAATGGGTTGGAGCTTTTGAAGAAAACTTGCATCTCATGTGATCTTGACGCTGGATCCCTCCATCGATGTTGTGAAGGTGGGGATCTTTGGAGATTCGGGTAAGCTTGGATCAAGTGAGCAATGCGAATGAACTCCATTCTCACTCACTCGTGTGACGTTAAATTATGCACCATACGTTCGCTTGATCGGAATAGATGGTCGTGATTAGATCCGCTAGATCGATCTAATTTAATCTTGTTAACCTGTGGGATGAATTGCAACCATCTAACCTTAGATTAGATGGCAGACAAGAAAGTGCATCCGCCACTGTCACGTAAGCGCTCAAATAAGTTTTAAGTAGCCAATCCTATGGCACCATGTGACTTCAGCCATGTGATGCCAATAGATTAGGCTTAATTAATCATTTTAATGTAAAACTTCTAAAAATAAAAAAAATCATAGAGAAATAAAAAATGTAAATAAATACATATTTTAATGATATTTCGGAGGAGAATTAATTAAAAATGTTCTTAACTAATTTTGAATAGTAATTAAAATTTAATTACAAAATTTATTAGTTTAATTACTTAAGTAATTAATGCCAAATTTTGTGGGATTATTTAATGGGATGACCTCTGCCTCCCTTGATTTTCTTGGGATTTATTACTCACTTAATTAGAAAAATTGACTAATTAAACCTTAACTACTCTTTTAAATTAATTAATTATTAATTAATCTCATGAATTGTAATAAATTGGTTAATTAAGTTTATTAATCATTGTTCAACTTTAAGTGAACTAAGGAATAGGGTTTGGACCCCTTTCCTAAGTTCATTTCACCCTTTTAAAAATGAAATTAATTAAGATTTAACTAATTAATTAAATCACTTAATCAAATTGAAATCATAATCACATCGACCTTAATTAATTAAATCATGGGGTAGATCTTTTGGTGTTTAATAACCTAAAGGAGTTTAATGAAATTATGGTTAGTCCATATGTGTGGAAAACCATAAGAGTAATTAATTAAGTCTTAATCTAATTAACTATTAATCATAAGCCAAATTGCATTAGGCCCCTTTATTTTCTAGGATCATTGCAAGTTTAATTTCCTTGCATATCATGTTGGCTCATAATTATTTAGTTAATTACTTTAAGGTGACATAGGTAAGGGTAAGTAATTCATCTAATTAAGGGTTCAACTTAATTAACCCATAAAATCAACTTAATTACATTTCCTTAAATTAAATTAAATCACTATTGGAAATGGGTTTAAAACAATAAGTGATGATTTATTCTCTTTAAATCAAATCAAATCCAAAACTTAATTAATAAAGAAGCTTTTGCTTTAAATAATCTTATTTGATTTGATTATCCTTAAGAACTAGTTTGGTTGAATGAATCACATGCTTATATTTGATTGTCCTCTTCCAATCAAGTTAAATTTGGTATGTCATTTGAATTCATGCATCCATCTTTCAAAATCAAGTAAAATAAAATGGATTTCCTTTATGTAAGCTTGCATGTGTTGATTTAATTTAATATATGCATGGCTATTATCACTATTAAATCCAAATGTATTTTTTGAAAGCTTATAAATTAATAATAATATGTGTTATGATGATAATTATAAATGCATAAGAAAAGCATGTGCTTATAGCTTAAGTGTATGAATGTTGAGTTCTCTTTCCTCTATTCACGTGTTGATTTATATAAGATTGAATGGTAATGGGTATATAGTTTGGACATCCCGGGAACACAAGGCTTTAGCTAGCCCCAAGGAGGCCATTTGATTACCTCATTTCCATGGTTCAACAAGAGCATGTACCCATTTGATTTCAATCTTATGTATTTCAACATTAGAATTTGGATAGAGCTTTAATTCATATATATAAATGATTCAATCAAAAAATATACAATATTTGCATGGTTTTCTTTCCCTCATTTATGTATACATCCATGTGTGTCCACGAAAAGCAAGTATATAATCTGGACATCCTGAGAATATGAGGCTTTAGTTAGCCCCAAGGAGGTCATTTGATTACCTCACCTCCTTGGTTTAATAATGACATGTACTTGCCTATATCTTTGTACATGTATATGTATATGTGATTAGTGAATGAAAATCACATTTTACATTAAAATTGCATGCATTCATAATTGACTAAGTGGTTGAATTAATTAGCCATATGATTTGGAGCTTACTTCATGTTCATGTATATGAATTTACATATGTTTGAATGCAAATGGGTATATATAGACATCCCGAGAATATGCTTTAGCTAGCAAGGAGGTCATTTGATTACCTCACCGATTTAACAATGGCACATGTCTATTTAATTTTATTCTTATGTTTTTGTATAAGATTTGGATAAAGTTTTAAGTTAATATGTTTAAATTATTCAATCAAATAAAATATAAATTCTAAATACACATACATTCATCATTTAAGTGTGCTAAAATATGTTTCATGTATAGATACACTTAGGATTAAATCATATGCATGTTACATGTGATGGAAAGGAATGATTTAATATATGTCATGTGGTAGTAATTCAATTAAATTAATTTTAAGATGCCTTTCATGTTAAATAGAGTTACTTAAAGTGAACCTAAACATAGGATTAATTAAATCATTTAATAAGCCATTCACTAAATAGAACTAAATCAAATTAATATACTTTAGAAAGTGACTTAAGGTATGGATGAAAGAGGGAAATCCTCTTTTTTGTCTTTATAACACTTAGTTGCTAAGTGTAATCAAATGAAAAGAAAGAAAACACAAATTAAAATTCATAAATCAATTAAACTACTTTAAGTGAAATCAACCTTTCATGTTAAATTGAATCCTTCAACACTTAGAAAATGTAACACTAATGCTTAACAAGACATACCACACAAGCCTTAATACACACATTAGAATTAAGTCACCACTTCTAGCTCTAAGTTAGATGTGTATGATGTGATGTATCTTTTATTTTATGATGTATTATATTGGATGTTAGGGTGTATGCTTCGTAGACTGGATGATTGGTCAATATTAGCTTAATCATGTTTTCTATAGGGGATTATGCTTAAGGGATGCTTAAAAATAAATGTGAATGCTCTTTTTGCAAGTTGCTTAAATCCTTAAGCATAATCCAAGTTAGGACAGTGGGCTTAGTTACCCATGTGTAGGGTGCTAAGTCCAAATTATAAATACAACTACTTGGGATTATATGTATGTTTAGCTAACCTCTATTTTGCAGGTGTAGTTAGATTTACTTTTCCCACATAACTGTAATATTTTCAATAGGAATTAGGATTAGTGCTATGGGGGATTAGGATGAGCAGTGGCCTGAAGGCTTTGTCTTGAGGTGCCCTGTGATGCCTTTGAAGCAAGCACCATCCAAATAAAAGAAGGAACCAAATTAGAAATGGAGATATGAAGAAAGAAGACCCCTATAGCATTTAATACAATTATAATTATTCTTTCATATTTGAGGTTGTATAAGGGTAGAGCTTGGCTAACAATCTTTTCTCCTTTCAGGCTATATTGTGGTACCCGATCGCAATGACCTTTTATTCTTTTATGAAATTTTATATAATTGTTTGATGTTATGTTTACATTGTGCATTAGGAAGGCATGCTTTTTATAGTTTCTTAAATGATTTATGCTTTAATGTGTGGCTTGGATATGATTAAGCTCTTAGGATAAAAATAACTTTTCTACCCAACTAATCACTCATAACTAAATTTTAAACAACTCATAACCTCATCATAAAGCCTAATATATAAATAAGATAATTAAAGATTTAGCAACCCTTAGCTATATATGGTTGTATGTTTCATCATGCATGCATAATCTTTTCTTGAACATGAAGGATATCCATCCTTGCATGATAAAGGAATGCTTGACCTATGAGGGCATCCCTTGGTGAAGAACACCTTCTTCTAGTTGATTTGACCTAACCTATTTCATCATGCATTTAGGCATAAGAAATCCTAAAGCCTCTATCAAAATGATGTGTCTAAAATGAAATAAAATTTAAAAAGATTTTGCATCTATAGATTAAGTCATATGCTCATACCACTCATGCTCTAGTCTCTTAGAGAGTGTGTTTAGGACTTTAGTCTCTTTCTAATTAAATAACTACCCTAGCTATCTTGCAATTCACAAGATCACATTATTTTTAAAATCATGAGGAGTTAACTACAGCATTATAAGTCTAGAAGTCACAATTTATTCTCTCTTATGAGGTAAACCCTTATGTCCACTGTCACTTAGATTTAGGTCATGTTTTAGCTCATACTAAAGCTCCTAGATTTAGGATCCAAGGTAGCTATTTCCTTGTGCTACAAGCATAAATCCTCACCTCTTAGGCATTCCCACACTTGTGTGGTGCATTATAAGTAATCTAATTAAATTTCAACTCAAACATATAAATCTCAACTTCAAAATTATAAAGCCCAACCATAGATAGATTGGAATGCTCACTAGGCTTCCTAGTATCATGAGAATTTCTACTTATTTCATTTGGATTCCAAAATAAGTCTTCTCCTTGAACTTTCCCAATTGATTTTCCAAATACAACCAATCCTTTGATAGTCTAACCTTGAAATCTTTGGAGATGATAGTTTTCTTTAATCGATAGTATTCTTAAGAAGTTTCATTTCCTAAAATGTAATTAATTATGAAGGCTTGCCTCCATAGGGAACTTAAGAACATGGTTTAATATAAACCCTGCTTTATTCATCAATGTAAAAGGGTAAAAATCTCTCGTACATTCATTGACCCATCATGCCTTAGGAGTCTTTATTATGTGATTAGGTTCATTGTAGGGTGATGTCTCTATCTTTCGAGATAGTACATCATACCTTAATGTTGTACCCAATCACCTCAAAAAAGTACCCCTTATGATCTCATGGTGTCCCCCCTCCCCACCACAAATCCAAAATAAACACCACAAGGCCCTCCTTGTTCATTGAATCCTCTCAACATTATCCTTATTTTGAGTTTGAGATGTCGATACTCAAGTAGGCAATGGTTCTTAAAATCATAATGTTGATTGATACACCTGGGCCAACAAAAACTTGAGATAGCCTATATTAACCAACATCCACTATAATATAAAGAGACGGTTGTGCTCAGTCATCCCTACGAGTAGGTCTTCATCACTGAATGTAACTTATAAAATGTCCTTTGATTGACATGCCTCCCCTTTAGTAGTGGTCAGCTGAGCTAAGCATATCTCTAGATCAAGTAAGGCCTTGCTTAGCAATTCCCTCATCTCTTCGGATAAGACAAGGGTGTCGTATATGCTTAACTTAGCTAGAGGGTGAGCTAGACATTATAATCAACTCGCTTGGTCCTCCACAAGCATGGGTGGAGCATGGAGGGGCTATGCTCATTGAAACCAATGACTTGCTTACCTTTATCCTGAGGTGCTACCCTAGGAGGTAGAACTTTGCCACTGATAGGTTGACTTCAGTGACTTCTTGGAATGATGAGCTTATGGAAAGTTCTACCTTCTACTATTGGATCCTTAGAGTCAGTTGTCTCCAAGTCAATCTTAAGAGGTGAACCTGATTAATTCATAGAAGGATAGTCTGACTCTAAATCAGAAAGGAAAGGATCAAAACTACTAGAGCTATTATTTTATTTAGACTAGAGCTTTCAATAGAATAAAATCAAGAGCATCAAAAGTAAACAATATATAAGTAGAATCAACTTTCATTAATTTTTTTGGGTGGAGGTACATGATGGAAATCAAATAAAGTAAGGAGTAAGGGATTTAGTGCCCTTATCCACAATACAATGCTCGCCAATAGAAGAGGAGCAAGAAGAGGTAGAAGTGGAGGGACGACTCGACGATGGCTACGCTATTAGACTATCCCGAAAGTATGGTGAGTCGCTGTCGCCGCTATCGTCACCTTCCCGAAGTTATCCTTTGCAACTAGCAAAACTTCCTTGGTGTTGGAGGTTTGAGCTACTTCAAGCACCGCAAAGGAAAGCTTGGTCTTAGAAATAATCTTCTTAGAGGTTTGAGATAGGGAGATATACTAACCTTCTTTGGTCTTAAGAGGATCAAAAGTATCCCTAATGATTACTCTAATAGAATTGATGGTTGTTTTAATAAGTATTCTTTAGGGATAACTATGGCTCTCGAATTGTAGCTACACTCAAGCTAGTCCTTAAAACTGATACAATCCTCTAAGATATGGCCTAACATGTGGTGGTAGGGGCAATAGCTAGGATGATCGCTCTTGCCCACTTCCTCCGGCCACTTAGGCTTTGTAACTAAAAGTAAAGTTTCTTTAAGAGATTCTTAAAGATTTTCCTTGAATATGGCTTGATCAATCTATCGACAAGAGTAGGTGGAAAGTAGCTACCTGGTGATGGATATGAATACCGCTACTGGGTAGGCTACTAAGTTGGTGCAAATGGTCAGGGTGGTGTGGTGGCGGGTGATGGTGAGGTGGAAGAGGAGGCAAAAAGAGGTCACTGAGCTCATAGTCTCATACCGAACTCTGGCGGTTGCTTCCTCATCCATCGACACAATTGTCCCTAGCTTCTTCTCAAACACCTTATGCTTGGGCCTAGATGATTGGTCGGAAAGGTTTGGCTTTCTCTTATAGCAATGCCTTGTTGATTAATTTCTCAAATGTTTTGATGGTAAAGTCCTTAGTCATGAAGCTGACTTGACCATGGATATTCTTGAGAAGAATCTCAATGGCATGCTGTTCAAACAGCTGTGGTTCATATTTCATGCTCAGGTTGCGCCACCTGAGAATATAATCAACAAGGAACTCATTGAGTTTCTACTTCTCTACAATGATGTCACCTACATCACAAGCTCTAGAAACCTCTTGATGAAGAGGTGCTCCAACTCAAAAGTCTTCACAAACCATAGTTTGGCAACCAATCAAATGCAACACGACACGCTAACTAAAAGGTGAAAGAGGAGTGTTGTTGTCACCGGTGCAAAAAAAGGCTCTAAAGTATGTAATGTTATCGTGGGCTAATGGCATCAAAGATCAAGGATGGTGGCACAAAACCCTAAATAAAATAAAACTAAATAAAAACCTAAACCTAAAAAATAAACCTAAAAGTAAAACCTAAAAATAAATAAAAAATAAAACCTAAACCCTAAACTAAAATAAAACCTAAACCTAAAATAAACAAAATAAAATAAACATAAACCTAATCTAAAATAAACTAAACTAAAATAAATAAAACCTAAACCTAAACCTAAAATAAACTAAACTAAACCCTAAACTAAATAAAATAAAATAATTAAAATAAATAACCTAAACTAAAAAAAAAAAAACCTAAAAAATAAATATAAATAAAACCTAAACCAAAAATAAAAAATAAAACCTAAACATACCTAAAAAATAAAAAATAAAACCTAAACCTAAAAATAAAATAAAAATAAAACTAAACATAAACCTAAACCTAAACAAATAAAAACTAAAAAAATAAACTAAAATAAATAAAATAAATAAATAAACTAAAAAAAATAAATAAAATAAACTAAAATAAATAAAATAAACTAAATAAACAAAATAAAATAACCTTTGGTTTTAATTTTAAAAAAAAAAACCCTAAACCCTAAACCCTAAAACTAACTCTAAACCTACAACCATAAACCCTAAACCCTAAACCCTAAACTCTAAGTCCCAAACCGTAAACCCTAAACTTAAACCCTTACCGTAACCCTAAACCCTAAAACCCTAAATCCTAAATCCTAAACTAACCCCTAAACCCTAAACCGTGAACCCTAAAATTCCTAAACCATAAATCCTAAAACCTAAATCTTAAACCAAAAAATCTTTAAACCCTAAAGCCTGAATACTAAACCCTAAACCTAAACTATAAACCTAAACTGCATACACTAAACCCTAAAACCCTAAACCCTAAAACCCTAATCCCTAAATCCTAAACGCTAAACCCTAAACCCTAAAAACCTAAAACTTAAACCTAAACCTAAACTAAATAAAACCTAAAAATAAAATAAATAAATAAAACCTGAACCTAAATAAAATAAAATGACAAAACAAAATAAAAATCTAAACTAAAACCTAAACCTAAACCATAAAATAAAATAAAATAAACTAATAAAAAAATAAAATAAAAATTAAACAAAAACCTAAACCTAAAAAATTAAATCAAAATAAATAAAAAATAACCCATACCTAAACTAAAATAAAACTAAACCTAAAATAAAAATTAAATGAGTAAAATAAACCTAAACATAAACTAAAATAAACTTAACTAAAATAAATAAAACCTAAACATAAACCTAAAATAAACTAAACATAAACTCTATACTAAATAAAATAAAATAAACTAAAAACAAACCTAAACCTAAACTAAAACATAAAACCTAAAAATAAACCTAAAATAAAAACCTAATACCAAAACCCTACACCCTAAACCATAAAAGGCTATAAACCTAAACCTAAACTAAATAAAACATAAAAATAAAATAAATAATAAATAAACCAAAAATAAAATGAAAAAATAAAATAAAATATTAGCATAAACTAAAACCTAAACCTAAATTTAAACCTAAAAGAAAATAAAAAAAAATTAAAACTAAACTAAAATAAAATAAATAAAAACCTAAAATAAACTAAAAAAATAAAAATCCTAAATAAAGTAAAAAACTATGCCTAAATTAAAAAGAAAATAAACCTAAAATAAAATAAAATTAAAACTAAATGAATAACTAAACCTAAAAAGTAAACCTAAAACTAAAACCTAAAAAAAATAAGAAATAAAACCTAAACCCTAAACTAAAAAAAAAACTAAACCTAAAATAAAAATAAAATAAACCTAAACCTAAACTATGATAAACTAAACTAAAATAAATAAAACATAAACCTACAATAAACTTAACCTAAACCTAAACCAAAAAAAAAATAAAATAAACTAAAAATAAGCCTAAACCTACACTAAAAAATAATACCTAGAAGTAAACCTAAAAGAAAAACTTAAAACCTCAACCTATAAAAATAAATTAAAAACCTAAACCTAAATCTAAAAATTAAATATAAAACCTAAACCTAAAAAATAAAATAAAATAAAAAAACTAAACAAAAAAAATAAATCTAAACCTAAACCTATACCTAAAAAAAATAAACTAAAATTAATAAACCTAAAATAAATAAACTAAACTAAATAAAAAAAAAAATAAGCCTAAATAATAATTATTAAATATTAAATAAAATAAGCTAAAATAAATAAAAAATAAACTAAATTAATTTAAACCTACCAGTATACTTAATTGAAAAAAAAATGAAAAATAAAAAAATTTGAAAACAAATTATAAAAATCCTAAACCGTAAATCTACAACTCTAAACCCTAAACCCTAAACCCTAAACCCTAAACCCTAAACCCTCAACCCTAATCCCTAAAATGCACAACCCTAAACACTAAACCCTAAACCCCAAACCCTAAATTCTAAAACTTAAACCATAAACCCTAAACCCTAAACTCTAAACACTAAACCCTAAAACCTAAAAACCTAAACTTAAATTAAATAAAACCTAAAAATAAAAAAAATAAAAACCAAAAACTTAAATAAAATAAAAAACTAAACTAAAACTTCAACCTAAACCTAAACATAAACATAAACCTAATCCTAAAATATAATAAAATAAAAATAAAACTAAAATAAAATAAATAAACCAAAACTAAACTAAAAAATAAAATAAACCTAAAAATAAAAAACCTAAATAAAATAAAAACTAAACATAAAATAAAAATAAAATAAACCTAAAATAAAACTAAATAAAAACCTAAACCTAAAAAATAAACCTAAAAATAAATAAAAAAATAAAACCTAAACCCTAAACTAAAATAAACAAAATCTAAACCTAAACCTAAAATAATCTAAACCTAAACCCTAAACTAAATAAAATAAAATAAACTAAAAATAAACCTAAACCTAAAGTAAACCTAAATTAAAAACCAAAAACCTAAACCTAAAAAAATAAAATAAAAACCTAAACTTAAACCTAAAAATAAAAAATAAACTTGAAACTAAAAAAATAAAAATAAAATAAAACTAAGAAATTAACATAAACCTAAACCTAAACCTAAAAAAAAACTAAAACAAAAATAAAATGGAAAATAAATAATCCAAAAATAAATAAAAAATAAACTAAATAAACTAAATAAACCTAAACCTTAAACCTTAAACCCTAAACCTAAATCTTAAACCCTAAACCCTAAAACTATCCCTAAACATATAACCCTAAACCTACGACCCTAAAAACCCTAAACCCTAAACCCTAACCCCTAAAATAACCCTAATCCCTAAACCGTAAACCATAAACCCTAAACTGTAAACCCTAAACCCTAAACCCTAAGCCCTAAGCCTGACCATAAAACACTAAAATAATAAAAACCATAAACCATAAAGCCTAAACCCTAAACTATAAACTAACCCTAAACCCTAAGCTAACCCTAAACCCTAAACCCTAAACCCTAAAAACCCTAAACCCTAAAGCCTAAAAATTAAACCCAAAGCCCTAAACCCTAAACCCTAACCCTAAACCCTAAACCCTAAAATCATAAACCCTAAAACACTAAACCCTAAAAACCTAAAAACCTAAACCTAAACTAAATAAAACCTAAAAATAAAATAAATAAATAAACCTAAAGCTAAATAAAAAATAAAATAAAATAAAAACCTAAACTAAAACCTAAACCTAAACCTAAAAATAAAATTAATAAAAAAATAATAATAAACTAAAATAAAATAAAGAAAAGCAAAACTAAATAAAGAAATAAAATAAACATAAGAATAAAGAACCATAATAAAATATAAACTAAACATAAAATAAAAATAAAATAAACTTTAAAAAAATAAAATACAAATCAAATTAAAACCTAAACCTAAAAAATAAACCTAAAAATAAAACCCAAAAATTAATAAAAAGTAAAACCTAAAGCCTAAGTAAAATACAAACCTAAACCTAAAATAAAAATAAACTAAACAAAATAAAATAAACCTAAACCGAAACTAAATTAAACTAAACTAAAATAAATAAAACCTAAACCTAAGCCTAAAATAAACTAAACCTAAACCAAAACTAAATAAAATATAATAAACTAAAAGTAAACCTAAACCAAAACTAAAAAATAAAACCTAAAAATAGACCTAAAATAAAAACCTAAAACCTAAACTTTAAAAAATAAAATAAAAACCAAAACCAAAACCTAAAAATAAAAAATAAAATGTAAACCTAAAAAAAATTAAAATAAAACTCAACTAAAAAATAAACCCGAACCAAAACCTAAACCTAAAAAATAAACTAAATTAGAAAACCTAAACTAAAATAAATTAACCTAAAATAAATAAACTAAACTAAATAAAAATAAAAAATAAATGTAAATAAAAATAAAACAAATAAAATAAACTAAAATAAATAAAAAATAAACTAAATAAACCTAAACTTACCAGTTTACTTAATTTAAAAAAAATTGCTAAACCCTAAATCCTAAACCCTAATCCCTAAACCCTAAAACTAATACTAAACCTACAAACTTAAACCTACAACCCTAAACCCTAAAACCCTAAACCCTAAACCCTAAACCCTGCACGCTAAACCCTAAACCCTAAACCCTAAACCCTAACCCTAAACACTAAACCCAAACCCCAAACCCTAAACCTAAACCTAAAGTAACTAAATAAATTTAAAAGTAAACTTAAACCCTAAAATATAATAAAACAAAACCTAAACCTAAACCCTAAGAATGAAACTGACAAGAGGAACATCACCTAGATCTGGTGGAGGTGAAGGAGGTGCTATCATAGTGGTGGTGGGAGATATGGAGGTGCTAGTGGATATGGAGGTGGTGGTCAGAGTAGTGATGGTTATGGAGGCAAGAGGAGCGATGGAGGTTACAACCGTGGTGGTGGCGGAGAGAGAGATCGGGGATATGATAGTGGATCTTGCTACTCAAGAGGATGGGGTGGTTCTGATGGGAACTAGAGAAACTGAAGAACGATCGATCTGATCTGCTGCATATGAAACTGTGTCTTTATAGTAGAGAAGTTTTAGTTATCTAGGGTTTTTGATTTGCTCTATGCGTGCTCATTTTTTATCTATGTCATTGCTTGTATCTTAGAAAACTTGGTGTGTTACTTGGTTGATGAAATTGAAAAGAAGAAATGTTGGATCTGAATTTGTTCTCTATTAAAAAAAAAACCAAAAACCCTAAACCCTAAACTAAAATTTGAAAACTATACCTAAAACCTAAACCCTAAACCCTAAACCCTAAAAAATCTTAAATCCTAAACCCTAAACTGTAATCCTGAACCCTAAACCCTAGAAGCATAAACCCTAAACTCTAATCCCTAAACCCTACATCCTAAACCTTAAACCTCAAACCCTATATCCTAAACCCTAACATTAAACCCTAAAACCTAAACCCTAAACCTTAAACCTGAACTTAAAGTAATTAAATAAATTAAAAAATAAACCTAAACCCTAAGAATGGGCAGCATTGATGATACGAACATCACTGTCAACTAGGCTTAGCCTAGATCTGGTGGTGAAGGTAGAGACGGGGGTCATCACAGTGGTGGTGGGGGATCTAGAGGTGTTGGTGGATATGAAGGTGGTGGTTGGAGTAGTGGTGGTTATGGAGGTGGGAGGAGCGATGGAGGTTACAGCCATGGTGGTGGCAGAAGGAGAGATCGGGGATATGATGGTGGATCCGGCTACTCAAGAGGTTGAGTTTATTTTGATGGGAACCGGAGAAACTAAAGAATGAGTGATCTGATCTGATACTTATGGAACTGTGTCTTTATAGTAGAGATGATTCTAGTTATCTAGGGTATTTGATTTGCTCTATGCATGCTCATTTTGATATGTGTTGTCGCGTGTGTCTTAGAAAACTTGGTGTCTTACTTTGTTGATGAAATTGAATAAAGACATGTTGAATCTGAATTTGTTCTCTATTAAAAAAACCCTAAACCCTAAACTAAAACTTGAACCCTAGACCTAAAACCTAAACCATAAATCTTAAAAACCCTAAACATTAAACCCTAAACCCTAAACCCTAAAACCCAAAACCTTAAACATTAAACCCTAAACCTAAACCCTAAACTCTAAACTCTAAACCCGAAACCCTAAACCCTAAACCCCAAACCCTAAACTCAAAACCTTAAACCCTAAACCTTAAGCCTTAAACCCTAAAATGCTAAAAACCTAAATCTAAACTAAATAAAACCTAAAAAAAATCCCTAAACAAAAATAAAATATAATAATAAAAGAAAAGAAAAACCTAAACTAAAACCTAAACCTAAAGTTAAACCCTAAATAAAATAAAATAAACTAAAATAAAATTAAACCTAAACAAAAAAATAAAACATAAAAAATAACCAAAAATAAAATCCTTAAACCTAAACCTAAAAAAATAAAATAAAATTTTAAATTTAAACTAAAAATAAAAAATTAAACCTAAACATTAAAAATAAAATAAAAATAAAACTAAACTATAAAATAAGCATAAACCTAAACCTAAACCTAAAAAATAAACTAAAATAAAAAACTTAAACTAAAAAAATAAACTTAAATAAAAATAAAAAATAAAATAAACTATAATAAATAAAAAGTAAACTAAATAAACTAAATAAACCTAAACCTATCAATTTACAACTGTTGAAGGACAGAGGTTACAACTGTGGTGGTGGCGTGGGGACAGATCGGGGATATGATGATGGATCACGCTACTTGAGAGACTATGGTGGTTCTGATGGGAATTAGAGAAACTGAAGAATGACTAATTTGATCTACTGCTTATGGAATTATGCCTTTACAATAGAGATGGTTCTAGTTATCTAGGGTTTCTGATTAGCTCTATGCGTGCTCACTTTTTATCTATGTCATCACTTGTGTCTTAGAAAACTTGGTGTGTTACTTGATTGATGAAATCAAAAGAAGAAATGTTAATCATAATTTGTTCTCAGTTCAAAAAAAAGTAAAAACTCTAAACCCTGAACTAAAACTTGAACCCTAGACCTAAAACCTAAACCTAAAACTTAAACCCTAAACACTAAACCCTAAACCCTAAACCCAAACCCTAAACCCTAAGCCTTAAACAATGCACCCTAAACCCTAAACACTAAAAAGATAAAAATCTAAAACTAAATTAAATAAAACCTTAAAATAAAATAAATAAAAAACTTAAACCAAAATAAAATAAATAAATAAAATAAAACCTAAACCTTAACCTAAACCTAAACCTAAACCTAAACCCAAAAAGAAAAAAAAGTAAAAACTAAACTAAAATAAAATAAATAAAAACCTAAACTAAATAAAAAAATAAAAAAACTAAATAAAATAAAAACTTAACCTAAAATAAAATAAAAGAAAAACTAAATAAAAACCTAATCCTAAAAAATAAACCTAAAAATTAATAAAAAATAGAACCTAAACCCTAAACTTAAAAAAAAAACTTAATCCTAAAATAAAAATAAAATAAACCTAAACCTAAACTAAAATAAACTCAATTAAAAATAAATAAAACCTAAACATAAATCTAAAATAAACTAAACCTAAACCATAAATAAAATGAAATAAACTAAAAATAAACCTAAACCTAAACTAAAAAATAAAACCTAAAAATAAACATAAAGTAGGAACCTAAAACCTAGGCCTAAAAAAATAAAATAAAAAACTAAACCTAAACCTAAAAATAGAAAATAAAACCTAAACCAAAAAAAAAAATAGAACTAAACTAAAAAGTAAACCTAAACCTAAACTTAAACCTAAAAACTAAACTAAAACAAAAAATGTAAACTAAAATAAATAAACCGAAAATAAATAACTCAAATTAAATAAAAATAAAAATAAACCTAAATAGAAATAAAAAAATAAAATAAAATAAAATAAATAAAAACATAAACTAAATAAACTTAAACCTATGAGTTTACTTAATTTAAAATAATATATAAAAAATTTATAAAAAAAAACCCTAACCCTAAACCATAAACCCTAAAACTAACCTTAAACCCTGAACCCTTAACCTACAACCCTAAATCCTAAACCCTAAACCTTACAACCCTAAACCCTAAACCATAAACTCGAAACCCTAAAACCTAAAACCCTAAACCCTAAACACTAAACCCTAAACCCTAAAACCTACAACCCTAAACCCTAGACACTAAACCCCAAACCTTAAACCCTAAATCGTAAACCCTAAAAAACTAAAAACCTAAACCTAAAATAAAAATATATAAAAATAAAAAAATATAAACCTAAATTAAAAAAATAAAATAAAATAAAAACCTAAGCTGAAACCTAAACATAAACCTAAACATAAAAATAAAATAAAATAAAAAATTAAAACTAAAATAAAATAAAATAAATAAAACCCTAAACTAAACTAAAAAATATAATAAACCTAAAAATAAAAACCATAAAAAAAATTAAAAACTAACCCTAAAATAAAAATAAAATAAACTTAAAAATAAATAAAAAAAATAAAACCTTAACCCTAAACTAAAAAAAATCTAAACCTAAAATAAACAAAATAAAATAAACCTAAACATAAACTAAAATAAACTAAACTAAAATATAAAAAACCATAAATCTAAACCTGAAATAAATAGAACCTAAACCCTAAACTAAATAAAATAAACTAAACTAAAAAAAACCTATACCTAAACTAAAAAATAAAACCTAAAAATAAACCTAAAATAAAAACCTAAAACTTAAACCTAAAAAAGTAAAATAAAAACCTAAACTTAAACCTAAACCTAAAAAATAAAATAAAAATAAAACTAAACTAAAAAAATAAGCATAAACCTAAACCTAAACCTAAAAAATAAACTAAAATAAAAAAACCTAAACTAAAATAAATAAACCTAAAATAAATAAGCTAAACTAAATAAAAATAAAAAATAAACCTAAATAAAAATTAAAAAATAAAATAATCTAAAATAAATAATTGCAGAATGGCTCTGTTATGATCTTGCTACCCACAGATTATCATTATGCTCTATTGTGATCTCGCTAACCACATCTATCTTTTGTGATAAGAGTTGGACTTCTAATGTTAGAACATCTTGGACCCATACACTAAGGAGAATGGAGTAGACTTAGTTGGAGTTCTCTTTGTGGTGTGGTAGGCCGATAAGGCTTCAACTAACTGCTCATGCCACCATCACTTATTATTGTCGAGTGTCTTCATTAGTATTTGGATCAAATATAATTCATCGAGGCACTCCAAACCTATGTATGATATGATTTTTAAAAAATTGGAGCACAGGTTGAGCTGTCACCTCTCTGAGCGAAATCATCTTCTCCCTTTTGGAAAAGTAGTCAGTAGCAGCTAAGTTAAACCGATGAACCTTGGAAGAAGGAGGATCGATCGGAACTACTTTGTCAGTACCTCAACACTCGAATAGCCATGTGGCTAATGTAGGATGTAGAATGTTGGGTGGTCGGTGAAGGACCACACAGTGTATTTCACATTGGTGCCATCGCTTAGCAGTACCCATGCAATCTTTGATCATCAAAAACCAGCATTATCCTAGTTTCTTGATCTTGGCTTTCATCTTCAAGCCGAATTAGTTGGCTCTAGATAATCGAGTGTCCCCACACAATGTTTGTCTAAATAATGCAACCACATATGATCGAAAAACCACTGGTATAAGGCACTATCCACAAAAGCGTAAGAAAGTGCTCTCTGCTTCATCTGATTGGCTTGGGACTTTTCTTGAGGTAGTTCACCTTTAATTAGGTAATTCATGAATGTTTGCCTCCAATCTAACTTCTCAACCTTCTTGGCAATGGCAACATCCCCTTCAAGAGAGTACTTTTTGATGAGTTCAATATCAATAAAAGATAAGACTTATCTATTTTAGACTTTTATTGATATGAACTCATCATCTAGACATGTCAATTCCTTACCAAGCTTGGCTAAAGCATACGCTATGGTGTTCTCTCCTCGAAGAATCTTATTAATGGTAACCTCTAGGATTTCATACAATAACTCCATGGTGGTTTATGGGCTTTATGACATTATAGGACCCAACAATTTGGTTGACAATTAGTTGAGAATTCTCGAAGATGTTAATGTTCTGGATGATTAGAGTAATAGCTAACTCTAGAATGACAATCAGAGCCTCATATTTAATTTTGTTGTTGGTGCAAGGATTGGATAGATGATATGAGAATCTCATCACATCTCATCTCTGAAGAGAACTATTCCTACCCTGCCTTTGAATAGTAGATTGTGGTTCTTCTCCTCTTTGAGAAGAAGCTGCACCATCAAAGTACATCTCCCAGAGGTGAATGCTAGTATCCCCTAAGTTCACAATTTGTTCATCGACGAGATCATCACTAAGCGGAGTGTCAGTAAGAAGTTGGTGCGCTGCTAAGAAAACCGCTAGTGCTTATCCTTTCACTGTACGGTGAGGTACGAAGGTAATGTCAAACTGTGAGAAGATCATGGACCGCTGTCGTCCGATACACACATCATACTATAGTGCATTAATGCTAGAGATTAAGTTCACTTTATGAGGAAGCATAAGTGGTAGCTTTGGGATTCAAAGATTAAAGTCGGTAATGCTTCTAAATGGGTGGATAATTAGTAGGGATCGATGACGAGGTAGTGTGCATTTTCCTTCCTTTCATTTAAACAAAGCAAAAGAGAATCATCTAACTGAGTAAAAAGTATGAGCCTTGCTCGGATAAGGCTGCCGAACTGGCATCATGTGTAATGCTTGATGTCTTCGAAGGCATGCTCACACTTGTCATCCCACTTGAACTTGGGGTCCTTTTTGACAAGTGCTCATAATAGTTGACATCTTCCTGATAGGTTGGATATAAAGCATCTTAGATACACCAACCGCCCTTGGAATGATCTGAGTTAAGTTAAACTTTTAGGGGCTGGCATTTCTGATATCGCCTTGATCTTCTTTAGATCGATTTCGATTCTCTAGTGTCGGACAGCAAACCCAAGGAATTTCCCTGAAGCTACTCTCAACTCAAACTTTTAGGGGGTTCATTTTGAGGTCAAATTATCTTAGCTATTCGAAAACTACTCTCAACTCAAAAAGATGGTCTTCCTTCTCTCTACTTTTGACCACAAGGTCATCAACATAGCACTCAACCTGATGATGAATGAGTTCGTCGAAGATTCAAGTCTAAAATAAAATAAAAACATAAACTAAAACCTAAACCTAAACCTAAAAATAAAATAAAATAAACTAATTAAAATAAATTAAAATAAAATAAATAAAAACTTAAACAAAACTAAAAAATAAAATAAACCTAAGAATAAAAAACCTAAATAAAATAAAAACTAAATGCAAAATAAAAATAAAGTAAACCTAAAATAAAACTAAAATAAAATAAAATAAAAACTTAATAAAAACCTAAACTTGAAAAATAAACCAAAAATAAATACAAAATAAAACTTAAACCTTAAACTAAAAAAAACCCTAAACCTAAAATAAAAAAAAATCAACAAAATAAAATAAACTTGAACCTAAACTAAAATAAACTAAACTAAAATAAATAAAACCTAAACCTAAACCTAAACAAAATAAAATAAAAATAAACCTGAACCTTAACTATAAAAGTAAAACCAAAAAATAAACCTAAAAGTAAAGACTAAAATCTAAACCTAAAAAATAAAATAAAAACCTGAACCTGAACCTAAAAATAAAAAATAAAACATAAACCTAAAAAAATATTGTAAAAATAAAACTCAACGAACAAATAAACCTAAACATAAAAAATAAACTAAAATAAGAAACTTAAACTAAAATAAATAAACTAAAATAAATAAAATTTAAAAACAAACCTAAATATAAATAAAAAATAATACAAACTAAAATAAATTAAAAATAAACTAAATAAACTAAATAAAATTAAACCTACCAATTTATTTAAATTTAAAAAAGAAAATCATAAATCCTAAATCCACAAACCCTAAACCTAAACCACTAAACTAAACCATACCAACCTAAACACAAATAATCTAAACCTACCCTAAATCGACATACAACCTTAAACCTTAAACAATGAACCTAAACCAAAACCACAAACCTAAACCTAAATTAAATAAACTAAATAAACTTAAACCCCAGTTTACTTGGTTTTAAAAAAAACCAAACCCTAAATCCTAAATCTAAAACCATAAACCTCGTAAACCTTAACCATAAACCCAAAAGCGTAGACAAACCCTAAACCTTAAACCTTAAAACACCATGAACCCACAAACCTAAACCCTAAACCACAACCCTAAACCTCAAACCTAAACCCAACCACAAATCTAAACCTAAAAACTAAATAAATTAAAAATAAACCAAAACCCTAAAAAATAATAAACCTGAACCTAAACCTAAACCCTAAGAATGGGTAGAAGCTTGATGGCAGGAACATCACCATCAATCAGGCTCAGTCTAAATCTAATGATGGAGTCAAAGGCAAAGGCAGCGATTACCGTAGTGGTGGAGGGGGATCTGGAGGTGCTGGTGGATATGGAGGAGCAGTGGTGGTTATGAAAGCGACGGAGGTTACAGTCATGGTGGTGGCGGAGGGAGAGATCTGGGATATAATGGTGGATCCCGCTGCTCGAGAGGTTGGAGTCGTTCTGATGGGAAGTAGAGAAATTGAAGAATCACTAATACGATATGCTACTTATGAAACTGTGTCTTTATAGTATAGACGGTTCTAGTTATCAAGGGTTTTTGATTTGCTCTCTACATGCTCATTTTTTATCTATGTCGTTACTTATGTCTCAAAAAACTTGGTGTGATACTTGGTTGATGAAATGAAAAAGAATAAATGTTGAAACTAAATTTGTTCCCTCTAAACTAAAACCTGAACCATAGACCTAAAATTTAAACCCTAAACCCTAAACCCTAAACACTAAACCCTAAAATTAACCTAAATCAAAAACACATGACCCTAAAACTAAACCTAAACCCTAAACCCAAACCTATACCTAAACCCCATACCACAAACCCTAAACCCTAAACTAAACTTTAAACCCTAAAAACTAAAACACTAAAAAAAAAACTTAAAAAAATAAAATAAATAAAAAACATAAACCAAAATAAAGTAAATAAAATAAAATAAAATAACTAAAACCAAAGCGAAAAACACTAAATCAAAAAGAAAATAAAATTAAAATTCAAAACTAAACTAAAATAAAATAAATAAAAACCTAAACTAAACTAAAAAATAAAAAAACCTAAATACAATAAAAACTAAATCTAAAATAATAATAGAATAAACTAAAAAATAAATAAAAAATAAAACCTAAACCCAAAACTAAAAGGAAAAAGCTAAACTTAAAATAAAAATAAAATAAACCTATACCTAAACTAAATATAAACAAAAGAAATAAAAATAAACCTAAAGCTAAACCTAAACCCTAAAATATAATAAAATAAACTAAAGTAAACATACCTAAACTAAAATAATACCTAAAATAAACCTAAAATAAAATCCTAAAACCTAAACCTAAAAAAATAAAATAAAACCTAAACTAAAATAAAAATAATGTAAACCTAAAATATAAAAAAAAAAAAACTAAAAAATAAATCTAAAATAAATAAAAATAATAAAAATAAAATAAAAATAAATAATAATAAAATAAAAAATAAAATATAACTAAATAAATAAAATACACTAAATAAATTAACTAAAAAAAACCTACTTTAAAAATATAAATTTACAAAATTAAAGAGTAACATCCTAATTCTACCCCTTAGGCTTTAGTAAAACCTAACACTAAACCCTAACCCCAAATCTAACCTATAACACTAAACCATAAACCCCAAGCCCACTATCCTGATCTGACCCTAAACTAAAAACATAAAACTTAAACCTAAATAAATAACCTAAAGATAAAATAAATAAACTTAAACTTAAAGTAATAAAATGAAATAAAATAAAACCTAAACTAAAACCTAAACCTAAACCTCTCCTAAACTTAAAAATAAAATAAAATAAAATAAAACTAAACTAAAATAAAATAAAAAACTAAAAATAAAATATAATTAAAATAAAAAACCTAACTAAAATAAAACTAAACATAAAATAAAATAAAGTAAATCTAAAATAAATAAAATAAAACTAAATAAAACCTAAAAAATAAACATAAAATAAATAAAATAAATAAAAATAAAATCTAAACCCTAAACTTAAAAAAAACCTAAACTAAATAAATAAAATAAATATAAAAAAAATAAACTAAAATATATAAAACCTAAACATAAAATAAAATAAAATAAAAAATAAAAATTAAACTAAAATAAAATAAATAAGAACATAAACTAAACTAAAAAATAGAATAAAGCTAAAAATATGAAACCTAAATAAAATAAAAACTAAAAGTAAAATAAAAATAAGATAAATCTAAAATAAAATAAAATAAAAACTAAATAAAAACCTAAACCAAAAAAATAAATTGAAAAATAAATAAAAAATAAAATCTAAACTCTAAACTTAAAGAAAAACCAAAACCTAAAATAAAACAAAACCTAGAGCTAAACCTAAAATAAACTAAACCGAAACCCTAAACTAAATAAAATAAAATTAAATAAAAATTAACCAAAATTTAAACTAAAAAATAAAACTTAAAAATATACCTAAAATAAAAACCTAAGACCTAAACCTAAGAAACAAATATAAAAACCTAAACCTGAACCTAAAAATAAAAAATAAAATAAAAATAAAACTAAACTAAAAAAAACATGAACCTAAACCTAAACCTAAACCTAAACCTAAAAAATAAACTAAAATAAAAATCCTAAACTAAAATAAATAAATCTGAAATAAATAAACCAAACTAAATAAAAATAAAAAATAAACCTAAATAAAAATAAAAAAATAAAATAAATTAAAATAAAAAACAAATAAACTAAATAAACCTAAACCTACCAGTTTAAAAAAAAAAAACCACAGACCACAAATCCTAAACCCTAAAATACAAATTCACCACAAACTAACAAACAAACCAAAACTAAACCCAGGCCACAGAAACCTCAACCTAAACCCTAACCCCAACCCAAAACTAAACCCTAAACCCTGATCCTCAAACAAACACTAAACCACAAACCCTAAATCCAAAATCCTAACACAAACCTCAACACTAGATCTTAAATCTAAAGTTAAAAACTTACCTAAACTAATAAAATAAAAATAAAATAAATAAATAAACTTAAATAAAAGTAAAATAATAAAATAAAATAAAGCTAACTAAAATAAAACTAAACCTGGTTTAACTAATTTAAAATTAGAAAAATTTAAAAATTTAAAACTAATAAAATAATCAGGAAATCCTAAACCCTAAACCCTAAACCTGATAAACCTTAAACCCTAAATAAAGATCTCAAAACCTAACAAAATACAGGCCACTCCCACTAGGCCACAAGGCCTGCCTAAATCACCACTGACTGGGCCATAATAAAACTGATAAAAAATAAACCTGACCTAAACTAAATAAGACCATGGAATTAAAAATTTAAAAAAGATCCTTGATCCTAGGCCCTGACCTAGGCTTGACCATGGGCCACAGTAAAGGCGTGAGCCCTCATACCCAATTCTTGACCACAGATCTACCCAAAACTGACCCTGGTGGTAACCCAGGCCAAGAGCCATGGGCCCTCCCTAAAAACCTAAAATCTTAAACCTAAACTAAATAAAACCTAAAAATAAAATAAATAAAAAACTTAGATGTAAATAAAATAATTAAATAAAATAAAATAAATACCTCAACTATAACCTAAACCTAAACCTAAACATAAACCTAAACCTAAACATAAAAATAAATTAAAATAAAAAATAAAAACTAAAATAAAATAAAATAAATAAGAACCTAAACTACACTAAAAAAAATAAAATATAAAAAAAAATTAATTAAAATAAAATGTAAAATAAAAAAAAAAAATAAACTTAAAATAAAATAAAATAAAAACTAAATAAACATAAACCTAAAATAAACTTAAAATAAATAAAAAAATAAAACCTAAAATAACAAAATAAAATAAACCTAAACTAATAAACTAAACTAAATAAATAAAACCTAAAACTAAAAATAAACTAAACCTAAAAACTAAATAAAATAAATTAAATTAAAATAAACCTATACCCAAAATAAAATAAAAAAATAAAAAAAAAAATAAAACCTACCTAAGCAAAAAAATAAAATAAAAGCCTAAACTTACACCTAAAAATAAAAAAGTAAAACTAAACTAAAGTTAAAATAACATAAACCTTAACCTAAACTTAAAATATAAACCAATATAAATAGCCTAAACTAAAATAAAAAAAACCTAAAATAAATAAACCATACTAAATAAAATAAAAAATTAACTGAAATAAAAAAAATTAAAATAAATAAAATAAAAAGAAATAAACTAAATAAAAACTTACCGGGTTTAAAAAAAAAAAAACCTAAATCCTAAATCCTAAATCCTGGACCCTAAATCTTAACCATTAAAACAACCTGAGCACAAAACCCAACCACTGAGCCTAAGCCACTACCTAAAATACACCCAAACCATAAAACCACTAAATCCTAAACACTAAAATCTAAACCTAACCTTTCAGACCATAGGCTGAAATACAAACCACTACCTAAACCACAAACTATAAACCTAAACCACTAAACTCTAAACCCAAAAATAATGCTGAGCCTGACCTGAGCCTAAACCCTAAACCCTAGGCAAAACTGGCCCAAAAGCCTAAATGCTAAATCCACAGGCCTAAACCACTAACCTTAAACCCTGACCTAACCATAGGCCACAAACCCTACCCAAACCCTGAGCTCTGATCACTAAAAATCTGAGCTAATAAATAAAGATCTAAAAAATAAAATAAATAAATAAACCTAAACTGAAATAAAATAAAAAAATAAATTTAAAACCTAAACTAAAACTTAGACCTAAACCTAAAACATAAAATAAAATAAAAAATAGAAATAAACTAAAATAAAATAAATAAAAACATAAACTAAACTAAAAAAATAAAATAATCCTAAGTATAAAAAACATAAATAAACTAAAATAAAAATAAATAAAAACCTAAACCTAAAAATTAAACATAAAAATAAAAGAAAAATAAAACCAAAAATAGAAATAAAATAAACCTAAACCTAAACTAAAATAAACTAAACTAAAATAAATAAGTCCAAACCTAAACCAAATATAAACTTAACCTAAACCTAAACCAAAACTATGTAAAATAAAATAAATTAAAAATAAACCTAAACCTAAAGTAAAACATAAAACCTAAAAATAAGCCCAAAATAAAAACTTAAAACATAAACAAAATTAAATAAAATAAAAACCTAAACCTAAACCTAAAAAAAACCTAAATCTAAATAAACAAAATAAAAATAAAACTCAACAAAAAAATAAACCTAAACTTAAAAAATAAACTAAAATAAAATAAATAAACCTAAAATAAATAAATGAAACTAAATAAAGATAAAAGGTAAACCTAAATAAAAATAAAAAATAATATAAACTCAGATAAATAAAAAATAAACTAAATAAACCTAAATCTATCGTATTACTTAATTTTTTTAAAAAAAAACCCTAAACCCTAAATCCTAAACCCCAAACCCCAAACCCTAAACCTATAACCCTAAACCCTAAAACCCTAAACCATAAAACCTAAACCCTAGACCCTAAATCCTAGACCCTAAACACTAAACCATAAACCCTAAAACCTTAAACCTTAAACCCTAAACTATGAAACCCTAAACCCTAAACCCTCAACCCTCAACCCTAAACTCTAAACCTTAAAACCTACAACACTAAACCTTAAACCTTAAACACTAAACCCTAAACCTTAAACCCTAAACTCTAAACAAAGTTTAAACCTTAAGAATAAGTAGAACTTTGATGGAAGGAACATCACCATCAACTAGGCTTAGTCTAGATCTGGCGGTGGAGGCAAAAGCAGATGCGACGCTTACCATAGTGGTGGTGGGCGATCTAGAGGTGTTGGTGGATATCAAGGTGGCGGTTAGAGTAGTGGTGGTTATGGAGGCGAGAGGAGCGATGGAGGTTACAACCATGGTGGTGGCGGAGGGAGAGATCGGGGATATGATGGAGAATCCCACTACTCGAGAGGCGGTGGTGGTTCTGATGAGAACTGGAGAAACTGAAGAACGACCAATCCGATCTGCTACCTATGAAACTATGACTTTATAGTAGAGATTGTTCTACTTATCTAGGGTTTTTGATTTTCTCTATGGGTGCCCATTTTTTTTTATGTCGTTGCTTGTGTCATAGAAAACTTGAGGTGCTACTTGGTTGATGAAACTGAAAAGAATATATATTAAATATGAATTTGTTCTCTATTAACAAAAACCTTAAACCTAAAACCAAAACCCTTTACCCTAAATCCTAAATCCTAAACCCTAAACCATAAAAACACTTAACCCTAAACACTAAACCCTAAACCATTAAGCCTAAACCCTAAAACCCTAAAATCTTAACTTTAAACCACAAAACCTATATAAACCCTAAAAAACCATAAACCCAAACTAAACTAACCTAAACCTAAACCAAAACTAACATAAAACTAACCTAAACCCTAAACCTGAATAAAGATATCATTAGGAGTAGATCCAAAGAATGACTAACATAGTTATGGAAATAAGAAAATATCTTCAGACTTTCCCTTGACTATTAGAGATTTGAATTACTAAACCCTAACCAAAATCATAATATAATATCATATTTTATTACAATGTAGCATCATATCCTAGCATGACTAATGTGTTTTGATGTTATAAGATGTTTTGAAATGTTTTAGTATATTATGGTATTATTATTTATAGTATATTAATAAATCATAAAAATATTAATTTAATAAATCGGATGATGAAATTTAAATTTGAAGTGGAATTAGGTTGTAGTACCAAAGGTGCTATACCACTTGTAGTCTAAAAAAGTAAGTTTTTTATGTTCAAAATAAATATTATATGTTGTAGCATAGTAGAACATCATATATCATAATATATTATTCTTACATTTTAAATTCTTTTAGTATTTTACAATCATAGAATTAGCTTAGCATTATTTATAAAAATGTTGATTTAGACTTTAAAATTGTGGAATTTGGACAAATTCATTATAGGTAGAACATCATAATATTTTGTTTCAATTTAAAATATGTAAGTGATATGACTAAAATATATAGTTTTTTATTATTTAGACTAATTTTATGATTTTTATATCAATCCATTCGATGTGATATGCAATATAATATAATATAATATGTTATAGTGTATTATAATATAGGATGCCATAACATAGTGTATGCATTATATCATACTATTGTGATTATTACTTATTATTTAGCATATTTTAGTTTGCTATATATGATGTAGTATAGTTTGTATTGGTATAATTCATAAAGATACTAATTTAGGCTAAGATGATGGATTTGGCCAAATTTAAGATAAGCTTTAGGGGTCATTGGGTGTATGGTGTGTCATTTAATCAAAAGAATGAAATTTTGCATCCAAAATAAATGTTCATTTTCAACCAAATTTGATAAATATTTTTGCTTAAAGTGATTCATTTTAAGGTGTAATGTAAGATAATATATTATATCAAAGCATATTAAAAAAATATAATGTACAATATAACTTTACATATATATGAATGTGGTGATGTGTTACTAAATGTTATTGTACATTTTAGTATGTTTTACTTTTGTTATAATACATTGGGTCAAAACTCACAAAAATGCTAATTTGAAAGTTGAGATGGAAGTATTTGGCCATATTCATAGCACATACCAAGAAGCAACACCAAAATTATGCAATTTTATACCATTTCTAATAGTAAAATAACCATTTTACATCAAATATGAACATTATTCATATTTTGAGAAAGTTTTGTTATTTGATCCTTTTAAGTGATTCTAATGAGGTGTAAAGTTAGACAATATATTATATTATAGCAAATTATAATATAAAATCATATATTATAATATAATATAGTGTGTTAATTGACACTATAATATGTTTAGAATGATATTGATCATTTAGTTTGATCTTGCACCATCAAAAATCATCAAATGTTAATTAGAATGTTAGGATGATGTAATTTGAATGAATACATTAGTAGGCTTTTGGTTGAAGTATTAAAGGTGTGCATAAGAGAAGAAATAAGATTTGATGAGAATACCATGTCACATGGAGGAGATCTAGGGGATCACATGCATTGGACATTACATGTGAGGGTATGGCAGGAATTAGAAGATGCTAGGGATAAGGTTTGAATTTGATTTGATTATATGATTTTGAAGAAGATCTGGATAAGAATCTATAATCCACCAAGGATTAGATTGAATCAACAAATTTAATTTGTTTTATTTTTAATTGATGTGGAGGCATATCTGCTAGATATGCTCAGGAGGGATGAGGAGAAGCTTCCACTAGGGAAGCATGTTACTATTCATTGGGGAATGGGATTTGAGTTTGATTTCATAGATTTATTTGGGGATGTATCCACGAGGATAAGAGTTTGGTTGGATTTCTTTGATTTAGATTCTCTTGGGGAGTTGGTTTAATTTGGCTCCACTAAGTTGGTTTGAATTAGATTTATTTGCATGAGTTATTTATATATGATTTGGGGCTCCACTAGGGAGAAGGGTGATTTAACTCTATGGGGAAAATCAATTGATTTAATCTAGGTTAATGTATGGATCTTGATGTGATGGACCCACTTGAAGAAATATATCACTTGACCTACCTGGTTTACAAATCCAAAGATAGTCTATTGTGGTAGAGCTAGCCAACCAGGTTTTCCTTTTGTGTGCGCTATGCTAGAAAAAGCGTAGCTAGACTTACATCTTCCAAAGTGAGGAAAAATTGCTAGGGTGACCTTTGGATGCACAATAAATCAACGACTTAGGGTGACTACTAAGTGAATGTCTTTGGGGTTATGTCAACTCAAAGTAGTGATTAATTTTATCTTAATTTCATGTGATTTGAAATGGTTTGGTTTAGTTCATTTTTTGAATTGAGGCATATCATAGGGATGTGAGCTTGATAAAATTTGATAGATTTAATTTATGGACCATGTCGGTGTGATGGACCCAGAAGGGGCTATCGACTTTTCCTCGATTTACAAATCCAAGGGTTAGTCTACTGCATGGGGTAGAGCTAACCTAAGGGGTTGCCTTGTTGTGTGATAGAAGAAGCATAGCTTACATCTTCTAAGCGAGGAACAATGGGGTGACCTATTGGTAACAACAAATTGAACCGACTTAGGCGTCTTTGGTGAATGGTTGGAGACTTATATCAACTCAAGGCGATTCTATGGGGAGTTTTGCGACATTTTAAAGGATACTTGCTTGGGAAAAGGTACTCCTCCTAATCCTCAAGTGAATATATATTTTATTTATATGTTTGTGGACCTGTTGGTGTAGGACCCACGAAATATTATGTCGCCTTGACATATCTGATTTATTAGACCAAGGAAGAATCTACACATCCATAGGAATTCTCCATGAGGTGGTTCTTAGGAAGGGGAACTAATAGATAATCTTAGTGTCTAAATGGGGTCGCAAAGAATGTCATCCAAACATAGTACCCATAGGGGAGGTGCTGCTTGGAGCATTATCCTGAGCCCTAGAAAGGAAAGCCTATAGGTGTAAGATGGCCAACTCAAGGAGAAAGCATAGCACCAAGAGTGGTTTATCCTAACGTGTAAGAACCAACCAACCTAAGGTGTATCCATGAGTGGTCTATTCGTTATAGCAGCATAGTGAGAACCAACCAACCTAAGGTGCCCATCAGAGTGCAACGAATAATATGAAAAAAAAACCATGTAGGCTTACAACTTCCCAAGCAGAATTGATCATTGGAATAGTCAATCATTAGTAGAACAGATGTTATCTAATCTAGAGACAATACTAAGTGGGCCACCCTGAGGAAGGACTGGACCTAAACTTGAAGAGTCTAGAGAGAAGGAGCCGCTAGAAGACTTATCCTAAATGTCAAATATACTCAACCCAGTCAGTCCACGAAGTCTAATCCAAGAACAAAGTATAGCAGACTCACATCCTCTTAAATGAACCTAACATAAGGTAGCTTTTTGCACCTTAAGGCTACCAAATAAGGTGCTCGTGGTGTGTAGTGGCCAAGTAAGGAAGGAAAGCATAGTAGACTTACATCCTCCAAAGCAAGAAGACCAGGGTGACACAATAGTATGTCGTAGACCTGAAGCGACTCTTGGTGAGGTACCACTGAGGCGATATCTCAACTCAGTAGCAGAGATAAAGATATGTTGTTTATGTTATATGTTTGTATGTAGTTTGTGTTTGTCTTGTGTTGATGAAGATTAGAACACCGTTCGGGTTCTTTACACCTACCATAAACACATCATGGAAATTTCACAAACAATAATACTTTCAACATGGAAGAGATTGAATTTGAAATGTAATTTTCATTGATGATAATTATTTTCAAACATGATTTATAATATTTCTTTAAGTTGATCCTGTTAATTGGAAGCATTATATGCTCTCCCTTATGATTAATAAGCTGATAAGATTCTCCTTGGTAGGCCTTCTCTATGGCAAAGGGTCCTTCCCAAGTGGGTTCAAATGTGCCTCTCATCTTATGATGAGAAACAATCAATCTCTTCATAACTAAAATAAGTGCTCCTACTTGAAAAGCTCTAGCACAGATCAACTTATTATGAGCTTGAATCATATTAGCTTTGTACAACTCAAGCTTAGATCATGGCGTCTCTCCTCCAAACCTTGAGCTCTTCTAGCTTGGCATTACGCTCTATTGTGATCTTACTACCACACCTTAGTGATGGGAGTTGGATTTATAATGGTAGAACAACTTGATTGAGTACTGTATTGAGTTATGTGGTGTGGTAGGCCACAAGGCTTCAACTAACTTCTCACTATCTTTTTATTGGAGTGTCTTCTTTAGTATTTTGATGAGAGTTTTTTTTCATGGCTTCTAAGCATTTTCCCTCGGGTAGTTGATGGTAGAATATCTCCAATCTATGTTGTGATTCAGCAAAGTTGTTGATCTCGTTGCTCTTGAATGAGTACCATTATTAGATATAATTCATCGAGGCACTCTAAACCTATACAATATGGTTCCTAAAAAACTAGAGCACATGCTTAGCTATGACCTCTCTATGTGGAATCACCAGCCCATTTAGAAAAGTAGTCATAGCTAAGATGATGAGATGACCCTTGGAAGAAGGAGAATCAATCAGACCCACTATGTTGGTACCCCAACACTTGAATGGCCATGAGGCCAATGTAGGATGTAGAATGTTTGGTCATTAGTGTAGGATCACATCGTGTATTTTATATTGGTGGCATCGCCTAGCCGTAGCCATGCAATCTTTAATCATCGATGACCAGTGGTATGCTAGTCTCTTGATCTTGGCTTTCATCTTTGGACTAGATTGGTTGGATAAATATAATCCTGAGTGTACCTCGATCATGATCTTACAGGCTTCATGCTTGTCTAAATAACTTAACCACATATGATCGAAAGACCACCGGTATAAGACACCATCCACAAGAGTGTAGGAAAGTGCTCTCTGTTTCATCTGATAGGCTTGGGACTTCTCTTTAGGTAGTTTGCCTTTATTTAGGTAATACATGAATGGTTGCCTCCAATCTAACTCCTCATCCTTCTTTGGAATTGCAACCTCCCCTTCAAGATAGTACTTTTTGATGAGTTCAATATCAATAATGGATAAGACTTGTCTATATTGGACCTTTATTAATATGGACTCATCTTTTGGACATGCAAACTCCTTGGCAAGCTTGGCTAAAGCATACACTATGGAGTTCTCTCCTTGAGGAATCTTATAAATGGAAACCTCTAAAATTTGGGGCAACAACTCTATGGTGTACTTGTGGTAGTGGTGGAGCTTGGGCTTCATAACCTTATAGGACCCAATGATTTGGTTGATAACTAGCTGAGAATCCCTGAAGATTTTGATGTTTTGGATGCTTAGAGTAACAGCTAACTCCATACCAGTAATTAGAGCCTCATATTTGGCTTCATTGTTGGTTCAAAGATTGGACAGATGATATTAGAATCTCATCACATCACAGTCTGGAGTTTAGAAAACTATTCCTACCCCTACCTTTCCTGGAATAATAGATTGTGGTTCTTCTCCTCTTTGAGGGGATGCCACACCATCAAAGTACACCTCCTAGCAGTGAATGCTTGTATCCCCTAAGTTCATGATTTGTACATCGGGGAGATCATCACTAAGAAGAGAGTTAGCAAGAAGTGGGTGTGATGTTAAGAAATCTACTAGTGCTTGTCCTTTCACCACATGGAGGGGCACGAAGGTAATGCCAAACTGTGAGAGGATCATGGACCATCATTTCAACCATCTGGATAGCATCAGACATATCATGAGATACTGTAGTGGATTGATCCTAGAGATTAAGTTCACCTTATGAGGAAGCATGTGGTGGTGTAGCTTTTTGGATGCAAAGATTAAAGCTAGGAAATGCTTCTTAATGGGTGGATAATTAGCCTCTGCAGGGATTAGCTGATGGCTGAGGTAGTAGAGTGCATTTTGCTTCCCTTCATCATTGGCTTGGGCCTATAAAGCACAAAGGGAGTCATCTAACATGCAGTGTAAAGTATGAGTGGCTTGATTAGAATAGGGGTTGCTAGAACCAATAGTGTCATTAGGTAATGCTTGATGTATTCAAAGACATGCTCATACTTGTCATCCTACTTGAACTTGGCATCCTTTTTGCCAAGTGCTAAGAACGGCTAATATCTTCTTGATAGGTTGGATATAAAGCTTGTTTGATATGCCAACTAACCTTAGAATGATCAGAGTTGAGTCAAACTTTTAGGGGGTGGAATTTCTAATATCATCTTAATCTTCTCTAGATCAATTTTGATTCTTGGTGTCGGACAACGAACCCAAGGAATTTCCCTGTAGCTATTCTGAATGCACACTTCAGGGGGTTCATTTTGAGGTTAAATTATTTTAACTATTTGAAAACTACTCTCAAGTCAAAGAGATAGTCTTCTTTTTCTCTACTTTTGAGCATGAGATCATCAACATAACACTCTACTTGATGATGAATGAGTTCATCGAACATTCAATTCATAGCCTACTAGTTTGTAGCACCAGCATTTCTAGGGCTGGAAGGCATGACTTTATAGTAATAGATTTCGATCAGGGTTTTAAAAGCAGTGTTTCTTTCATCTTCAGGAGCCATCTTTATTTGGTTATATCCAGATGAGCCATCCATTAAAGAGAATACTACATGAGATGAGGCAATGTCCACCAGAAGCTCAAGGATTGGTAGTGGAACATCATCTTTTGGGCATGCCTTATTTAAATCCTTAAAATCAACGCATATGTAAATTTGACCATTCTTTTTCTTAATTGGGATGATGCTGACTAACTAGGTAAGGTATTTTTCTTCCTGGATGAAGCCAGCATCGATCAGTTTCTTGACTTTAGAAATGACCTGTTATTGAATGTCTAATCTAGGAGCTTGCTTGATAGGGTTAGTAGTAAGCTCTATTGCTAGTTTATGAACCACTATGTCAGAAGCCAATCTAGACATCTTGTCAGAACTCCATGCAAAGAAATCCTTAAACTTAAGCAATAGCCTAACTAAGTCATTAGTTTCAATTTCATTTAACAAAGAACTAATGTATGTAGGGCATGGATCATCTTTAGTTCCTAAGTTGATTTCCTTGAGCTCATTGACGGTTGACTTAATCTCTACTTCAAACTCTAGATGTTCATCTTTAACTTCAAAATCATGGATCATTTAAGTTTCTAACTCATATGATTTAATGTGATTTCAAAAGAACTTATCGATTCCAAATGATTGGTGATGACTAGCGTAATCATCATCATCGATTGACCCACGAATCTAGTCACGGTCTTGATTGAGAGCTTTTTGCATTTGTTCTTCCATATTCTTTCAAGTAGTACTGCTTTGACTAATTATGTGGGATTAACCCTTTCTTTGCTAAATTATGAACACAAGGCAAGTACCAATCAAAAGTAATTCTATTAAATCTTTATATGAATCATCCTCAAGTTTTTCAACTTCTTGACTTGAGGATTATGCTAAGAACCTATGAGTCTTCACCTATGGATGACTTAGGGGCTTCTTAACTATCAAACCTCGGCTTTTGAGAGGCAAGTGGGGTTAGGGCTAAGGTTCCCAAGCGATGCCTAACTATTTCACATATAGAATTGGATACACTTATGCTTTTCTTTGAGCCCGTCTTCATCACTATCGCTCAAGTGTCACCTCTAGAAAATCTCTACTATTGAGAAGAGGCTAGTGCAAACCATATAAGACTCATCCATGAACTAGATTCTAAGTCTATGGATGCGGTGTACTCCTTGAAGTTGGGACATATCTTCTATTGGGTGGCCAATAATGAGGTTTTCCACCCAGGGGCCTCAGGCGGCCTCTTCCTGTCTGGTGGAGGTCAAGTCATCCTACCCATATGTTCGAATGGAGTGATGAACTATGGGTGGAATCTAATGTCATGCTCCACTTCCTCCTCCAAGTCTATTTTTTCTCCCTTTTATTTTCTTTTCCTTTTTCTTTTTCTCTTTCTTTTTCTTTTTAAACTTTGGCCAAGTTGTGAGAATAGGCTTGTTGATTTTGAGGAGATCTCCTTTGACACATAGACAATCCCACCTCTCACAAACTTCATACACTCATGTGAGAGGATGGAACTATGTTGTTCTCATGTATCCATGGTCTCCCAAGCAAAGCTTTGAAAGATGTATCTAGTCTATATTTTTTGAAACTTGGTCTTCCAATCATCTATCTCCAAGGCAACACTATGGAGCCTAAGATCACTTTTGGAGTCTTGATTCAATCTTCCCATCATAGACTTAAGAGTCTTCTAGACACTAAGACTTTCATAGTCATAAGACACTTCTAATAATTAGGTAAACACTTAACCCAAGCCTAAAGACTTAGAAGGGTTAACCATAGGATTAGGTTATGCCTTAGGGATTAGGATAATCCACCTACCCTACAACTAAATCCAATCCATGTTCACCTTCTCAAACCAAACTCAAGTTCAATTCAAACATCAAATTCAAATCCAAATCCAAAGCCAAATTCTAAAACCAAATGATTGAAGCCCATGATCAAATCCAAACTTGAAACCTTTCCTAAGCCATATGACCTATCCCATGGACTTAGCCAAATCTTAATCCAAATCAATCAAAATCAATCAAAAATCAAATCATTTTCTCATAATCAATTTTTATCTTCAATCATCTTTCTAAATAAAAATCAAATTTACATTCAAATGATCAAAACTAAATCAAACTAAATCAAATTAAATCAAAACCCTTCCTAAGCCATATGACCTATCCCATGGACTTAGCCAAATCTTAATCCAAATCAAGTCAAACTCAATTGATTTTCTCACAAATCAATCATATTTTTAATCATCTTCACAAATTTAAATGAAATATACATTTAAATCATCAAAACTAAATCAAACCAAATCAAAATCCAAACCTAAGCCACATGACCCAACTCCATGGACTTAGCAAAATTCCTTCATTCCAAAACCCAAATTCAATTGATTTTCTCATGAATCATTCTTACCTTCAATCATATTCACAAATATAAATGAAATATACAATCATCAAGCCAAACCAAAATCAACCCAAGTCAAACCCAACTTATCCCTTTTGACTTGAAATGTTCAAATGAATAAAACCCATTTGAACCCAAGCCAATTGTTATTGTATATCAATCCCAAATCCATAAATAAACTCAACTAAATCAAACTCAACCCAAAATCAAGCCAATTAAAACCAATTGGTCCACTTGATCTAAAGTGGCCAATTTGACCTATTTGAGCCAAGTTCTAATCCATCTCAAATTGGATTGAACGAAGTCCATCAAAACTTCCCATCATGATTGTTGATCAATTATCATAAATTAGGTCAAACTAAGTCAACTTGGTCATTTGACCAATCTTAACCCATATGAACACAAACTAGCCAAGTTGCAACCTATGCCAAATCCCTTTAAACCAATGATTCATACTAAATCAAAATCAATATTTAAATATGACTTGGCCTTCAATTGAGTCAAACCAAACCCAATTGGCCCTCTTGACCTAAGTTGACCCAAATTGAACTAAAACACTAAATTGGGTTAAATAAAAATATAAACCAAATTGGTTGCAACTAATAGCTCAAGTTCATTCCAAATTGATTGTTGAACTTGACCAAAGCCATGATTGGACCTAATTGAACCTAATTGACCTACTTAGCTCAAATTGACCTAAAGGTTCAAGTTGGCCTAAATAAAACCAAATCCTAAATAATTGAAACCTAAACAATCAACTTCAATCGTTAAACCTAAACCCTAACCCTAAACCCAAGAAACACAACCCTAAACCTAAACCCTAAAACCCCAAACCCCAAAGGATAAACACTAAATCCACAAATCCTAAACCACTAACCTAAAACCCTAAACCTAAAACCATAAACTTTAACTCTAAACCTAAACCAAACCTAAACTAAACTAAATAAAACCTAAAATAAAATAATGAAATAAAACCTAAACATAAATAAAATAAAATAATAAAATAAAATAAAACCTAAATTATTTAAACCTAAACCTAAAATAAAATAAAATAAATAAATAAATAAAATAAAATAAATAAAAAACATACTAAATAATAAATAAACTAATAAAATAAAATAAAAACTAAATGTAAAATAAAATAATAAATAAAATAAAATAAAATAAATATACCTAAACCTAAAATAAACTTTAAAATAAAACCTAAAATATATACAAAATAAAACCTAAAATAAAATAAAAAAAAAACCTAAAATAAAATAAAATAAACAAAATAAAATAAACCTAAACTAAACTAAAATAAACTAAAATAAAATAAAAAACCTAAATAAACTAAATCTAAACCTAAACTAAAATAAACTAAATAAAACATAAATAAAAAAAATAAACTAAAATAAAAATAAACTAAAATCTGGACCTAAAATAAAAAAAAACTAAACCTAAACCTAAAAAATAAAATAAAACTAAACCTAATAAAATAAAATAAAATAAAATAAACTAAAATAAATAAAAACTAAAAAAAAAAAACTAAAATAAACCTAAACTAAAATAAATATGCCTAAAATAAAGAAACAAAACTAAATAAAATAAAAATAAAAGCTAAATCAAAATATTAAATAAATAAAATAAAAAAATTATAAATACTACTACTGGTTGACTTTTTTATTAAAAACCCAAAACCTAAACCCTAAACTCAAAACTAACCCCAAACCAACCTGACCACTAACACACTGAGCCACTAAACCCTAAACTGCCAAACCCACAAACCCCTATACCAAACCTAAAAGCCCAAAATCCCCTAAACCACAAACCCTAGTTAATCCATCTAAACTGACCCAAATCTGGCCACTGAGCCCTAAACACAAACCTGAGCCTAAACCAAAACCTAAAACTAAATCAAACCCTAAACCTAAAAACTGAACCATAAAACCAAACATAAACCACTAAACCAACACAAACCATAAACCAAAACTCTAACCAACCCACCACAAACCCCAAACAAACTTAAACTAAAGTAACTAAATAAATTTAAAATAAACTAAACCTAAAAATAAACTAACGACCCAGAATGCCTGAGAACCTTGGCGGACATCACCATCAACCATCAATCTAGATGTGGCGTGGAGGTGAAAATGGAGCGGGTTATCATAGTGGTGGGGGATCTGAGGTCTAGTGGATATGGTGGTGGTGGTAGTGGTGGTTATGGAGCGGGAGGAGCGACGGAGGTTACATTCATGGTGGTGGCGGAGGGAGATCGGGGATATGATGGTGGATCCTACTCGAGGGGGTGGTTCGATGGGAGAAACTGGCTGATCCGATCTATTGCTTATGGAACTGTGTCTTTACAATATGGACGATTCTAGTTATTGAGGGTTTTTTATTTGCTCTATGCGTGCTCATTTTTTGTTTATGTCATCACTTGGGTTATAGAAAACTTAGTGTGTTACTTGGTTGATGAAATCGAAAAGATGAAATGTTGAATCTGAATTTGTTCTCTATTTAAAATAAATAAAACCCTCCACGAACTAAAATTTGAAACCCTAAACCTAAACCTAAAACCTAAACCTAAAATAAAAAAATTAAAAACCCTAACCTTAACCCTAAACCCTAAACAAACCCTAAACCCTAACCACAACCCTAAACCCTAAACCCACAGACACCAAACCTAAAACTAAACCCTAATCCTAAACCAAAAACCTAATCTAAATGAAATAAAACCTAAAGATAAAATAAATAAAAAATAAACCTAAATAAAATAAAATAAATGATAAAATAAAATAAAACCTAAACTAAACTAAAAATAAAATAAAATAAAAAATAAAACTAAACTAACATAAAATAAAAAAAAACTTAAACTAAACTAAAAAAATAAATAAACCTAAAGATAAAACTAAATAAAATAAAAACTAAACCAAAAAATAAAATAAAATAAACCTAAAATAAAAATAAAATAAAAAAAACCTAAACTAAAATATACATAAAAATAAAACATAAAAATAAATAAAATTAAAACCTAAACCTTAAACTAAAAAAAACCTAAACCACAAATAAAATAAAATAAAATAAACTAAACCAAGACTAAAATAAACTAAACTAATAAATAAAACCCTAAAATAACATAAAATAAAGTAAACCTAAACCTAAACCAAAAAAAATAATAAACTAAAATAATATAAAAAACCTAAATAAAATAAAAAAAAACCTAAAAAATAATAAATAAACCTAAACCTAAAATATAAACTAAAACCTAAACTAAAATTAATAAAATAAAAAAAATAAATTAAATGAAATAAAATAAACTAAATGAAATAAAAATAAAATAAAAAAAAAAATAAATTTAAAAAAAACCTAAACAGGTTTATCTAATTTTTTTTTAAAAGAACCAAACCCTAGACCAGATCTGAGCCTAACCCAAAACCTTAACTAGGCCTAGCCCTAAACCCTGGGCTTGCGGCCCTAGGCCTGAGCCCTGGGCCTGGCCCTAAAAGGCCCTCCAGGCCCTAAACCCTGGGCTAAGTGACCACAGGCCCTGGGCCAGACCTGACCCACAGGCCTGACACCTAGCCTGGAGCCTCCTGACAACACCACAACAGGCTGGGGCCCTGAGCCCACCTGGGCCATGGGCCCAACCACAGATCCTAGGCCCAACTGAGCCACTTGACCTCTAACTGCCCAGGCCACTGGGCCACTGACCACAAATCAAACCAAGACAAATATAAGACTAAAAATAATAAAAATCTCCTAATAAGATAAGATAAACAAAACCTAATAAACCTTACTAAATAAACATAAAATAAACCCTAAAATAAATAAATATATGAGCTAAACTAAATAAATGAGCCTAATAATAATAAAAATATATAAAATAAATAAAAATAAAACCAAAATAAAAAAATAAAAAATAAAAAAAAATAAAATAAAAACTAAACTAAATAAATAAAACCCAAAAAATAATAAAAATAAAACTAAAATAAAATAAAATAAACCAAATAAAAATAAACTAAAATAAATAAATTAAAATAAAATAAAATAAAATAAACAAAAGAAATAAAAAAATAACCTAAAATAAAATAAAAGAATAAATAAATAAAATAAATAAAAAATAAATATAAATAAAACTAAAATATAAAAAAAATAAATAAAAAAAAAATAAAAATAATAAATAAATAATAAACTATAAACTTAAAAATAAATAATAAATAAATGAAAAATAAAAAAATGAACTATAAATAAAAAAACCAAAATAAAAAAATAAAAATAAAATAAAACTAAATGAGCCTAAATAACTATATACTAAAACCTAAAATAAACTAAACTGATACTAAAAAAATAAAATATGAGCCCTAAAATGAATGAAAATATGATAAAATAACTAAAATGACTAAAAATAAATAAAATAAAATAAATAAATATAAAATAAAACCTAAAGATAAAATAATAAAATAAAAATAAAATAAAATAAAATAATAAATAAAAATAAAACTAAAATAAAATAAAACTAAACTAATAAAATAAAATAAAAATAAAAAAATAAATAAACTAAACTAAAATAAAATAAAATAAAACTAAAATTAAATAAAATAAAAATAAAATAAAACCTAAACCTAAAATAAAATAAAATAAATAAAACCAAACTCTAAACTAAAATAAAATAAAATAAATAAAATAATAAATAAAATAAAATAAATAAATAAACTAATAAATAAAACCTAAACTATAAAATAAATAAACCTCAACTAAAAATAAAATAAAATAAACTAAAAATAAAATAGCAAACTAAAAATCAAACTAAAATAAAAACCTAAAAAACTTGAACCTAAAACTAAATAAAAGATAAAACCTAAGAATTAAAATAAACCCAAAAAAAAAATAAAATTAATAAAAAAAACCTAAACAAAAAATAAAACAGAAAAAAATAAATAAAATAAAAACATAAAATAAATAAACTAAAAGCTAAAGAATATAAAATAAAAAATAAAACTAAATAAATAAAATAAATAATCACTAAACTAAAATAAAATAATTAAAAAAACCTAAATAAATAAAAACTTAAACCTAAAAAAAAAAAAATAAAATAAACATAAAAAAATAAAATAAAACTAAATAATAAAAACCTAAAAAATAAAACCTAAAAATAAATAAATAAATAAACCAAAAACTAAACATAAAAGAAATAAAACTAAAATAAAATAAAAAAAACTTAAACCCAAACTAAGATACTAAACTAAATTAAAAATCCTAAACCTAAACCTAAACATAAATAAAATAAAATAAAATAAACTAAAATAAACCTAAACCAAAACTAAGAAAGAATAAAAATAAACCAAAATAAAACCTAAAACTAAACTAAAAATAAAATAAAACCTAAACCTAAACCTAAAGTAAAAAATAAACTAAACCTAAAAATAAAATAAAAATATAATTAAACTAAAAATAAACATAAACCTAAAATAAAACCTAAAAATAAACTAAAATAAATAAACTAAAATAGATAAACTAAACTAAATAAAATAAAATAAACCTAAATAAAATGAAAAATAAACTAAACTAAAGTAAATATAAAATAAAACTAAATTAACTAAATAAACTAAAACTCTGAGTTTACTTAATTTTAAAAAAAATAAAAAAAAAATAAATTTAAAAAAATCTAAACCCTAAACCTAAGCCTAATGCTAAACCCAACTAAACCCTCCTAAAGTGCTCTCTCGTTCTATGGTGATTTTTAAATCCTCTTGGTAGCCCACTGGGGTTTTATGTGTCTTTAGATTTGATTTTGACTGATTTTAAAGGCTTGAACGGCATCTAGACGTTAGCATGATGTTTTGTCATTGACCATGGCTACGGTGAGTTCTATTCCTTGGGTTCCACCTCAAAATATGATAGTTTTGGCTAGGGCATCTGACATTTTGGGGATTGGTGGCCCTAATGTTGCATCTTCTACTAAATATTTCAAGGAAGTGCTCTTTGGTAAGATTTGCCCCTCTGTCGATTCGGTTAATCTCATTTCAATGTCTTTTGGAGGTTTGGTAGCCATAATATGCTCTGATGTGGATGTTAAAAGTTGGAAAAACCCTTTGAATTTTCTCTTGTCGATAAATTTTTTTTCTGTCATCCGAATTTGGATAAGATCTACTTTTTTTTCCATAATCTCAAGCTTACTGCCTTCTCAATTGGTCTTATTGGCCCTCGGCATATCCTGATTCAACTTTCTAATGATCTGGATTATTCATGTGTTTTTTTGCATCATTCTTAGTTCATATTTAATTGTCAAATCTGTTTGCTGAAGTGGTCACCCCTTTTGACATTAAGAAGGAATCTGTTATTATCCCTATGTGGTTATCTCTTCCTAATATGCGCATTCATTTTGTTTCCCATCATGTACTTTTTGCCATCAGGGATTTATTTTGTCAGCTTTTGTAACTTGACCAACCGACAGCTAAACGATCTCACCCTTTTGTTGCTCAGATCCTCATGGAATTAGACATAACTAAAAAATACCTTAAGGAAGTTTGGATTGGCTCTAAAAAATATGGGTAATCAAAAAAGGTTGAATTGGAGAACCTTATAATTTTTTGTTCCCACTATAAAATACATGGTCATGACAATTCAGAATGTTTTATTCTCCATCCCACTTAAAAAAAAGAATTCCTCTAAGGAAAATGTTGTCTCTACCCATAAGCCAATTCCTACTTATGTTCAAAAATTATCATATCTAGGATGGTATGAAGGGTTATTATTGAGGTTGATTCCTTGGATATTGGGGTTAATCTATTGAACATGTTTTCGGCTTCTAATGTTGGTAGGGATTTGACCAATATTCAAAATGGAAAAGATGATTTACCTTTATTCCTTCTTTGAATTTGAATATTTCTAATGTGGAGAATAATAAATTCTATAAGTTATTAGAAGATGATTCTATTTCTTTTAATTCTATTCCTACATCTATGCCATCTGGATGAAAATGAAGCTTTTAATGAGGATTTAAATGATGTTGAGCATGCTAAAACATTTTTTTATCTAGATTTTACTACTTGTGCTTTAAATTGTTCTAAATCATCACCATCTCTCATTTCTAATCTTGATATTCATGTTAATCCTACTTTTTAACTAAATATGGATTTGGAAGAAGGTGAACTTCACTCCAAACACTTGGAGATTTCTCCAAAATCTATGACAATGTTACTAAGTCTTACTCGGATGAAGACTCTAGGGGAAAAGAAAATGGCTTCCAAACTTATCATGGAAAAAAGAAAAAATGTTAAAAATTTCCCTCCCAAATTGTCCAAAAACACTAGATCTCTTGTGGCCTCTCACTCCTCTCTTAATAACCTTTGCTTAACGCCCCTTTTTTATTTTCCTTATGTTTAATTTTCTTGTTCAGAATGTTAGAGGATCGTACCCTCTCTATTCATAATCATATTAGAAATCTTTTATTACATTCATAATATTTCTCTTCTTATTATTAGCCTCTTATTCATGCTAATAAAATTAACCATGTTCCTAGAATGATCGATTTCAATAAATTTTCTCTAATGTTAGTAATAAGATTTGGTGTTTTTTGGAATAATTTTGTTGAGGTCTATATTCTTGATGACTTTCATCAAGTTGTTAATTCAAATCTCTTATGGTGATTATTGTGTTTTGGGCTCTTTTGTTTATGCATGTTATAGATTAGAAATCTTCTTTAGGATAATTTAAGGAATTTTGTTACCTCTCAACAAACCTTGGTTTGTTGGTGGTGATTCAACACCATTTTATTCTCTTCTAAACGAAGTGGTGGTTGCTCTCTAATATTTATTCCATGGAAGATTTCTACAATATGATCCTTGATTATAATTTAATTGATATTGGCTTTAAGGGCTCTAATTATACTTGGAAAAACTCTAGACTTTGGCAAAGGTTGGACCAAATTCTTTTTAATAGTCATTGGATTACTCAATGGCCTATTACTTTTGTTGACCATTTAAGCAGAACATTGTCAAATCATGCTTCTCTTCTAGTTTCTACTAAAGATAATTCTAATAGACTAAAAAACCTCTCTCCTTTTAGATTTCAAAACATGTGGATTCAACATATTGATTTTTTTTTAATGTTGTGGATAATAATTGGAATGCTCCTTTACATCCTGATAATTGATTATGGGGATGAATAGACTTTGGTTTAAACTTAAAAGACTTAAACAAAATTTGGGATAGTAGAACAAGCATTGTTTTAAAACCTTTTAGCTAATATTAAAGATATTGAAAAATTGGTTTGTGATCTTGAAGTCTGTTATGCGATCCTTCTAAGATTATAGACTTGGTAGGTGAAAGATAAACTTGTTAACTTCAAAATATGGAAGAGACTTATTGGCACCAAAAGTTTCTAGTAAACATATTATGGATGGTGATAGAATACTAAGTATTTCCATGCTTTGGTTAATAAAAGAGAGCTTTAAATAATACTCAAAAATTAAAAATGATAATGGAGATTGGATTATGGAGAATAATGATATTAAGAAATCAGTTATTAATTACTTTAGAAATATGCTTAATTAGAATTGCTCTTATGAAGCTATTTCTCAATCACTTGATTCCTTCTATTATTACTAATGATGATAATGATTTGCTTACCATTTGTGCCTAATGAAGATGAAATTTTCAAATTTATGAATAGCATGAACATAGATTATGTTCTAGTCGGAGGGTTTCTACTCAATTTTTCAAAAATGTTGGTTTATAATTAAAATGATTTGATTGAGGTTGTGATTGATTTTTTTAATGGTAATCCTTTTCCTAGATATTTTCTAGTACATCTATTATTCTCAAACCTAAAAGATAATCCAGTATTGGGTGATTTTAGACCTATTAGTCTTTGCACCTTCTTCAATAAGTTGATTTCCAATATTCTTACCAACAGTCTTAGTCCTTTACTTAATAAAATTATCTCTCTCAACCAAATTGGTTTTGTTAGAGGTAGATCTATTTCTAATAATATTTTACTTGCCCAAGAATTAATTCATGATCTTGATGCCAAGACTAGAGGTGGCAACATTCTTTTCAAATTAGATATTACCAAAGCCTTTGATAACATCTCTTGGGATTTCCTTTTCCAAATTTTGAATTTATTTGGGTTTTCTGCTAAATTTATTTTTTCTATTAAAATTGTATTAATAATGCCTGGTTTTTGATTTTCTTAATGGGAAGCCTTGGGTTTCTTTCCCTCTTCCCATGGCTTACGACAAGGGGATCCTTTATCTCTGGTTTTATTTATTATTATTATTGAGTACTAATCTAGAAGCATCAATGATTTTTTCTTAAACAATCCTAGTATGTAGTACAAAACTCTTAGTGGTCTTTCTATTTTACATTTAAATTTTGTAGATGATTTTATTATTTTCTGCATTGCTTCTATTCATCACATCAAGCATCTCAAGTCTTTTTTAAATAAATTTGGTAGAAAGTGGCCTTTCTATCAATGATAACAAAAGTTGTTTATCACTTCCTTCTAGTATCTCCAATAATAAAATCAATCAAATCACATATCACTAATTTTAAACATCAACACTTACCTCTTAAGTACTAGGGTGCTCACTTTAAAGGCAAAATGTTCTTGTCTCTTTGATGAGTTAATTCAAAAAATTTCAAATAAAATTGTTTGGGAATTCCATTTACTTTCCTTTGGTGGTAGGCTCACTATTCTTAAAGCACCCTCAACTCAATGCCTCTTTATTTGATTCAAACTATTATCCCCACTAATGCTACACTTATCGAATTGATCATTTGCTTAACAAATTTTTTGGGGCTCAATAATTCTACCAAAAGAATGCATTGGACATCTTGGCATAAATGTTGTGATCCTTTGGGAGAAGGTGCTCTTGGTTGTAAACTATTCATGAAGCTATCACTACCTTCTCTCATAGCTCTGGAATTTTAGAAATAATGATAGCCTTTGGGCTAATTTTATGATGGAAAAATATTGCCAAGGTAAACACCCCTTAAGCGTGCTTATAAAGTTGATGACTCTCAATTTGGAAAAGGCTTTGCTCCATTAAATGGGTTCAAATCATTAATATCTTGATTCAACTATGTTCTTTCTTCTTTTGGAAGACAATTGGATTGTGACTCTATTGACATTTTATTTGCCACTCTTTTGCTATCAAAGTTAATTTTTTTTTTGGCTTAATAACAATCGGAATGAAATCAAACTTGAGAATTATATCCCTATTTCTCTTTTTGACAACTTTAGAAATATCACCATTTAGCAAACATGACCAAATTCTTTTTAAGCATTCTTATAATGGTGACATTGTTCTTAAAGTGGTTTTGAATTTTATTAGAGATAATCAAAACCATCTAATATTTTTTATTAAACTTTGGAACAATATCATTCCCATTTCCTATTCAGTTTTAGCTTGGAGGAGTTTGAATAACTTTATTCCTGTGGACTCTTTGCCTTGGACTAAAGGGTTTTACTTAACTTTAAAGTGCTATTGTTGCTTTCATATTGGAAATGTAAATCATGTTTTTATCAATGGTGCTATTGCTTCTAAATTATGGTTTTGGTATGATGATTTATTTAATACCAACTATTTTTAGGTTCTCTTTCTTTATATCAACTTCTTGAAGTCTGTTTCAAATATATTGTGAAAGGTCATATCAAAGTTTTATTTGCTATTACCCTTATCTAGTTCATCTGGATGGATAGAAATAATGCTAAATATCACGGTATTCTAGTGAACCATAAAAGGACCCTCGCTATAACTGAAGAAAAAATTCATGCTCTTTTTAATGACAATCTTATTAGTAATATTAATTTTAGAGGTTATAAATTTGTAGCTAAAAAATTGGGTATCATTCTGCATGAGTTTGACTCTTATAAAAGTGCTAGGATTATCCATTGGATCGAACCTAAAGACAATTTGACTAAAATGAATATTGATGGTTTTTGCTTCCAATAAATATGGTTGTGGTGGTATCCTTAAGGATTCTAAAGATGCTTCATTTGTCTTTATCCTCTTAAAGCCTATTTTATTTTTTTGCTGAGCTTATGGCTGTTAATAAAGCTATTGAAATTTGTTTGAATAGAGGTTTCCTCAACATCTAGATTGAAGTTGATGCTCTCTTGCTTCTTGACATGCTTAATTCCAACAAAAATGGGAATGCTAAATTATTTTATCTTCTTAATCATACTAAAAATATTCTTTCTCAAGTTTGTTTTAAAATTTTCCACATCCTTCATGAAGGTAATGCTTGTGCTGATTACTTGGCTAACTTTAGTGCCAACCTAACTGAGTTCATTTTATTTGGCAACCAAACTTTTCCTAAACTATTAAGAGGTTTGGTTAATCTGGATAATACTAGATTGCCTAATCTCTGATTATAAATTCTTGGCTTGGTTTTTGCTTTTGGTTTTTTATGATCTTTCACTTTTGGTTGCTCCTTGTTAAACCCTCTTTGGGTTGTGGTTATCTACTTATTTTCTCTCTTTGGCTTGAGCTGGGTTATGTTTTTGATCTCTTACTTTTGGATTGGCCTGGTTTTCTACTTAGTGGTTGTAAGTGTAGCTTGGGTTATTTTGTTTTTAACTTGGTTCTATTTATATGGTGGGTGTTTACCATAATTTTCCCTTGGCTATTTTTATATCCTCTTTTGGGTTATGGCTATATGTTGTTGTAGTTTTCTTTTTTTATATACATTTTACCTCTTTTCTAGGTTGCTTGCTAACATACACGAGTTTGATATTATTGTGGTGAGGTGGCTTTCTTGGTTGGGTTGCATGGCTATTTTTCACTTTTTTCATTTCTGTTGGTGATTGGGGTTAGGTGGTTTATTTCTGGATTGATTTGGCATGGGGGAGGTTGTTGGTTTATTATTTTCTCTATTTTTTATTTGGGGGGCTTGGTGGTTGGTTTCTTAATTTTGTTTATTTCTTTGGTTATGGTTTTGACCTCCTGGATTGGCCTTCCTCTTTTGGCTACAATGGCTTTGGGTTTGGGTATTGTTCTAGATTGGCTGGTTGAAGGCTATTTTGTGGCTTTAGTTATCGGTCTTGGTGGCTTGGTTGGGTGCCTTTATTGGTTGTTCATGTTGGTTGGCTTGTAGTCTATCTTCTTGGGCTTTATACCATTTTGTCTTTGGTGGCTATTCTACTTACACGGATCATTTTCTTTAGCCTTGGTTGGGTTTGGTGGTATTGTTTTCTTCCACCCTTTCCACAGCTATCTTGGGTGATTTTGGCTTGATATTGTTGGTATTTACACTTGGGTCTTCTCTTTGTGGTGGTTGGCTAGAGGATATGTTGGTTTGGTTGGTTGGTTGTATTAGCTGGGTTGTTTAGAGGGTGGCTATTTTGGCGATTTTCTTACTCCTTTGGTGATTGTTCTAGGAACTTGTTGGTGTTCTTTTACGTGACCTATATTTCACATTTCCTCCCTTTATTTTTCTCTCTTGGCTAGTTGACCCCCTTTTCTTGTTTAAGTTGCGGCCTTCTTTGCCAGAGTTAAGATGGGTGCTTTTCTTGGCTCTTTTTTCTGCTTTGTTGGTGGAGGATATGAGCACTTGTGTTTTTCCTTTTTTCTCTTGTTTGTCTTTGGTTTGTGTTGTTACCCCTATCATGATGCTTGCTCCTTTTGATTTTGTTACTCCTTTTTGGTGATGGCTTTGGTGGTGCTCTTACTATATTGCTGCTATCCCTGATGGTTGGTTGATTATCTGCCTTATTGGGCTTGGTTGTTCTAGTGGCTTGGTTGTTGGCTGTTATGTTTGCTATTTGGAGGATTTTGTAGCCTTGCTGGATGATGGACTTTGGATGATGGGCTACATGAGGCATGCTAGCTATGATGGCTTTGTAACCCTTCTGCTGAAGTTTTGGTGCTTACATATAGTGTTGCTCAATGAGATGATTGTAGCGAGCTAAGCCTTTTCTTTACTATACTCCTTTTATTTGCTCTTACTTTTTATGGTTGCTTAATTGTACTCATCCTTTCAAAAGTATGTTGCAAAGTTCTTTTATTGATTGGGAGAGTCTTCCAGGTGGATCTTGGTGGTATCAGATGGACCAAATGAAGTTTGTTGCTGCCCACATGGATTTTCTGCTATCGATTTTTTGGTTTCTCATTTGCTTTCTTTCCTTCATTATTGTAATAGTTAGGGGGTTTACCTCTTTAGGATTTATTGTAGCTCTTTGAGCATTAGCTTAGAGATTTACCCTCTCTAAGGACTTTATACTTTTTCTTTGTGATAATAAAATTTCTAAAAAAAAAAACCCTAAACCCAAACCTAAACCCCTAAACCCTACTAAACCCTAAACCTAAACCACAACCACAAACCCTAAAACCCTAACAGAACCTAATCCTAAAATCTAGACCTACCTACTAACCCTAAAACCTAAACCTAACTACACCCTAAAACTACTTAAAACAAAACCTAAAACCTAAACTAAACTAAATAAACCCAAATAAAATAAAATAAATAAAACTTAAATAAATAATAAATAAAATAAAATAAAAAAACTAAAACCTAAACTAAACCTAAAACCTAAAATAATATAAAAATAAAATAAAACTAAAATAGATAAAATAAATAAAGCCTAAATAAAAGATAAAATAATAAATAAAAGAAATAAAATAAAATAAAACAACATAATAAAAATAAAATAAACCTAAAATAAATATAACTAACTAAAATAAATAAAAAAATAACTAATAAAAAAAATAAAACTAAACCCTAAATAAATAAACTAAAATCTAAAAAATAAAACAAAATAAACCTAAGAAACTAGGAAACTAAAATAAACTAAACTAAAATAAAATAAAACCTAAACATTAACCTAAACTAAACTAAAACTAAACCCTAAACTAAATAAAATAAAATAAACTAAAAAGAAACTTAAACTAAAAACTAAAACTAAAACCTAAAAATAAACCTAAAATAAAAACCTAAGACCTAAACATAAAAAATAAAATTAAAACCAAAACCTAAACCTAAAAATGAAAAATAAACCTAAACCTAAAATAAATAAAAATAAAAAATAAAAAAATAAAATAAAATAAACCAAAATAAACTAAAGAAATAAAAAAGATAAAATAAATAAATAAATAAAAAATAAAAATAAACCTAAATTAAAATAAAATAAAATAAATAAAAATTTAATTAAATAAACTAATAAATAAGCCTACCAATTTACTTAATTTAAAAAAAAAAAACCCTAAACCCTGACAAAAATACACCTAAAGAACTTAAACTACAAAAAGATAAACCTAAAAATGAAACCTAAACTAAAATAAAAATAAAACCCAAACTGATTTTAAAACCTAAACCCAAAAGATAAAATAAATAAAATAAACCAAAACTAAAATAAATTAGCTAAAAAAACTGCAAAGCCAAAATAAATTAAAATAAACTAAAATAAACCTAAACCTAAAATAAAAGAATTAAAACCTAAAATACTAAATAAAAAAACCTAAACCTAAAATAATTAAAACTAAACCTAAAATAAAAATAAAATAAACTACCTATAAGAAAATAAAATAAAATTAAGCAAATAAAAAAACTAACATAAACGGCCAAAAGGAAAAGAAAAACTCCAAACTAATGTAAAACTAAAATAACTAAATTAAACTAAACAAATAAAATAAATAAACTATAATAAATTAAAAATAAACTAAAATGCCAGAAACTTGGGTTTACTTAATTTAAAAAAAAAAAAATCTGATAAACTAAAAAAAAACTAAACCCTAAAAAAAAACCTAAACCTAAAACCACTAAACCTAAACCTAAACCTAAACCCTAAACCCTAACCCTACCCTACCAAACCCCCTACCCTAGGCCCTGACCCTAACCCAAACCCTACCCAGGCCAAACCCTAACCTGAGCCCTAACCCTAGGCCACTGACCCTCCTACTAAACCACTGACCCTAAACCTTCTCTCCACCACTGACCCTACCTACCCAAACCTAAAAAATAAGCCTAAAATAAAAGATAAAAAACTACCTGATAAAATAAAAAATAAAGATAAAATGAACTAAAAACTACCTAAACTAAAAGATAAAATATAATAAAGATAAAATAATAAAACTACTAAACTAAAAAATAATAAAACTAAAATAAAAAAAAAAGATAAAACTAAATAAAATAAAATAAAATACCTAATAAATATAATAATAAACTAAAAATAAATAAAAAATAAATAAAAACCTAAAATAAAATAAACTAAACTACCTACCTATTAAATAAAAATAAAAAACTAAACCTAAACTAAAATAAATAAAATAAAAACTTAAAAAATAAAATAAACTAAAAAAATAAATAAAAAAAAACTTAATAACTAAAAAAAAAACTAAACTAAATAAACTAAAACAAAAATAAAAATAAATACCAAAATAAAATAAAATAAATAAAATAAAACTAAACCTAAAAGATAAAAAAATAACTAAACTCTAAATAAATAAAAATAAAAATAAACTTATAAAACCATGATATAATATAAAAAAAAAATAAATATGAGCTAAACCAAAAAAAACTAAACATGTAATAATAACTACCCTAAAAACCCTGAGCCCATACTGACCTGATAAACTAAACTAAAACCTACCACTAGGCCTACCAAACCTGACCTAGGCTAACCCTAAACCTAAGCCTAAACTGACCTGGGCCACTGGGCTAAAACCATACCTAAACCCAGAACCCTTAAAAAACTCAAAATAAACCTGTAAAAAACTAAATAAATAAAATACTAAACCTAAACTCTACCAAAATAAAATAAATAATAAGCTAATAAATAAAATAAATAATAAAAGATAATAAAATAAAAATAAATAAAATAAAATATAAATAAAAAAACTAAAATAAAAATAAATAAAAAACTATAAAAATAAAATAAAATAAAATAAAATAAATAAAAAATAAAATAAATAAATAAATAAATAAATAAAATAAATAAAAATGAATAAAAATAAATAAAACAAAATGAAATAAAACAAACATAACTAAATAAAACTAAAATAAATAAATAAAACTAAACTAAATAAAAAATAAATAAAATAAAATAAACTAAAATAAACTTAAAAACTAAAAAAAAATAAATAAATAAAAATAAAACAAACCTAAAATAAAATAAAATAAACCTAAACTAAATAAAAATAAAAAACTAAACTAAACCTAAAATAAAATAAAAATAAAACTCAACTAAAACAAACTAAAACCAAAAATAAACTAAAATAATAAAAACCTAAACTAAATAATAAACCAAATAATAAACAAAACTAAATAAAAATAAAAAATAAAACTAAATAAAAATAAAATAAAATAAACTCATAAAAAAAATAAACATGAATAAATATAAACTATAGTTTACTTAATAAAAAAACCTAAACCCTAAATCCTAAACCCTAAACCCTAAACCCTAAAACTAACTAAACCACAGAATGAGCAAACCTGATGGTAGAACATCATACCCCAGGCTCCATAGATCTGGAGTGGAGGTGAAGACCCAATAAACTGGTGGTGGTGGGGAACTAGAATCTTGGGTGGATATATAGGTGAAAGCTGGGTGGTGGGTGGGAGGAGTGATAAGAGTTAAACCTGTGGTGGCAAGATCAGGATATGATGGTGGATCCCACCACTGAGAGGCTGGTTGATAACTAGAGAAATTGAAAACCGATCATGACTAGAGCTGTCTTTATAGTAGAAAAGTTCTATTTATCTAATTTTGATTTGATCTATGGGTAATATCTAAAAACTAAATAAAACTTAAACTAAGTTGATAAATAAAAGAAGAAATATTATTCTTAAAAAAACCTAAATAAACCATAAAAACTTAAAAATAAAATAAATAAATCTAAATAAACCAAAAAAAATAAATAATAATAAAAAATTTATAAAAAAATAAAACCCTAAAATAAAATAAAAAAAAACCATAAAAAAAAAAATAAACCATAAACTAAACTACTAAATAAACCTAAAATAAACTCTAAACCTAAACTAAACCCAAATAAACCTAAACCTAAAAAATAAACTTTGAATAAAGATGTCTTTATAATCAAATGACCTAAAATCTAATAGTTATGGTAATAAAAATGTCTTCCTTGACTATTAATTTGAATGCCTAAAACCCTAAATCATATTATTACCATATATTATGGTATAACATCTATATTTGACATATAGTGATGCATTTTTTGGATGTTATAAGATGTGAAATATTTTAGTATATTATGGTATTGTGATACTCTTTATTAATATAAATCATAAAATATTTATTTAATAAAGATGATGAAATTTGTTAAATTTGAAGTGGGAAAGTAGTACCAAGGTGTGCTCACTTGTAATAAAAAAAGATTTTATGTTCAAAATAAATATAATATGTTCTAGCATAGTATAGCATCATATATCATAATATATTGTTACTGCATTTTAAATTCTTTAGTATTTTACAATCATCTAGCCTACACTAGCATTATTTATAAAATGTTGATTTAGACTTTAAAATGGTGGAATTTGGCCAAATTCATAATAAGTAGAGCTGGCATCATAATATTATTTAAATTCAAAATATGTAAGTGATGACTAAAATATATAGTTTTTATTGTTTAGACTAATTTTATAACTTTTTATCTTAAGCAATCCCTTGTGATATGATATGTGATATAATATAATATGATATGTTATAGTGTAATATAATATAGTATGCCATAACATAAATAGCATCATACATTATAGCATGTACTATTACTACTTGTTGTTTAGCATATTTTAGTTTGTTATAGTATGATGTAGTATAGTTTGTGCTGGTATAATTCATAAAAATATTGATTTATACACTAAGATGATGGGATTTGCCCAAATTTAAGATAAGCTTTAGGAAACATCATTGGGGTGTGCTTGTGGTGTCATTTAATCAAAATAAAAATTTTTAATACAAAATAAATGTTCAATTTTCAACCAAATTTTATAATTTTTTCTTAAAGTGATTCATTTTAAGGTTTAATGTAAGATATATATTCTATGAAAGCATATTAAATATAATGTACATAACAATATAACTTCACATATATATGAATTTGGTGGTGTGTTCTAAATATTATTGTACATTTTAGTATGTTTTCTTTATTTATGTACATTAGGTCAAAATTCACAAAATGTTAATTTGTGTTAGATGGAAAGATTTGGCAAATTCATGCACACACCATGAAGCAACCAAAATTATATATTATGTACCATTTCTAATAGAAAATAACAATTTTACATCCAAAATGAACATTATTCATATTTTGAAAAAATTTTTGTAATTTGTTCCTTTTAAGTGATTCTAAAGAGGTGTAATGTTAGACAATATATTTTATTATAGAAAATAATATAACATCATATATTATAATCTAATAATGTGTTAATTCACACTATAATATTTTTTACATGATATTGTATAGTTAGTTTGATCTTGCACATCATAAATCATAAAATGTTGATTACAATGTTAGGATGATGTAATTTGAATGAATAAATTATTGCTTTTTGGTTGATGTATTAAAGGTTGCATAAGATAAGAAATAAGATTTGATGAGAATTCCATGTTGGATATGGAGGAGATCTAAATATATGCATTGGACATGACATGTGAGGGGTCTATGTAGGGCATAGAAGAAGAAAATCTTTAGGGATAAGAAGATATTAAGAATTTATAATTCATAAGGATTAGATCAATCAACTTTAATTTGTTTTATTTTTTAATGTGGAGGCATATCTACTAGATATATGGGCTCAGTAGGGATAATATATAAACCTTCCACTAGAATATTAAATATCTAGGGATTGGGATTTGAGTTGATTTCATAGATTTGTTTGGGGATGTATTACTAGGGATAAGTTTGGTTTAGTTCTTTGATTTAGGCTCTACTTGGGGAGTTGTTTAATTTCATAGGATGTTGGTTTTCAATTTGATTTATTTGCTTGACTTGTTTATATGATTTGGGCTACATTGGGGTGAAGGGTGATTTAATCACTAAAAATTGGGTAATTTATGAGTTAATCATGGATCTGCATGATGGACCCAGAAGAGGTTATATCGATTGACCTACCTCAGTTTACAAATCCAAGGGATAGTTTAGGTTGGTAGAGCTAAATAGGTTTCCTTTTTCAAACAATTGTGCTAGAAAAAAGGCATATACTTACATCTTCAGAGACAACTAGGTGACATTTGGATGCAAAATAAATTGAACTTGACTAGGGGTGACTACTTAGTGAATGTCGGGGACTTATATCAACTAGTCAAGATTAATTTTATCTTAATTTCATGTGTTTTGATATGGTTTGTTTGGTTTAGTTTGATTTTGAATTGAGGCATATGGGGATGTGAGCTCAGTCAAATTTGATAAATTTAATTTATGGACCATATTGGTGTGATGGACCCTTGAGAAGGGGCCATATAGACTTGTCTATCTCAGTTACAAATCCAAAGGGATAGTCTACTGGCCAGGGTACTAGCCAACAGGGGTTGCCTTTTGGTGTGCAATTGTGATAGAAGAAGGTGCGAGACTTACATCTTTAAAGTAGGAACAAGGTGACCTTTTGGTAACAAATCAACCCAACTTAGGGGTGACTACTAGTGAATGTTATTGGGGACTTATATCAACTCAGAGTATTCTGCGATTCATAGGGAGTTTTCTTTGGCATTATAAAAAATAGGATATCACATGGGAAAAAGATGTATGGGTGTCCTCTTAATTCACAAGTAAATTTATATTTTATTTATATGTTTATATGGACCTGTTGGTGTCGAGGACCACACTAAGAAGGGGGCTATGTTTGACTATCTCAAATTTATTGAACCAAGGGAGAATCTACATCCACATGATACTTAGTGGTACTTAGAAAAGGGGCTGTCTAATTTGATACTAGAGTAGTGTTTAAATGGATGAAATCCAAATATAGTGCCCACATGGGAGGTGCTACTAGGGGAGTTATCATGATCCCTAGAAAAGTAAGCCTATAGGGGTACGGTGGCTAACTCAAGGAAAGCATAATGACTTACATTTTCCATGAGTGTGCATCCCAAGGTGAAAACAACTATTGTGTATCATTAGCATGAGTGGTGTATCATGTTTAGTGAGACCCAACCAACCTAAGGTGCTGATTATGCAATGATCAATCTAGAAAGAAAGCGTGTAGATAACTTTCAAGGATCTTAGATACTGTTATTGGATAGATGTATCTCGACTAAGCGTATTTAGCGGGGAGCCCAGGAAGGGCTGGACTAGAATTGAAAGTCATGAGGAAGGAATTAGGACTTATCCTAAACCTTAAATATACTTGACCCTAGTCGGTGCGAAGGTAATCAAGAAAAAAGCATAGACTCACATCCTCTTAAAAACAAACATGAGTGGGTTATCGACCATGCATGAGCCTATCAAACTAACATGCACTCATCGTTATCTGGCAATAAGAAGAAAAAGCATAACTTGCATCCTCAAAGCAAGAAGACCACTAGGGTGACACACAAGTAGCATGTCATCGACTAGAAGCGAAGTGGTAGGGGCATTATCTCAGTCAGTAGCACAGACAAAAGATATGGGTTTGTTTTATATTTGTGTGTATTTTATGTTTGTGTTATGTATGAAGGATAGGGCCTTTCGGGTTCCTTACACCTACCTAACACATCATGGTGAATTCAAAAATATACTTTTAACATGGAAGAGATTGAATTTGAGATGGAATTTTCATTGATGATTATTTTTTTAAACATGATTTATAATATTTCTTTAAGTAGAGCCATTGATTGGAAGCATTGGGCACTCTCCCTTATGATTAATAAGATGATAAGATCCTCCTTGGTAGGCCATCTCTATGGCAAAGGACCTTCCCAAGTGGGTTCAAACTTGCCTCCCATCTTCTGACAGACGTCTCTCAGAACTAAAATAAGCTCTCTCTATTTGAAAAGCTCTAGAAGAGACCAACTTGTTGTGAGCTTGAATTATTTTAGCTTTGTATAACTTGAGATTTTGACATGCCTATGCTTTCTCCTCAAACCTTCAAAATCTTCTAACCACAACTTGGTGTCTACTTTGTTGTGATCTTGCTACCCATATCCTTAGTGATGGGGTTGGACTTCTAATGGTAGAGTTGGAGTTCTATATGTGGTGTGGGCAGGCCCATAAGGCTTCAACTAGCTCATGCCTCTATCACTTGTTGTTGTTGAGTGTCTTCTTTAGTATTTGGATTTTTTTTAATGGCTTTCTAAGTCATTTGCCCTCGTAGTTGATGGTAGAATATCTCCAATTTATATGTGTCTTTTAGGAAAAGTTGTTGATCTCGATGCTCTTGAATGCGGTACCATTATCATAATTGATCGAACTTATATACGATATGGTTCTAAAATAATGGAGCACATGTTGAGTATGAGCTCTCTCTAAGCTAAATTGCTTACTGCCATTTGGAAAAGTAGTCGATAGGGCTAAGATGAACCAATGACCCTTGAAAGATGGAGGATCAATCAGACCCATGTTACCCTAACACTTGAATGGCCTCTCAGTGTATTTGACATTGGTGGAATCACCTAGCTGTATCCATGCATTCTCTGATCATCGATGGCCAATAGTATCCAAGTCTCTTGATCTTGGCTTTCATCTTAGGACCAGATTGGTTGGCTCCACATAATCTTGAGTGTACTTGGATCACGATCTTATGGGATTCATGCTTATCTAAATAACGTAACCACATATGATGAAAGGCGGTACAAGACACCATCCATAAGAGCATAGGAAAGTATTCTCTTTATTTGATGGGCTTGGGACTTCTCTTAAGGTAGTTTCTTTATTTAGGTAATCCATGAATGGTTGCCTCAATCTAACTCCTCATCCTTCTTGGCAATGCCAACCTTTCCTTCAAGAGTACTTTTGATGAGTTCAATATCAATAAGGGATACAACTTGTTTATTTTGGACTTTATTGATATGGACTCATCCTCGACATGCCAACTCCTTGGAAAGCTTGGCTAAAGCATATTCTACATTTTCTCCTCGAGGAATCTTATAAATAGTAACCTCACGAGATTTGGGCCAATAACTCCATGGTGTACTTATGGTAGTGATGGGGCTTGGGCTTTATAATCTTATAGGACCTAGCAATTTGGTTGATAACTAGCTAAGAATCCCGAAGATGTTGATGTTAGGATGCTTAGAGTATAACTCTAGACCCAATCGAGCCTCATATTCAGCCTCATTGTTGTACAATGATTGGATAGATGATATGAAAATCTCATCACACATCGTGGTCGAGTTAAGAGATCTATTTCCTTTCTTGGAATAGTAGATTGTGGTTCTTCTCCTCTTTGAGGAAGATGCACCATCAAAGTACATCTCCCAGTGAGTGCTAGTATACCCTAAGTTCATGATTTGTTCATTGGGGAGTCATCACTAAGTAGAGTCGGTGAGGGGTGTGTCTTTCGAAATCACTAGTGCTTGTCCTTTCACATGCAGGAGGGGTATGAAGGTAATGTCAAGCTATTGAGAGGGTATGGACCATCGTGCTAATTGTCCGGATAGCATCGGCAGTGTCATGAGATACTGTAGTGGATTGATCCTAGAGATTAAGTTCACCTTATGAGGAAGCATGTAGTGGTGTAGGTTTTGGGATGCAAAGACTAAAGCTAGGCAATGCTTCTCAATGGGTGGATAATTAGCCTTAACAGGGATTAGATGATGGCTGAGGTAGTATAGTGCATTTTCCTTACCTTCATCATTGACTTTGGCCAACAAAAG